>CAJJDO010000148.1:48417-276400 GCA_905183005.1 Paramecium pentaurelia
TTGATTGAGACAAAATTAGAAAAGACAAAAAGTAAATGAGGATCGACTCTGAAATAATATATATCGATTAGCAAAAGCAATAAAAGAATCTCAAAAAATCCAGAATTTAGATGAAGACTTTGATAAGTTTTATTATCACTATCATCAGAAGATATATATAAAGAATATAATAAATAAAAAAAGAATCAGAGTATAATAAATAAAATATGATCATAACATTTCATTATAGGAATAATTCAGAAATCTATTTTTAGAAAACTGAAATTCCTATTTTAATATACTGAAGAAAACAATGATAGTTAATAAAGAAAAAAGAGATGGCAGATTTTCCAATTATTGTTAAACAAAAATCAAGAATTGATCACTTGTTCAAAAGTATTTTCTAATTTTTCGAGCAGTTAGGAATTCTAAATCAATATAATATGAACCCCTAACTATTCCTAAACTCCAACCTTTAACTTAAAATCAGGTTTTAGAATTACAGACATAGATGGCATTCGACAAAAGCAATACTATATGATTGCATAATTCATCAGATGATAAAGAATTTATAACGGAACCTTCTAAGAGATGTTTGGTGTTCTGAGACTTTTTAAGTTAACAAAAAAGTAGGTAGGTAAGGTTATTTCCTCTAACAAAGTTCATCCTAGAATGCCTTCAAAAGAATAATTAAACTATCAGTGATTTTTATAATTTTTACTATCATAAAATATTATTTTATTAATGATATTAAGCTTTTATTATTTATTTATTTAATAATATTTTATAGTTAAATAAATACTCTTAAAATTGAATTTCTTATTTAAGATAATACTGCCAATAGTTTTACCTTATTTATTGATTGTAAAATTAAAATTTTATCAGAAAACTTTCATAAAAATGGTATTTGAATCTCATTAAATGCTCAATTAAATTTATATCATATCTAAATGTAATCTGGAATCAAAAATTTCTTTAATATCTTAATATCAAATGAATAATAAACTGGTACTTAGGTGACTAACTTTTATATCCTAAATTTAGGTATAGTCATTCTTTATAATTGTACAAATTTCTACTGCTTTAAATAGTTCTTAATATAATATCTTAGAATAAAATAACTTTGTTATAATACAACTAAATAAATAATGTCATTTTGATTAATAAATTGCCCATTTTAACTAATCAAAATATTTCCTTAATATGTATCTATTTGTTTCATAAAAATCGAAATCGTACTCTGTTCTTTCACTTGCTTATTCAAATGGAACTCCATTCATCATTTTATCAAGCACGATTATAATGATATTAATTAGACTTGATAGTATAAAAATAATACTAAATATTTCTTCGATATATCCTCAATTTTTCTAATCTATATACTACTGCAAAATACTAATGATATCCTAAACTTTTATCAAGCAATGATTACTCAAGGTCCTCAACTGTTTCCTTAAATTTAGAATTTTATTCAAGCAAAATCTCCAGAGCTAAAGATAAAGCTTTTCTCTCTAATTATAAATCTTAGATCTTAAAAATGGTATCTACAGAATGAACATTTGAGTTCCTAAAGAATGGATATCAAACATATTTTACCAATAAATTAATTTACAAAACACTATAAATTCATAAGGAGGAATTATATGCTTAAGTTTAAATCTCTTTAATTTATTGAGTTTAAATCTATGAATTATCCAAAGACCTACCTTATTTTTGATATATTTGAAAAATTCAACCCTTAAAAATGCACTATCATATTTATTATACTCTAGAGCCATTCCATATTTAAGTAGCATTTTTCTATTTGACAATCTACTATAACAAAAGTAAACTTATGCCCCTTTTTCAAAAGGATCTCTTGTTCTCATAAGTAGATTTTTAAAATCCTCTTACTTGAAAACTGGTGTATAATAATCGCAATTTCGATCAACTGGTTAGGATAATATTTATTCCATACTAAATATATTTCTTTTTGGTCTCTTGCCAATCTTTTGAGCAAAAATATTATATTTTTGTTAGATTGGTCTTTTTAAGATTTGATTTTAAAAAGAATACCAATAATTTTGATATAAAATGCAATGATTTTTAATTTAATTGATTTCTTCTCTTACTTAATAAGATGACTTATCAGCACTGAAATATTATTAAATTAATGTATCCAACTTATAAAAGATTTACTCTAAAAAAAATATGGAAAAATTATCTCCAAAATCGATATTTTAAAATAAAAATGCTTTACAATCTATTGAGTGAAAAAAGATCTCATGTAATTATAAAGTGTTTTTAGATGAAATAATTTGAAATTTATTATCTCGATTAGTTCAATATAAACCTTTTTATTATTTTACATATAAAAATTCCAATAGCTTATAATATACTTAATTCATGATTTTTAAGTTAAAATAATTATATATAAACAGATTTTTTAGTTTAAAAGAATGTTGAAAAAATATTCTGACAAAAAATTCTTTAGATTTTTACTGCAATAAAAACAAATTCTTTATCCACTCAAGCGGCTGTAACTGGATTATCTAAAAGCAAATTGAGATAAATTCATTTCGAATTGGTTAGGAAAAAAAATAGAAATTTAGATTATATATTTTAGATTGATGAATCACACTAAAATTGGATTAAATAACAATTGAAATCAATAGACTTAAAATAAGCTAAGTGCTATACAAAAATATACTCGGACTTTTTGCAATAATTTCATTTATTAGGAATAGTATTTCAAAGTAGTGCTTTAAATCATTAGTGAAATCTGAAGGTTTTGCTTAGATGGTTGAATCAAAATTAATTTTATAGCAACTACTGGTATCAAAAAAAGCACATAGTATTAGTATACTTTAACGATTTTGCACCAAAATAAAGAATTTAAGATAGTTAATTTATATTGATGAAACAGGGATTGGCAAAGATGTTCTAGCACCTAGAGCTTAGCGNATCTTCAAATCCCTTTACTTAATTGATATTAAAGTTGCATATTATTTTAATTCTTAAATCATATGTTATTCTTATTGGTATATATTAATCAAGCAGTACACTTTTAAATTACTAATTTTACCTTGATACTTTCAAAGTCTTTTTGCTTTGAATATATTAAGTAATTATCCAAAACATTAATTTAAATTAATTTAGAACTAACAACATACTCTCAGTCGTTATGATATCAACTTTAAAGTTTATAATTGAAGAGTACATAAAAATATAGTTTATATTAAATGTGATTACAATGATTTAAATTATTTCTTATTCAATGCTTGTTTAGAATTGAGTATTTCAATCCTCTCTTTTTAATCTGCATCAGTTTCCTTTTCATCGTTTTATGATTTTATAACCACACTCCAATCACAAGTCGAATAAATTCATGGAACATCATTTCATAATTATTAAAAAATAATGTGATAACTCACCATAGTGATATCAATATAACTCAGTCATTCACACTTATTCATGATGAAAACTCTTTTTAATTTATTTTTTGTTTAAATGTATTTTCATGTTTAATGGATTCATTTAAAAGAGTTATTTCTTGTATTCAATAGACTATGTTTTTGATCTTTTCTAGAGATTTAAATATTTTATTTTTAAGATAAAAACAAATACAAAATATACTTAATTCATGATTTTTAAGTTAAAATAATTATATATAAACAGATTTTTTAGTTTAAAAGAATGTTGAAAAAATATTCTGACAAAAAATTCTTTAGATTTTTACTGCAATAAAAACAAATTCTTTATCCACTCAAGCGGCTGTAACTGGATTATCTAAAAGCAAATTGAGATAAATTCATTTCGAATTGGTTAGGAAAAAAAATAGAAATTTAGATTATATATTTTAGATTGATGAATCACACTAAAATTGGATTAAATAACAATTGAAATCAATAGACTTAAAATAAGCTAAGTGCTATACAAAAATATACTCGGACTTTTTGCAATAATTTCATTTATTAGGAATAGTATTTCAAAGTAGTGCTTTAAATCATTAGTGAAATCTGAAGGTTTTGCTTAGATGGTTGAATCAAAATTAATTTTATAGCAACTACTGGTATCAAAAAAAGCACATAGTATTAGTATACTTTAACGATTTTGCACCAAAATAAAGAATTTAAGATAGTTAATTTATATTGATGAAACAGGGATTGGCAAAGATGTTCTAGCACCTAGAGCTTAGCGTAACAAAGATAAACTTTTTATATTGATCGAGCAGAGATATTAACGAGAATCAATATCATTAAACAATGAGTAAAAATATATTAATGCTTTAATATTTAAAGTGGAATGTTAAAGTTTGATTAATACAAAAATTTTTTCTGTAGCTTAGTAATAAAAATAAGGGCTAAGAAATTATTTATTTTTTATGGAGAAGGCTTCTGTTCATAAAGAAGGTTCTTTAACAAGAGGTGTTTTAAAATATATAATTATGTGTATATGCCACCACATTCCCCAGTTGAATCTAATTGAACATCTAAATAACGATTACCAATCAGAATTTAAAATAATTATGAGATTTTTGAAAAAAAAGATTTATGACAGTGATTGTATTAATTCAAAATTAACAATTTAAACCTTTATTAAAAAGTATTTTGTGAATTTCAAATAACTGCAAATTTAATTATCTCATATGTATAAGCTGAATAATTAATTATAGATTATCCTTTCCATAAATGTTTGGAATCATTTAAAATAAAATTCACCATTACTTTTAAAATACCTTTGATAGATGGAGTGTTGAAAGGGATCATATATTTATCCTCAATTATGAAAAGTTTAATTTCATTATTGTTGATTAGACAGCTTCCGTGCTAAATGGATCATCTCACAATGACATTTATTAGAAATAAGTTAATACTTAAGTTAATATATCGACATATTGATATATCATATCCTTAAAAAGAATTCATTTCACCCTACTTTAAAACATTAAGAAATCTTAAATTATGATAGGGATATATTTTTTTTCAGAATTTAATATCTAATTAAATTACTCTAAAATATTATTTATATTAATGATTATAATAAATGCATCACCATTCTAATGAATCTAACTTTTATTCAAATTCTCTTGAACCCTCATAAAATTGTGAATACCATTATCTCCATCTCATCAATACAGGATCAGCATCTCCTTTTAAATTATAACAGCTTTTAGCTGCAAATATTTTATTATCCCATACACTAACATCTGAGATAATTTATCGCAAACCTCCGGATAAAATATATGCGCTTAGCCAATATGGTAAATATGAATTTATATGTAATGTTAAGAAGACTTTTTGATTGAATTTTTCAACTGGTTGCAAGGCTTATTTATAAAAAACTTCAAATAAACTAGATAAAATATATAATTAAATGGTGGCTGGCCCCATTTAAAATCCAGTTATGTATAATGCGTTGATTTTCCATCTATTAAAGAACATAAGAGATCCATCTAAACATAAAACATTCATATAAGGTCTTAATTCTTTATTTGACAGATAATGATCAAATAATTTCTTTTAATAATTTCTGATTTTTTCTTTAGGATGTTCCATTTTTTTATAAAAATCTGGTTCATTAGCTGGCATACTTTTCATATTCCACTTAAACTTAATAAGCCAAGTGGGTATAAAATCACTCACTGATGCATGAATATAATCAAAATGGCGAATATCTGCTCCATTTTCTGGAAATTCTTAAATGTGGCAATTAATATAGTTTATGCTTTCTCCTCTTAATTGTAAATGATCACATTTTTCTACCATAGGTTCATACCATGGTTTAGCTTCTTTACTATGCAACCAAATGTAAACCATCCCTTTTATCTCTCTTATGAGATATGTTTTGATTTTAATTTCTCCTTCTTCTACTTTTTATAAATACTCTCCTTTTTAATTAGGATTCATCTTTTCAATATTATTGTAACAATAGGTTGATACAATTTTAGGATCTAATTTTTCAGAATTAACACATAATCCAGATTTACCATCAAATGCCCATCCATGAAATGGACATTCAATACAAGACTTGAATTTAACTTATCCACCAATTCCAAGATTAGCACCCATATGTGGACAATAAGCAGCAACAGCATAAACAACTTTATCTGTTCCTCTATAGTAAGCAATGTGTCGACCAGCTAATTTGATTTCTTCTACTTATCTGAAATTATAAGACAAATCCTTACCCAATCTTCAATTCTGTACTTCTACAGAGTCGATACCATCCATTTGGATATGAAGGTGGACAATTGCCTCTTATTTATTTGTGCCTAATAATGTTTTCCTTCTTTTTCTCCTCTATTACAAAGAATCTAAATTTTTTATAATAAAAATAATAGAGTGCTATGATGCACAAAGGTAATACTATTTCTAATCTGAGACACTCCATGAATTTGTATAATAATATTATTAATAATAAGATTTATATTTTTAAATTTAGACTTGAATTATATTATATAATTAATAATCGATGTTTAATTAAGTTTTGAAAATACATTAATAATAATATTGTGGTTGAAATGTTCCAAATTTTTTAATTAAAAAAAAAATATATTCATAATTATTTTATATAAATTAGATAACGTAATTTATTAGATAATGAGCAAGAAGTTCTTAAATACAGAAATATTAGTGGAAGCTGGTACAAAAATGTTATAAATGGTGTCCAATAAATTTGAAGACATAGCTAATTTAAAATACCCTGTAGTCCCTTAGGTTTAACCAGGGTTCTTGAGACAATAATTTTCAGAAAAGCCTCCTTTGGAACCAGAGTCACTTGATAGCATATTATAAGAAACAGAAACTAAAGTAAATATTATAAAATTACATATAAAGATTTTTCCAGGACTGACTTTATGGAGTCATCCAAACTTTTATGCATATTATCCATCGAATATTACACATGCATCAATAATAGCAGAAATATTTGCTTCAGCTTTTGGAACGCCTGGATTTCAATGGTTAGCTTCTCCAGCATAAACTGAATTGGAAAATATTGTAGTAGATTGGGTAGTCTATGGCTTAGATTTGCCAGTTAAATTTTTAATGAAAAATTAAGGAGGAGGAACAATTGCTGGAACAGTTTCAGATGCAATATTTATTTCAGTACATGCGGCTAAAAGAAGAAAGATGAAGTAATTGAATATAAACACAGATTCTGCTTAGATCTGCAAATTTGTAGGTTATTATATTGAGAGTGCTCATGCCTGTGCTACAAAAGCTTTGCATTTAAAGGACATTTATTATTAAAGGAAACTACCTGTTATATTTAATGATGAATAACAGAATTATGTTGTTGATTTAGAGAAAGCAATAGAGATAATAGAATAAGATATCAAAGATGGATTGATTCCATTTTGGTTGAGTTGTTCATTTGGTACAACAGGAACTTGTGCATTCGATCCAATAGATAAATTAGGAGAGATTTGTCAGAAATATTAAATTTGGTTTAATGTGGATGCTGCATATGCTGGATCATCTTGGCTTATAAATGAATATAGAGAGAAAGCCAAAGGATTAGAATATGCTGATTCTATAGAAATAAACTTTGCAAAATTAATGATGTGTGGGTTGACTGGAAGCTTATTTTATGTTAATGATAAAAGTGAATTAGCTGAAGCAATGGGAAGTAAGATAGATTTTGAGATTTATAAGAATAAATTTACAGATAATTATGATGTGTGGGATTACAAGGATTGGTAAGTAGCTTTGGGAAAGAGATTTAATTCAATTAAAATGTTTTGGATGATAAAAAGTTTAGGATTGAATGGTATGAGAGAATAGATATTATAGAAGATAGAAGTAGCTAATCATTTTGAACAATTAGTGAAAGCATCTAATAAATTCAGATTATTTACAAAACCATAATTGGGATTAGTCACATTTATATTGGTTAATGAAGATTTGACTATATAAAACAAATTGAATAGAAAATTATAAGAATTAATAAATTAAAATACGATGAATGGATTTATAAGTGGATCAGAAATTAAGGGTATATTCTATCTCAGAATATCTATTGCGAATCATACAACAACAAAATAGAATGTAGAAGAATTTTGGAATCATATATAAAAATTAAGTGAGTAATTATGATAATTATAAGAATAAAAATTAATATCAATTTCTTTCCTAAAATAAAAATGGCATTTTACTATGAATTAGAAGGAAGAGGAAGAGAAATAGAATTTAACATTGAGTAACTCTGAATAATTATTAACAAATAAGTAATATGAAGAATAATTAAACTTGGATTTTGAAATAATAATAAAAGATATAAGAATATATGTCTATATTTTTCATAGAAATTCATTGTGAGAGGAATAAGAAATTAGTAGATATTGTCCATATGATTTCAGTAATTTAGAACCAGTTGTTATGTATGTATATAATTATTCAACAGATCTTAATTAGAATTGTCAAACTATATGTTATTCTAATGTGGTTAAGTATAATAATTGTAGTTCCATTTAATTAACATTTAATAGATTCTTAAATCTTTAATGCCATTTAAAGCACTTTCACTGAAGTTTCAAACAAATTTATTAATTGCAAGATAATACATATTAAAACTTTTCTATCACAATTATTTTGGAAACATTAGTAGAAATTCTTAAGGTTGTATAAAGAGTTCTTTTACTAAACTTAAAATAACAAGTTACATTAATTAATCTGTTTCTTACTCAATTAACTTAAAAAATTGAAATACTTAGTTTGACATATAAAAAATATACAAAAAATCTATAATAAACATTAAAAATTATTGTTAACTCTTGAATTATTGCTAATTCATAAATATCTAAAACTAATTAATAATTACAATAATAATAATAATCAAATATTTAATTAGAAGATGTAGATTAATTTATTGATTTTGATTTAGAAGGATTAAAAATTTTTGTTAATACATTAGATATTATAAATATATGAATAAGAATAATTATTTATTAATTTTACATTCCGATGCTAGATTATATTTAGATTAAGCAGATGAGATATTTGATTCATTAATCAATACATTTTTTACTCCAATTAATGTGATATTGCATGGCATGTAGTTGTTTAGCATTAGGAGAATTATGTATATGAGGATTAATTCTTGACAATAAATTAGAATCAATTATTCCTAGTATTTGTAAAACCTTGATTTTCGAATAGAATCAAGGAAGTTACAGTATTGGTGTAAATGTTAGAGATTCAGCTTGTTTATTTTGCTAGGTCGTTATGTAATTTTTGATAAGTAGACAAAATCATATTGAAAATATTATCATAAATGAATGATCATCTGGTAGAGTTGTATAAGATTTAATTAAATCTGGAATTCTTAAATTGTATTATATCTATAATATTCTCAACAACTTACTTTAGAAATTAATTCAAATAATTATTAAATTTATGAATTAATATAAATATTATATTAAATTTTTATGAATAAAAATAAATAATCAACTTAGCCAATCACAACCATTAACTTAAAAAACATTGATTACTAAGCAAAATTA
Organism: Paramecium pentaurelia; assembly: GCA_905183005.1. NCBI lineage: Eukaryota > Ciliophora > Oligohymenophorea > Peniculida > Parameciidae > Paramecium > Paramecium pentaurelia. Next base: position 57,881 of record CAJJDO010000148.1, read on the forward strand.
GATTATATATAACAACAATTAAAAAAGTATATAATTACATATTTATTATAAGTAAAGAATCATAAACATAATGGAAATAATATTAAAAAGAAGTTATTGAGAAAGAGGTAACAATGCTTAATTAAGAATTAGAAATATAATAAAAACTATAAGAATTGAAATTAGTTTAAGCTAATTATCCATTTACAAATATGGAAAATGAAAATGAATAATAAAAAATATAAGGATATTTATTTGATGGAATTTTGTGTTCAATTGCAGATTTAACTTTAAATAATTGTGTTTTAGATAATAATTAAGATGGATAAATTGTAAATGAATAATAAAAAAAGAAAAAAGGTAGAAAACCTGGAAAATCTGGAAAACCTGGAAAAATTGGAAAAACAAAAGAATAATCACAAAAAATTGATAAAGAACATGATAAATAAAAAGAAGAAAAAAATCAAAAAAAATAAAAAGGAAGACCAAAATCAAAACCTTAAAATATCACTTAAAAAGTACCAAATGTTTAGAAAGCTTAATCTAAATAATAAAAATTAAAACCAGGAAGAAAACCTACAAAATAGAAAGTTGTTGAAGTAGTTGTTAAAGGTAAATAAAAAGGACAAAATAAAAAAGTTTAGATTAAAAAAAAGATTTCAAAAAAACTAAATAAAAAGAAATGAGAGTTATTATTTTTATAAATATTACAAAGTAAGTCATTCAAATTTAATTGCCTTGTAATCTTTTTCGTTTTCTATCCCAACCCATCCATATTACTATTAGATTTATTAGATTCCTTATTATAATTAGATATTCTATATCAAACCCAAAGGATCTATATTCTCTCTAGTCATAGGATCAAAATAGCCATTTAATTTAAACTGTTATTAAATACTATGTTTATCATATGTTAATCCTGAATTGATTAGTGTTGGTTCATTCATAATTTCATAAGTAATTGGACAAACAAAGCATTCTGGTAAAATAATTTCAATTTTCTTATGGATTATCTAATCAATTTAATTCCAATCTAAGTGATGATGCTATCTATGTGCAATATCCGTTAGAGTTTATTTTAGAGATAGGATATCTAATTATATGTTATTAAAAAATGAGTACTTCTTTTATCTATTTCTTATCTTATCAAATATATCATTCTTTTTCCTTTAGCCAAATTTTAATTAATCAAGACCTTTAATTTATTTTTTTATTCATTTTTATTTTATTTAACCTATTCAAAAGCTATAAATATAAAGATTATGCTACCTTTTTCAAGTTCTTCGATTCCCAATTATGCTTATTTAATGAGAGCTTCACTAATGTCAGGAAACATTTGGACTTCAATCAAAATCACAGTTCCATAAAGAAAATGTGCTCTTGAATTGTACTAATCTATTAAAATAGCTTATAAAGCATCTTGTTTGGCTTCCTAGAATCTATTAAGAAGCTTATTAGCTACTGAACGATTTGAGAAGTAGATAGAATCATGATTATATAGATTCTAGTTTAGATAGTACAACTTACAATTGCTTTTGTGTATGATTCAATAGCTTTTTTATATTGTTTGATTTTTATATAATGATTGCCTTCACTCTTAAACTCTAAGGATTTGACAATATTTGGAGCAAATCTACGATTACTTTTATGTGGTAATTCATTTTGTTTTGAAGCAGCTTTTAATATTTTTCTTTATGAAGAATGAGAGGCTATACGACAATTTTTATGTTAAAAAGGATATTCTGTTAGGACTTCTGTGATTTAAGGATGATTAGAAGTTGTGTTTCCCATGATTAAATATATAATGTTAATTTCATCAATCAAAATATATTGATATTGCTTCATTTTATATGATAATTATTCATTTAAGTTAGTATTCAGATATGCCTAAAAATGCATCCTCAACAAAATGATCTTCATATTTCTCTAAGGCTAAGACTAATCTATAAGATTTATTAAGAAATTAAACCTATTAATTGCCATGCATCTTATTTTCTCTTTTAAATCCTCTATCATTCTTTCTTATTCATTTAATTTTATTTATTATTCCTTTATTTAACTTAATTCTAATCTACTAGCACTTTAAGTTGAATTTTAATAATTAATAATTTCATTTATTTAATTCAGTACTCCTTATTCATTAACCTAAATAACTTTTAATTATAATTACTTATGATATTTAAAAACATATAACTTATTGTTTCAATTTCAAATTCTATTCAAGAATTGCAAATAATTTTTCAGCTCCTTTTTTCTAAGGGGTGGATATACTTTTTTATTTCTAATCATCCAATTCAATCATAAATTCAATAAATCTCTATTTGAAATATATTCTAAAGATTCTTGAAATAGTATTAAGAGCCATCTTTTGACCATTCTTTGATATGATTGAATCTATATCTGATTTGAAGAAAGCTTCCTTGATAGGAGTTTATTACAAGAAACTAGAATGTGAAGGTTAAAATGAATTATCATCTGGTATACCTTTACCATAATGTTCTAAATGAGTAAATGCTCTTTGTTTTATTCTATCAAAAGCTTTACATAAATTATTGAATAGTTTTTTGAATTTAATAATTTATTGAGTAGATAACCCAACTGCTTTTTAATTTAAACTATTGTCTCTCATTCTCCAATATGCTACTTATTTACTAATTCTTGAATTCTTAGCTATAATATCAGCGACTCTCTTAAACCATTTATTTTTGGATGGCTATCCTCTCCAAATATCCATAACATATTTTTTAATCGCCTTTTCAGAAAATCTATTTAATTAAATCATTCTTTAGATAGCTTAACAAATCTATATCATATTTCTTTTAACTGCTCTTATCTTCCATTAAGTGAAATAAACTCTTAATCTTACATATGCATAATTTTGGAATAATAAAATGGCTTCTTTTTTTAATCTTTCTTAATTTTAAGTTTTATTTTCTTATTTATTTACATTTATTCTAATTGTATCTCTCCATTCAATAAAGGCTACATTCAACTAATTCATTTTGTGTTAATAAAATAATTATATAGCTAACTTTCTATTTTCTTATACATTCTATATTTCTTGTTAATTTATTTATTTAATTGCATCACGCCATCTTTATACTGCTTATTATTATTATGATTTAGTGCATCTTACTAATAATAATAAAACTCTTTTCTTTTTATTTAATGCCTAAAAATAAATATCTTATAAACTATCAAATGATAGTAATAGTTGTCTTCTAAATAAACTAAACATTTTCTTTTCAAATATATATCCTTATTTAGTTTTCTAAGGTTCAGGTAATCTCTTCCACATTTAAAATGAATTATGTAATTAACCAATTGATGAATTTGATATTCCCAATAAAAACTTATTAACTGCCTTTTAACTTCTATTTGAATTACTAAACTTTCTTAATATTAATCTTAAATTGTAATTCTTTTTATTCTAAATATAATCTTTAAGTATTTCTATTATAGAAAATTTCTATTTCTATCTATTTTAACTAGCCAATAAATCTAATTTTGCTTGAGTTTATTTCCATTTCTAATAAGAATCTTTAAACATATCTTCCCATTCTTTTAATAGACGAACTAATTCTTCTTACTTTTTCAATTATTTAATTTAATCTTCATAGAAGAAATACATATGATTTTATTGAATTTGATTTATTGAACCAAAGAATCTAAAAACTTTACTTGCTCTCTCTTCTGTTTTTTATAATTCACTTACTTTATTCCATTACTAAAATACCTTCTTTTCTACACTCATACAATTAAACATCATTTTATTTATTGCATATTTCTATTTTGCTTATCCATCATAGTATATATTTTATAAATATTTAAAACTATTCTTTTTTAATATTTACATTTTAAATGAATTAATCTTCTATTCAAATATTGATGCTTATTTTATATTAGATTGATCAGGTAATTATTTCCATTTCAAAAATGATGTTTCCATTTAACCTGCAAATGTATGTAATAATTTTAATTATAATTTTTTAATTAAATTTAATCTATTTCTACCATCATTAAATTTTCTTAAGATATCTCTTAATTAACCAATTTCATTATGTTTTAAATTTCTTTAAAGAGCAAATAATAAAAACTTTTTTTTCTCTTCATCCATTAATGATGCAATTTTATCAGATTTAGCTTAATTATTCCATTTAATAAATGCCCATCTTAATAAGTTGGTATATTATGTTAACATTTTTTAAAAGACTTTCTCCTAAAGTTGATTAGTCTTAAAAATAACTTAGACATTTCCAGATACTGTAAATGCAAGAGTTTAGAAGAAATTTGTAGTTTATCTACAAGTTTCAATTGATTTCAATAACCTATTTGTATTTCTCCATTATAAAAATAATCTCTTATTTAATCCCATTCCTAAGATTATTAATTTTCTAATGCAATGCATCTTCTTATTCATAGCTTCTTAATATTCATCTTTTAATGGATCATATGATAATTTGATTCTCCCTCTAAAAAGGTTTTCCAATAATTTTTCTAATTTTCTTCCTTTTTTAATATCTTCATAATTTTATATTTCAGGTAGATTTTTCCATTTCTAAAATGCTACAATTGCTCCTCCAAATTTAGTAGCAAATAATCTTGAAAAAAACTTCTATTAAACTGCACTTAGTATTGAATTTCTTTTGAATTTAGATAATACCAATCTTAATTTAGATTTTATGTTATTTTTATAAAAGAATCCTATCTAACGAATCAAAAATTCTTTTTTCTCTCCTTCTATTGCTTATATTCTTTCAAATTTTATGTAATTAATCCATCTCATAAAGAAATATCTAATGTTATCATTGTTTCCTTCAATTATCTTTAATATTGCTTTTTCCTTTAATCTTGATTCTGTATTTGGTTGCATAATTTATAAATTACATTAAATTTGATTACCAATAAATTTAAATAATTATATAACACTCTTACATCTCTAAACTTCCTAAATCAAACATACATTCTTATTCCATTTACTAAGTGCCTTTTATTATTCTGATTCTTATGTTTTAACAAGTAATAATACTGCTCTCTTTTTTATTGCAAGTGCATCATCATATATTTCATGTAATGGATTCCAAGTCTTTTTCTTTATATTACGAATTAAGAAATGATTAAATGATTATTCAAATTTAGTTACCTTTGCTAATTAAGTATAATCAAATTCAGGAATTTATTTCCATTTATTAAATGATATCCAAACTTAAGAGATTGTATTTCTATGTATTATTGCTAATGCTTTTCTTCTTAAATTTTAAGATTCTGCATTTTAATGAAATCTCTTTAATATTTCAATTAATGCATAATGTTTTACTTTATAACCAGAATTAATCCAATTAACTAATCTTTATTTAATTATTTCATCATTTAATGTAACATTCAATTATGAAAATTAATCAAACATCTTCATTTCCCATGATCTTCTATGCCAAATCAAAAATGCTGTTTTTATATCACTTTAACCAATAGATATAATTTTGTTTATACAATATTTCTTTTTAGCTTAACCATCTAATAGATAATCTTCCATAATATTCCATGAATTTACTTTTACAAATCTATAAGCAACTCTTCCAAGAGATATCATAAATTTACTTACTTTTGCTGTTTATCCATTTATCTTATCTTCTGGTAAATATTTCCATTTCTAAAAACTAGAACTTACTTATCCTATTACAGTTTACATTAATCTAAGATTTATTTTCTTTATTTATTATGCTATCTATAAATTCTAATGAAATTAATTTAAAGTTCTTCTTAATCTTTATTTTTTATCATTTTCTAAGAATTTCTTTAAATTTAAAATAAAAAATTTCATTTTTTCATCTCCCAATCTCTCCAAAATTTACTCTTATTTATTATAACTTTTCCATCTAAAAAAGGCAATAGCTAAATTACTATGTTGAGATGCTAATATTTTTTAGATGCATTTCTCTTTATTATCTATATCTTTTTTATTTTAAATGAATATAAGCATATTTGATTATATTATCATAGCTAAAGAATAAAAGAAATTATTTGTTTTTTAACATGCTATAACTGATTTATAAACTTTGGTTACATTCTACCATTATTTTAAATATCTTTAAGGAGCACTCATTGTAACTGAAAATAATTATCTTATACAAAATCGTTTCTTTTACAAGGCATCATAATGTAGATATTTTAATGGATCATATGCTTATTTATTTTTATTTTTGATAAACATTTACAATTTAATTTAAAATTTAGAAGCCTTTTAAATATTATTAATATCATGAGGATTGGGTAAGGTTTTCCATTTTCTAAATGAATCAATTAATTATCCATTAACACTTAAGAGAATTCTACTAAAATACTTATTTTTGATCTCTTCATTTATTTTATTGATTTAAAATTTCTTTAAAATTTATTTGAGCAATCCCTTTTCAGTTTTATTTGCTGTATCTTTTAATTTTGATATTAAGTCTTATTTATTTATATTATTTAGTTTTTCTTCCATTTTTTTTTAAACACAATAATTTTGAATTTATCTCAAAGCATCTAATTTTTATCTTTATTGCAATTTCAAAATAAATTTGTCTAAGAATGAACATATTTACATTTTATTACTAAGATTAAATAATTTATAAGTTTCTTGTTTAACTAATTAATGAGTTACATTTGCACTCTATTATAATGATTTAATTTTCTTTAGATTAGTTTCAGTTAATTTAGCATAAGTATTATAATTTGCCCATTTATAAAATGCTGTATATGATTAATTGAATGTAACTTCAATTAATTCCCTGATAACTTTAGTTTTTTTATTTTTAGCTTCATCATGAATATCTTTGAATGCATTCCAAACTAATCTTTTATTTTAATCTACTTTATTGCCTAATTTATTAATTAATAATAATCCTTATTTTTTAATATCATTTTCTCTTTTATCTGGTAAATCAACCCATCTTGTATAACATCTTTATAATCTTCCAAATGTTGTTTTAAGGAGAACAGCAAAAAACTTTTTCTTTAATCTAAAATTTAATAAATCTCCTCTCCAAATTTCAAATGCCTTTTAATAATTATATAATTATATACTTCTTTTAATCTTTATCTATCTAATCTATCATTTCTCATATTATATTCTTCTCCTAATTTTTCTAATGCTTTCAGTTGTTTTTCTAATTTATTAGATTTTATTTTAGCAATTAATTTCCACCATTAAAATTTTTCTCTTAAATATCTTTCTCTATATTTTGAACTTATTGACCATAATAATAAGCCAAGCATTTTATTTGTATCTTATGATTTTGGTTTAATTGATTCAATTGCCTATCTTTTGAGTTATAATTCTTTTTTTTGAATAAATAAGGCCAGATTGATTATACTCAAATTCTTTTTTTTTCTTGCATTCATTCTAGCTTCCTTTGGTGGTTTAGTACTATTTACCTTATAGTTTTTAATACCCTAATAAGAATTTGAGTTTTTAGAAAGCGTTAAATTAATTCAACTTAGAATTCAATAGGATTTTGTCAACAGCCTTCTTTACAATTTCAGGGTTAGTTCTTACTTACCATCTAAAAATGAATAGTAAAGTAATGTACCTTATAAATGCATATTATAAAGTGAGAGAAGATTATGTCTTAATTAATTGGGATACAATTATTCCCTTTAATTTAGGAGATAATTTAATTGATAGCTAATTACTAATGGTTAATAAAAATATCATACTTAGAATCAGGGAGCATTATTAATAAATAAAATAATATTAAAATACATGAACTGTTAATTAATTTTATTTCTATATAATTAGATAGAAATGGAAATATTATGATTATATACAATTATTAAATCATTCATGTGTAAGAATAAATTTCACAGTTTTTTATCTAATTTCTTATATTTTTTACATTCTCGCGTCATATTTTGCAATTTTTCCTTGTTTTGAATTCTCAAGTGTATTCTTATATGTTTCCTATAGTAATAAAGCTTCTTCTTCATTCATGTCATTTAATGTTTCAATATTATTTTTAATAAATTTCTTTCTCAATCTATCCTTTACTTATTATTCTTTTTCTCTACCTTAACATTTGGTTATTAAATGTGCAATAATGATTGCTATTATAACTAACACTATTAGAACAATAAATAATTATTCTTATTATAACATTTTTAATTTATTAAATTCATATTCACCATTCCAGAGCATCTAAACTTTTTTCAAATTCTCTGGATCCCTCATAAAATTGAGCATACCATTATCTCCATCTTAATAATAATGGATCTGCATCACCTTTTAAATTATAAGCAACCTTTTCTGTAAAGATCTTATTATTCCATAAACTAACATCTGCAATTACTTATCTTAATTCTCCTCCTAAAATATAAGCACTAGCCCAATATGGAAGTGAACTTGTTGTGTATAAAGTATGAAACACTTTCAAATTAAATCTTTCAACTGGTTGAATGGCTTATTTATATAAAGCTTCAAAAACATCAGATAATACATATAAGGCTACTGTTGCTGGTCCCATTTAAAATCCAGTTGCCCAAATTACATTAAATTTCCATTTATTAAAGAATACTAAATAAGCATCCAAACATAAAACATTCATATATTATCGTAAATCCTTATTTGATAAATACTGATCAAATAGATTCTTTTAGTATTTACGAACCTTCTCTTTGCTATGTTCCATCTTCTTATAGAAATCTGGGTCATTTGCAGGTAAACTTTTCATTGTCCATTTGAAACTGACTATCCACGTTGGAATATAGTCATTAACTGATGAATGAATATAATCAAAATGTCTAGCATCAGCACCATTTTCAGGAATTTCTTAAATGTGACAATTAACATAATTCACACTCTCCCCTCTTAATTAAAGATGATCGCTTTATTCTGACACTGGTTCATACCATGGTTTAGCTTCCAAACAATGTAGCCATATATACACAATCCCTCTTAATTCTTTCACCAGATAAGTTTTGATTTTAATTTCTCCTTCTTCTACTTTTTATAAATACTCTCCTTTTTAATTAGGATTCATCTTTTCAATATTATTGTAACAATAGGTTGATACAATTTTAGGATCTAATTTTTCAGAATTAACACATAATCCAGATTTACCATCAAATGCCCATCCATGAAATGGACATTCAATACAAGACTTGAATTTAACTTATCCACCAATTCCAAGATTAGCACCCATATGTGGACAATAAGCAGCAACAGCATAAACAACTTTATCTGTTCCTCTATAGTAAGCAATGTGTCGACCAGCAAATTTGATTTCTTCTACTTATCTATTAATTATAAGACAAATCCTTACCCAATCTTTAATTCTGTACTTCTACAGAGTCGATACCATCCATTTGGATATGAAGGTGGAGGTGTTCCTCTGGCTAATTTGTGTCTTAAGACATTTGGTTGTGCTTTTTCAGCGATGAGATAAAATCTGAATTTTCTATAATACAACCAATATATAAATATAAGAATTAAAGGGACTATGATCTCTAATCTTGCCCAATCCATTTTAAATAAAAATATTATTAAAAATTAAGATTTGATTAATTAAATTTATACTTAATTTATAGATATATAAATATGAGAATTTTTGATCATTATTTATATTAGTAATTTATACAATAAATTAATTCAAATTAATTATGATTTTTTAATTTCGATTGCTCTAGTTTATTTACAAATGAATACAATATAAACAATAAATTATAGACATATCATCTGAAAATCCATAGAGAATATTTGAAAATTTCTATTCAAAATTTTTAATTATTTAAAATCATTAAACCGTAATAAATGTAAATTAATATTAGAAACTTCATTACTAATATCCATTATTTTTATTTACAAGCATATGTTGTATTAATTATTAAATAAAAATCACAATACTTGAAATTTCATTTAAATTAGATTGAATTAATATTAAGAAACCAGTGAACTAAAAGCGCACATATTGTCAATAACAATTAATATTTGATTTTTAGTTTATTTTTTAATTCTTATATTTTCAATCCAATTTATATTATTTATGTTAGATATGTATTTAATAATATAGATAAAATACTTATATACTAATTTAAAATTTCTATTAATATGCAAATTTTCCTCTGTGTAAGAATATATTGAAAATCATATTATAAAATATGTAGAATATTTATAGTCTAATATATTTAATACAATTTATTAAATTTACAATTGAACATATATTAATTTCATAAGATTTGATATCCTTCTGTTGGATATAAATATTTGCCTCCTGAATTGTAATCATAATATAATATTTCATTTGGTTGAATATCTTTACAAGCATACATAATAATTCTAGCTTATTTGTTAATGGCTACTCTCAAACATTTTACATTAATTATTTCCACTTGCTTAAATAAATTCAGATTAATTTACTTCTTTAATTTTGTTATCAATTCCACAAACAAATCTTGCTATATTAGAATATTTTTCTGGAACTACATAAAGTGTTTTCTTTGGATTTGGATGTGATAATAATTCCTTTAATAAAAAGTAATCTTACCATAATGCTATCATTTTAATCAAATATGATATTTTTCCATTTTTTTACTTCTCCACAATATTCTGCTAAAATAGAACCTTTTTTAATGAATCCAGTTGATTTAGCTATAAAACCTGTTTTAATATGAAAATCGACCATCAATTATGGAGTTATACCTAATCTACTAAATTCTTTAAATTATAGAAAAGATTTTAAATTATCTTCATCTAAATCTTCTAATTTGCGTTCATATTTGGCATTATTATCTTCTGGTTTTGAATCTTCTGGGAAATAGGTTAAATCATCAGAGAAATAAATAGATTTTGCACATAAGGCTTTAATTAATGAATAAGATTCTTAAAATTATTATTCTTTTGTATCGGAATATTTTGGTAGATATAATCTGACTCTATTCTATTTTTTTATTTTATCAATCATAATTAAATCATCTTAACAAGTATATTCTGATTTCCATAATTGAATATAATTCGGAATTGTATCAAATTAATATGGTAGATTGTCTTTTAAATATTAATCACATACAGAACAGAATTCATTTTGACTATTATAACATTGTACATGTTATCGTAGATTACATCGATAACAAATTTTACTTTGATTTTGATTTTCATCACAAAGGATATAACAGACACTACAAATTGAATTAGAAGATTTGCATTCATGTACAATTAAAGTATCTCCTTCAACTTATGTAATATATTATAATTTGAGTAGCATATTTTATAATTGAACTTAGCATTTAGAACATAATTATTTACTCTCTTCATCTACACATTTTAAATGAAAAAGATCTTAACATCCATTACATCTTCTATGTGGAGATGTATCTCTATGATTCATACAAACTTTGCATCTAAAACTAAATACTTATTAATTTAATGATCTTTTATTTTTCTTATGAATAAGTTTTTTAAATTATTTATATGTAAGTTCACAATGTCTAAAAATGTTAGCATATTGATCGAGAGTGCAAATTATTTTTTTAGGCATAAATAATTAATCTTATTATTAATATTTTATAGTATTAATTTATTATATGTGAATCAATTTAAAATCATAAAACATATTGTAATATATTATTATTAAAATAAAAGTATAATGCAAGAGTTAGGTAAGTAATAAAAGATGGTTATTGGAATGGTTGGATTACCAGCCAGAGGTAAGACTTACATATCTAGAAAGATTTGTAGATATTTGAATTGGATGGGTTTCAAGAGTAAAGTATTTAATATTGGAAATTACAGGAGATAAATATGTGGAACAGATTGCAACTCTAATTTCTTTGATCCTGGTAATAAAGATGTAATTGAATATATATAATTCAAGGCATCAAAAGCAAGAGATGAATGTGCATTATTGGCTTTAAATGATATGATAAATTATCTAAGAAATGAAGGAGATGTTAGTTTATATGATGGAACAAATACTACAAAGTAAAGAAGAAAATTGATTATGGAGACATTATAATAAAAATTTAGTGAAGTATAAGTATTTTGGGTAGAATCAATATGCAATGATGAAGATGTTATTTTGAGAAATATTTAATTAACAAAATTAAATAATCCTGATTATATTGGAAAATCATCTGAAGAGGCTACTTAGGATTTCTAATAGAGAATTGAATAATATACTAAAGTTTATGAACCAATTGATATGGATGAGAATATATCATTTATAAAGATTATTGATATTGGAAATGATGTAAAGCATAATATAATTAATTTAGATTATGATTTATAATATCTAAGGATTTTTATAATCTAAATTAGTATCATATTTAATGAATTTGCATATATATCCTAGACCAATATATTTGTCTAGACATGGAGAAAGTTAATATAATGTTCTTCATAAAGTAGGAGGTGATTCTGATTTAACTTAAACAGGTTTAATGTATGCAAAATAATTGGGCAAATATTTTGTTTAAGAATTAGAAGGAAATAGAAATATTAAAATGTTTACTTCAACTATGTAAAGAGCATTACATACAAGTAATGAAGTTTGTGAATTATTGGGAGTGGAATATTATTCATTAAAAGCATTGGATGAAATAAATCCAGGAATTTGTGATGGATTAACATATTAATAGATTGCTGACAAATTTCCTTAAGATTATGAAGAACGCAAAATGAATAAATTAACTTATAGATATCCTAGAGGAGAATCATATCTTGATGTAATTAGTAGAGTAGAATAAATAATATTTGAGATTGAAAGATCAAGATTACCTGTAATTGTTATTGCTCATTAAGCAATATTAAGATGTTTATATGCATATTTTCATGAACATGAAGTACCAGAAATACCAAAATTAAATATTCCATTACATTAAGTAATAAAATTAGTACCTGCAGCATATTATTGTAAAGAAACAAGAATAAAAATTGATCCTATGACTGGAAATTGGGAAATTTAAGATGAAGCTACAATTAAGAAAGTTAAATCATTTCTTGATTTGTGAAATGTCAATAATAAAATAATAATGTTTTTTTTCACTCTTTTAATATCCATTTTTTCTTATCTTAACTAAGTATTACATTAGGTTATTATTGAATATGCTTCACAATCTATTTTTTACATTATATAAACTTACCTTCTACCATAGAATATTAGTTAATTATTTTTCATAAAATTTTTTCAGTGATTTAAGTTAATCATCTATAATGAGAAATTTTTGCTATTCAAGATTATTTAATAATGATTTTGAAACAATATTAACAAACACATTCATTTATTCCTCATCTTATACATTTCCTGATTTCATTATTTTATATCCTATCACTAAACCAGCAATTAATCCTATAATAACTAAGCTTAATATTATAATATTTAAATAGTTTCCAGATTGATTCTTCATTTAATAACTATTTATATGACCTTCATCCTAATCTTTATTTGATTATATTATTTCGCTTTTTGTTGCTCGATGTATTACTTCTGTCTAATTATCCATTACTTCTGATTTAGAACAAGACATAGTATAAGCTTTTGTCTTTGGGGAATTACTTTTCTCTTGAGACATTGGTGTACTTTTGGTTATAGAAATTAATTAAATTATAAAATCTACGATTTGCGCTCTCAATTTTTAGTATTTTTACAATTCAGAATTTTTCTATATAATATGAGTACTCATTTATTAATAATAATTCACAACAGAAATTAATTATAAAAAATAATGATTTATTAACAGTTTATTTAATTATTATAAGTATCTTGAAAACAATCCATTATATAATTCATTTAACAATTCTAAAATATTAATTTATGGCTCATTAAGATTTAAGCAAAAGTCCAGGAGATGAAATATTCTAACATCTTGAAAGAAATACAAATATCTATCTTTAAACTTAGAATTAACATATCTAATCTTAAAATAACTGTGATAATCAAATACCTTAATTAATTACTCAAATCATTCCTTAAATTACAAGTCTTAGATAAATTAAGTTAGTCAATTCACTTGTTTAAACTGGTGATGGATAAATTTACTCTGTTAAACTAATTTGTTAGAATTGCAAAAAATAAGTAATTATATATTTCAATCTTGTTAATAGATTCAAACTAAATTATGTAGAAGAGTTGGAAAAGGTACATTTATGGTTTCATGTCTTTTACTTTTATGTTCTTTTGGAATCTTATGTCTAGCTTGTCTACCTTGTTATATGGATGATTGCAAAGATATCATACATATTTGTCCAGATTGTTAACATCCAAATGGATCAACACCATACTAATTTTTTGAATGACATATATTTATTTAATTTAATATGTCAACTTCGTATTTTAATTTGAAATGGAGGCAATCCATCAATTAACTTATGGAGGCCTTACAAATTGAAATGGATCCATTAATTGAGAACCAAGCCAAACAAAATCTAAAATTAGTAAGGCCTGATTAAGAGTGGTTTGTATACTATGGGAAGTTATACTTATTTTATGTGGACGCATATAAATCACTTGAAACATGTTATGATTAATTGTTACATCCATAAAAAAGACGATTATTAAAGAAGATGCTCGAAAATACAATGTTAAGATAAATTTAAATCAAGCAGGTACATTAATGATTTTAAAATATATAGGCCATGATTTTCTATTCAACATAAGGAAATGTTATAAGATCAGATTTTGTAAATTTGCATTAAGTAATTTTTGATGAAAAGAGACTTATAGAAGATACTGAAGTTTCTTTACCTCATTATTTTTCAGATGAATAAAATAGAAAACTTGCTTATCGTAAATAAATGCTTAATCATTTTTTAAATGAATTTCATGATACCACTTAACCAGAAGAAGAAGTATTAGTAGATAAAGCAGTTTTGGAAAATATTGAATAAGCTATATGGTTTATTTAAAAAAATGAAAGAGGGAGATAAGGTATTGAGAGAGTGTTATTGGCAAAGTAATTGAAGAAATAAGAATTAAAGAAATAAGAGAAATAAAAGAAATTATAAGAAGGATTAGAAGTACATGATTCTACAGAAAGAGAAGAAGCTATAACTGTGATTTAAAAATATTATAGAGGATTTAAAGCCAGAGAAATTGTTTGGGATTTAAGAGAATAGGAATCACTATTTTTAGGATTTACATTAGAGAAACCATTATAAGAAACAGATGCTTATAAGACATATCATATATAGAGAGAGAAGATGAAAGAAAAATAATAGGAAAGATTATAAGAATATAAGACAGCTTTAGTTGAAGCAAGAGATAATTTAATGAATGATTGGTAAGATGATATTTAAAATTAAATGTTGGCTGAAAGAAGAAGATGGTATATGAGTGAAGTTTAAAAAGCAGAAGGTAAATTAGTACCACCTAAAGTTGCTTAATTTTATAAAAAAGATTAAGTGAGATTACCATTAACTGAAGAAGAATAAGAGATGATGGATTTATTAGATAAGGAAAAGAAAGCAGCTAAAAAGAATAAAGGAAAAAAGAAGAAGAAGAAGAAGCAAGAAGATGAAGATATAAGAGTAGAATAAGGACCTACTGAAGCTATTGTAAAGATGCAAGATTTAATAGAAAAACATAATTAAGAATGGAGAAATGATCAACTTAATCCTTATTAAAAACATGAAAATTCTTTATTAAAAGGAGAAATTGCAAAAGGAGTAGAAAAATAAATAAGAGAAGTAGTTGATGAAATGATTGATATGGAATTAATCAATTTAAGAATAGCATTAAAAGCAAAGAAAATGAAATATCCTAAAAAAAAGAAATCTAAAAAAAAGAAAGCTAAAGTAGTTGAAAAAGCAGAAGAAGATGATCTATTAGAAGAAGGAGATATTAATTTTGGTTTTAGAAGTGTAGCAAAAAAGAAGAAAAAGAAATTTCCAGGTGATAAAGGAACTGCAAAAAAAGATCCTAGAGATATGTTAGCTGAATTGATTGAATCAGGTATAGCTAAGAAATTAGAACCAGCTAAAATTTCAGATTTAATAGGAAATTGTAATCCATTAAGATAAAAATAAGAAATGTTATAAGAATAAGTAGCTGATCCATCTATTTATGATTTAAGATAAGTTTTAGTTTAATTTATTGGAATGCCATTAGGATCTTCATATATTAAAGATAATGTTAAAGAAAGTAATTATGTATTATTTTATGGACCACATGGTTCAGGTAAAACACATGCAGTTAGAGCATTATAAACTGAATGTGATGCTTTAATTTTAGATTTATCACCTGCTAATATTGAAAATAAATATTAAGATAAACCTGATTATTTATTATCATTAGCATTTAAAACTGCTGCTTGTTTCTAACCTGCTATTATATATATTGATGAAATTGAACGTATTTTTAAAGGAAAGAAAAAGAAGAAGAAAGGTGATTAATAACCATCATCTGCAGGAGGAATGAATTGGGTTAAATTAAGAAAATATTTATTGAAATATGGAAAATATTTTACTGAAAAATAGAAAGAAAATGTTACTATTATTGGTTGTAGTTATGCTCCTTGGAATGCAAATAAAAAATAATTAAAATCATTTTTTAAAAGAAGAGTTTATTTCCCTTGTCCAAATTATGCTACAAGAATAATGATATTTTAGAAATTTTTTGAAGAAAGAAAGATTTAATTACATCCCAATTTCCCTATAAGTTCATTGGCTCATGCTACTGAAGGATTTACTGCAGGAAATGTATTATATATATTAAATAAATATTTTAGATAAAAGAAGCACTAAGAAAGATATTGACAGAGAGAAGATTAATATTATCTACTGAAATACCATATAGAATAAGTGAATTTGTTGATCCTTTAGCAGTTCAATAATCTACATTTTTATAATAATATTAAGAATTTCGTAAATTACATGATGATTTATCTGGAAATAAAGCAAGAATTGATAAACTTAAGAAACCAGCTGAAGATGAAAAAGGAAAGAAGAAACCTGGTAAAAAAAAGAAATGACTAATATTATCAATATTCAAATAAATAATTTAAATAATTATACTCAAAAACAAAGTTTAATTAATAATTTATTATTAAAGTTTATTCTGAAAGTATGTAACAAACTCATTAATTACTTGATTCAATTGAAAGAAAAGTATAGAATTGTGTCATAAGAGACTAATAATATGAAAAATTACTTTTTAGTGGTAGACCTTCACATATTGAAAATACAATTGATAAATAATAAAAATAATTAGGAGATTCAAAAATTACATTACTTGATCATCATTATTAGAAAAAGTTTGAAAAGATGGGACAAAGATTAGAAAATCTTGAAAAAGAGAAAGAAGTTAAAGTATAAATATCAAGAGAACAATAAACAAGTGATTTTGAATAAGAAGAAGCAAGAAGCGTAAAATTAATAATAAACTAGATTAGATAGTGAATTTGAATAGAACCATTAAATTATACTCATAACAAATTACATCATTATAAGAGCAAATGAAAAGAATGTAAATGAACTATTAGAAATAAATCTAAGATTTATAAATACAACTCAGAAAATATTAACTTTGATTTAATTTCTTATCTTCAAAATCCAATACTAAAATTAATTTAAATTCTATAAAATAATCATATTATTTATATTTAAAAAATAGATTTAAATTAGTTTATGCTTTTATAAAAAACCATATCTCACCAATCTTAATTTTTCTTTTAATCTTCTCAATTCTCATAATAACAAGTACGGCAGAGAATTAAATCACAGATCTAATCATAATAGTTTTTAGAGACTATTTAGGTTCCACAAAAATCACATTCTTTTGAATCCACTTTCTATCTATAACTTTCAATAAAATCATGATTAAGAGGACATTGAAAATATTTAAGTTTTGGCCTCATGCACCTCTGACAATAACTAACACCACTTTGTTCGCAGACGTATCTTATTTTTAGATTCTCTTTTTTGCATTAACTACATTATGCTATTTTTGGAGGAAATACCCATTTCAATTATTGTTTTACTTGAAAGCATTGTTATTAAGTCTCCAACCAATCCAATCTTGTATATAATACCATAATGAGGTCCTCTTATAATTTAACTATTTTTCTTAAGGTCACTATACAATCATGTTATTGATTAATCTTATGAATTTCTTCACATTTTTCACAAGTTTTAGTTCTGTGATTACAAAGTTATTAATGAACTTTAATATTTTTTAAACTATCTTGTAAATTACAATCAGTATATTGACATTTTGTTAATACATATTCACATTACTTCAAATGAGAATCTAAGTTTTATATTTACATTTATTGATCACATCCTTTATTTAAACATTTTATTTTTATTTAAGAGATTAAGTTCTTGACTATTCTATTTATATTTTCCACCTTAAAATCTTCTTTGCATCTTTTTGGACATATTTCTACGAAATTAATATACTTTATACTGTTTTTTATTAATGATTCTTGTATACATTCTGAACAAAATAGAGTATGACATTAACTACATTCTTTAGGATTCACAACTAATTGTAAACATATCACACAAATTAAATCCTAATTGATGCTATGAGGATCTACAATTAAAGTTCTTATTATTGAGGTTTAAGATACTGGAGTCTAACTCATTAATTGATATATTTTTGAATAATTTCTATTATTATCATAATTATATGTATATAATTAATAGAAATTGGAAATGGAATATAATGCAATTCAAAAATATAGAATATTAATAGAAATTTTGAATCTTTAAATTTTTAATATCATAATTTCTATATTTTTGAATTGCATTATATATCTTATATTTTGATTTTATTATTGAATATATGATATTTAAGTGATTTTAATGTAAATATTATAAAAAAAGTTTTGCATTTGAATTCGACATTATGTTAATAATTCATAAATTATAATATTAATTATGCCTCCTAAGAATAAGAAAGAAGAGGAAGCAGCAAGATTAGCAGAGGAAGAGAGGAAGAGACAAATAGAAGAATAATTAAGATAGGAAGAGGAGAGAAAATATGGATGTGGTCGATATAGGACAAAGTAATAGTTACAGAATATGTGAAGTATGGGATTGCCAATTAGTCAATATATAATAAATGAAGTATTTCAATAAGAGGATGCGAGTAATTTGATAAAGGAATATTTGTGTAAGGTAGAATAATTAATTGTGAATTTAGATTTTGGAGAGGAATCATTGTGAAAAATTAAGAGACATTGATATTGAAATTGCAGGAGAATAATTGATTAATGATTTTAATGCTTGTTAAGATTTTGGATTTAATGGAGATCAAGCATTAATATTCATTAATATGATGTTTTTAGTTTATATTAATCAACATGAAAAGTTTGGTAAATTAGTAGAAGGGGGATTAACAAGAGGTAAATCAATATAAGGAGACAGAAAATTATTTTAATAATTGTTATCACAACATAGTACTGATGGATAAGGATGTCATAAAGTATTTATGGCTAAGTAATTATAACCAATTATAGATTATATTGAAAAGGGTATATAAATAAGATCAATTCTAATATAGGTTATCTATCTCATTGGTTATTGTTACATTAAGCACATTCTCATAATTAAAGACCTTTAGAAATCCAAGTAGATTTATAAATAGAATTACCTTTACCACAACCTTCATTAGAAGATCATACATATTACAAACCTATTGTGAATGATGATACTTAATCTTTTAAGAAGACTGAGATGGAAGAGTAAGAAATAGAATATCATGAACCTACAGATGAAGAATTATTGGATTCTGTTATTATGAATGCTATACAAGATAAATTGAGTTTAGCATAATAAGAATTGGAAACAAGATTGAAAGATAGATAAGTTGAGATTGAGTCTAAACTTCAAGAAATGGCAGCAGCATTGACTAAGAAGAAAAAATGAATATAAAAATATTAAAATCTTTTAATTATGATTAAATATATATAGAGATCTCTCTTTAGAATTAGTGAAGAGTATGAATATCTCAAATGTAAATAAATATTCAAGTCATAACTTGAATAATTTAAGAAGGCTTTAAATAAAGGTATTCATAATTCATCTATATTTATTAGCAATCTAATTACAAAAATAAATTGATCAAAATACATAAGCTGCCTTTAAAATGTAAAATCATGCTTTCTTTACATCTAATGTGCCTGCTAAAACTATTTTAGCTGCATTTCTGTAGAAAAGAGAATATTCAAATGAAGAAATTGTTGGATAAACATTTGTTTAATTAGGACATGCTTTAAAAGCAAGAGGAGATAGAACCTATTTTGATCATAAATAAATAGAAACTTCTATGGGTTTTGATGTCTTAATCAAAGATTTATTAAAATTGAATGATTATAGAGTATTAGCTGAAGCAATTCATGGATTATCTCTAACAGGAGTTGATTTACATAGTGATTAGATAGTTGATAAAGTATTTTAATAATTAGATGCTAAAGAATTAAATCCTGATGAAAAATAATTAATTGAAGCATTCTTATTAGAAATCTTTGAAGAAAAATAAGAAATACCTGTCAATAATCTAATTTATGAAGTTGAAAAATTAATTGAATAAACATAATCTGATGTATTCAATGTTTTAGAGGCAATTGTAGAAATTAGAAGAGTTTATTTAAAATTACTTGAAATCTAAAAATCTGATTGGGTTCATGTTAATACTAATATTAAAATGATGGAATTTGAAGAAGCTTTAGTATCTTAAGGATTATTACATCCTGCTGAAATTGAAAATGAAGATGTTTCATTATCATTAGAAACAGCACTTTCATATATTTCAGGAAAAGACCCAGATCTTATGGCATTTTTAATTTGTATATTAGAAATGTAATTAATTCACAGAGATTAAGTTAAACCAATTGAACCAAAATTATCTGATTTTGGAGATTTGATGGTAGCTGTGTCTGAATATAAAGGACATGAAATTGCATAAAGATTAAAGAATGCATAACCTTTATTAGTTCACTCAGATAAATATAAATTAGCTAAAGCCTTTGCTAATGCTGGTCTCAATACTGAAAGTAGAGAATATTTAGCTTAAGTTACTGATGAAGAACTTCTTAATTCATTAGATTCATTGCATCTTCATTTATAATTGAATAAAACAGATAGAAAATTCCCATTACCTGATAATTTAACTCTTCTTTCCTTAGATGAATTAATTGCTTATGCAACATATTTGGCATTGTAAAATCAAAATAATGGAGTATTTATTTAAGAATTAAAGTTTAGAGTTAAAAATTTGAATACAATTAGAGATTTGAATGAAAAATAATAAATAAGAATTGATGTATTAGAAAAACACTCAGGATAGAAATTAATTTATGAAGAAAAGGATATAAATCATAGTGAATTATATAAAGCTATTAAGGATACTTTACCTAAATCAGTATAATTAATTGAGATTTATGATCTAAGTGTAAATAATGAAATTAATGGTTATGCATAATTAAGAGTTGGTTCATAACCATATATGACTTTATATGATTTCTTAGGTAAAGATAAAGAATAATTCAAATAGAAGTTGCAATTAGCATTTAATCTTGAAAATTCTGATATCATTTTATTCAATAAAATCAAAGATAGATTGGAAAGTGTTTAAGTAGAAGAAAATAGTAAAGAATTGACTTCATAAACAATTTTTAATGCTTAATGGTAATATTTAAAGAAAAGAGCATTGAATTATTTAAATAAGAATGATAATTTAAATAAATTAAAATTAAAATAAACTTTACTTGATTTATAAGAAAGATTAGGAATTGTGAATTAAAATAATTTATTCTAAGATTTAATTGATCAAATAAATGTTTAACCAATTAAGTTTCCAAAATGGTATGGAATGATTCCATCTTAATCTATATATAATCCTTAATCAACTATTGAAGGATTTAAAGCTAGTTTGATTACTAATAGAATATATGATCCTACATATTGTCCAGAATAAGATTTATTTAAGAGATTAGAAGATAATGGTTTTATTTCAGATGTAATACCAATACCACATTCTGACAAACGTAGATAATAAATAGTTGTTTAATCTTATTCTCTTGCTTGGAAGAAACATTCAAATAAAAAGTCAGATTAAGAAATTGAAAAACTTAATAAATTATATAGTTTCTTATAAAAAGATTAAAAGGATTATCATCATGATTCAAGTGATTTATTCATTGCCAATCTATTGAATTTGAATGCAGAATTGAAATCTAAAACATTACCTGAAATTTCTGATTTTATATTTAATATGAAAATATGGGATAAATTAATATAAGAGAGATTATCATCCAAGAAATCAACTAAACCTGCTGGTATATATTTATAAAGGGATCCAGAAGTGTTATTGAATGAACAAATAAAATAATATAATCCATTTTTAACAACTCAATATTTAAAAAAGAAATTATAAGTCAATAAAACATTAGAGGATTTAATTAAAATGAGAAAGGAATTATTAATGAAATTGTAAGAAGATGTTAAGAATAAAGAAATTAATAAATTATAAGCTAAAAATATAGTTAGTAAAATTAATAATATTCTTCATGATAAAATTTAAGAAATAAAGGGTGAATTAAGAAGAAAACATTCTTCTCCATATTATAAATAGAAAACTAATTATATTGATATTTTATTTGATGAAAATGATATTGAAAAATTAGAAGTCTAATAATCACCTGATAGATATCTTGATGTAGATTTATTATATGGAATGGATCAATTAGTTACAAGAAAGAGATCAAGAGCAGAAGAAAAATTGATTACTTATTATTTGATGAATAAATAAATGGAAGGGAAATAATTAAATAATTAGGAATTATAATTTTTAGATTCTTTGAATCTTTATTAACCAAATGTTTAAGTTACTTAATTACGTATAAAAGATATATAATTTGATGATCTTATTCATTCAGATTTCAAATAATTTGGAGATTTTAGTGCTAGTGATTTATTATTATAATTGAGTTAATTATTTGATGATTAATTATTCTTGGATATTTTAAGCAATAAGTATTATAAAAAATAAGGAATTTAACATCATTTTAGAAGAAGAGATAATTAATTATATTTATAATAATAGGAAAAATTAATTTGGATTGAAGAATCTAGATTAAATGATGAAGAATTGAAAGATCTTAGAGAAATGTTATAAGTAGGAAAAGTATCAGATCAACATATTGAATCTATGAATGAAACTGATTATCCTTTATAGAATGTATATAGTTGGATACATGCTAAATCTGCAGAAAAGTTTGATTTATCTCTATTAGATTAACACAATTAGGAATTATGGAATAATATATTTAAATGTTAATATGAAAATACAACTGAATAATAATTACATGATGTAGTCAATCTATTAGTAGAAAGATATTATATCTTATAATTCCATCCAGTTACTTATTTAAGGTAACTCTTAAGAATGATCTTAACTCATCCAAATTTATCCACACTTGATAAAAAAGTAATTATTTTTTTTTATATATAAATTAATAGAATCTTTAATGTTTGAAAAAGACTGTAGGTTTTAATTCTGAAGATATTTTGGCTATTTCCAAATCTGAAGCAGCTATTACTGTTCCATCTTATTTAAGTGAAATGTGTTACCCTTATGGTGAGAAATTAAGTATAATTTGATGTACAAGGATTTATATATATATTATAATAATTCATATAAGTTTAATATTAGAAAATTAGGAATATTTAAATATGATATCTTTGTTATATTTATTAATTATAATTTAAATGATTGAATAAATTGTAAAGTTGTGTTTGTAGAATTTACTTGATTATTCAGATGAAAGAAGATAAATGATCTTAGAACTTGAATGTTGTGCTAAATTATAACGTTCTAGAGATTGTTAAGGTGAGACTAGAAGATGTTCATTTTATATAAAAAATTTACTTGATGTTAAAAGTGAAAGAATTTAAGAATTGAAGACATTATTAATGAATGCATTATAGTATTCTTTCTAATGGATATCAGATTAATAATATGCTAATTTAGCTTAGGATATTTTATAAATATTTGATAAACACAACATTGATTTTGAAATTTAGGATATAAATAATTTTGTATAATATCCAAAGATATGTTCATTATTAATACTTATAGCTGCAAGACATAAGAGATATATAGATTGTTCTTATTTAATCATGAAATTAAATGAAATAGATCATATTGATTTAAGATTAGTTATAAATTCTATGTTATATATGGATTTAAGAGATGAGATAATAATAAAATAAATGATGTAAATATGTTTGGAAAATGATTATTTTAAGGAGATAGAAATTCTTTTGTTAAATCCTAATCCTTAAAAATAGATATTTGAATAAGCATTAAAAATATTCTCATAATGTAATCATTAATGTTGGATTCAATCAATAATTTATATGTAAATAAATTATTAATTTGATAAAGAAAAGATTAAGAAATAGATTATATAATTTGATTAATTGAATTAACCTTTAATATAATTAATAAATTCAATAATTGATTAATAATTAGGAAATCAATTAGTTTTATTATTAAATAAATATTAAGTAAATGAATATTATTTTGATTTATTAACAATTTTATTATTGAATGATATATAGGATGGAATAGATTATAGAGAATAATTAAAGAAAATTCCTGATGATTATTTTGATAGAGAAAATGATTACACTTAAGATTCATTATTTTTATTAATAGAAACATTGTTAGCTTTAAATATAGTAGATTAAAAATAGAGTTTAGATAGTAAATTGGAACATCATATAGAAAATTGGTCATTTAAAAATGATTCATGTAAGAGAATTTGTGATAATTTTTCATGATTCTTCAAAAAATGACCATCCTGTTATTTTATTTTTATTTTCATCTGTATCCATAAAGTTAATTCTTAATGGTACATTATTATATTTCTATTCTATTGGTTTAGATGGTTTTAATTTTTTATCATAACAATCTTTCCAATTAATATTTGATAACCAAGAATGTTCACGAACTTCTTCTCCATCTAAATTAGATCCTAATCTTTTATTTGGATCTCTATTTAATAACTTAAATAATAATAATAATTTACAGCTACTATAAATGATTTTGCTTCATTAGATAAACTTCTTGGTATTTTTAATGGTCCTTTTCTAATATTATCAAATAATTATTCACGTTCATTAGCATAATATGGAGGAATACCAACCAATAATTCATATGTCATTACACCTAAACCATACCAATCTGCCATTCTATTATGTCCTTATTTAGATAATATTTCAGGTGGTAAATATGCAGGTGAACCACAAAATGATTTATTTAATTCTTCATCAGTTACTCCTTTTTTAGATAATCCAAAATCTGTTAATAAAGCATGACCTTCTGAATCTAATACTACATTTTCTGGTTTTAAATCTCTAAATATAATATTATTTTTATGTAAACATTCAATAGCTAATAATATTTCTGCTACATATATTTTAGCATCTTCTTCTGGTAATTTTCTCTTAATATCTAATAATTTAGAAAGATCACCTCCAGGACAAAAATCCATTACTAAAAATAATTTAGATTCTGTTTAAAATGCATAATTTAATTTAACTATAAATGGATGATGCATTATACTAAGTACTTCTTTTTCTGTTTATGCATATTTTAATAAATTTTAAGACATCATTCTTTCTTTCTTTAATATTTTCATAGCATATAATTTTTAATTTTCTTATCCTATTTTATCTACCAAATATACTTCTCCAAATGCTCCTTTACCCAATAATTGATAAAAATTAAACATATTTGGTGTCATCTTTTATTATAAAATATTGACATTTAAAAATTTTGCTAGATTTTAAAATTTCGATATTTTTTTACTAGGACTATTTGTATTTTAATTATTTATAGTTTTTCCTACTGTTAATTTTTCTATTGTCATTAATTTCATTACATGATCATACCTACCATTTCTTAAAAGGAAATTTGTCCCAGGAATCATAGTTCTTTCATAACTCTATATATATTTAATTATTTTATATTACTTCTTCTTGATTACTATATCCTTATTTTATATAAACTTATAAACTATTTGCATTGCAACATACTTATATACAATTTTAATTGTAATTATTTTTTATATATGGATCAGCTTTTTACTGTAATAGAAATACAATCATATCTATTAATCCCATTTATGATGCTATATGTAATGGAGTATTGCCATCCCTATCTTAAATATTGATATTGGCTTTATGTTATAATAATATTTGAGCACAATTTATAAAATTCTACATGACTGTCAAAAAGAAAGGAGTTCTTTGAAATTTAGTTAAGGCATCCACAGTAGCCCCATGTTTTAATAGAATATTTATTATATGGAAATTGCCTTCATTTGATGCAAAATGTAAAGCTGTCCAATCATCTAGACCTCTAAAATAATAAATGTATTGATAATACTTAGTATCAATATCAAGATAATATTCCATGGTTGGTATTAGTAATGTTTCAATTGATAATGCATCACCCAATTCTGCATAATCTAATAGATGTTCATTAAGTTTTTTACTCAACAATCTATTTAGTATATAATTATTACATAAAATCATTCCAAGCCTTATCTTTTATAAAATATATTGTATTGCCATTCATAATTTCTTGGATTTCTTTTGCTTACTTTCATAGATAGGAATTTGATACTTCTGGAATTCGCATATCAAAAATTCTGCCTGAATCTTTATCAATCATATAATACATTCTCTCTTGATTTGGCATATTGTAAAATTTTTACAATTAATTTTCTTTATGTTATGTATATCGTACTTCAAAGACTTATTATAACATTGTATTTTAATCCCTTAAGGTAATAATCTTGTTTTACATCATTATATCCATTTTTACAATTTGATTGTTAAAAACATCACAATTTTCCATTGAACAAAAGGTTTAATTGGAATATCTAGTTAATTTACTTGGTCTAAATTCAGGTTGATTTTGTGGTATTTGCATTATAATTTTTGTAATGGTAAATTAATTGTAAATTATACTAATACAAATATCGTCATCTGATAATCAATTTTATTATTTCGATTATAAAATATGGAATATAAATCATTTTATGTATCTTAATATGATAAGTTCTTTTTTTAATTAAAAAATTAGATCAATATAATTTACACATATTATTCAATCATCCTTCGTCAAAGCTCCTCTTGATGCTTTGGCTATTATTTATACTAAATTATTGAATAATTTATCCAAAGTAATTTGTGTTACTACTTATACTTAATTTGGTAATGATGTTTCAAAGAAATTCACAAATCCTTTACAATTATTATTTTCTTCTATTTCTACTCCATATTTTTCTATTTTAAATTAATCTCTATTAGAAAGGAAATATACTCCCAATACTTAAATCATACAATTATATATATTACATTTATGTAAAGAAAATTTACTTTATTCTATCATTCCAAGTGCCCAATTACTTAATCTCTTATCTATTGATTTTAAAGCATCTAAATATTTTTATGGTATTTCTTATTCAACTTTAGGAATAAATGTAATTTATATATTATGTGCTTAAAGAATTTCTAAAAAGATTTATAATGCTTCTGGATCACAATTATAATTAGGATCACATCCATCTGCATCTCCACCAACAATTATAACTCTTCCTATTTATTTTATTCTTTCAGGATATCTTTAAAGTAATTTTGCAAAATTTGTAGCTGCTCCTAATAATACAAGTGTAAACTAAGAATTTATATTATCTATACAGTTGAATTCTTGCTTCTATATTCAGTTTAAATGTTAAGCTCTTTTGTTAAATCTTGACTAAATATAGGTATTTAATGATCAGGAAATATATTGGCTTAATACATTCCATCACTATGTGATTTAACACAAGTATGATTATTATATGGAAGATCTAATCCTTGTATGACTGGAATATGATAAGGCATTTATATGTTTGTAGTTAATTTAAGTACATTTTCTCCTGCTTTTTCAGCTCTATTTCATAATATAAATTACGATGTAGTTCCATAAATAGTTGATATTCCTAAAACATTAAAATTGAATGCTGCATATATTATTGACAATGCTTAAGCATCTCCAGAATCTAATTTTTATATGAATATAATATACCTGTATCAATCCACACCTTTTCTAAATTCTTTTATACACAGAAAACAAAAGGAATCAAGAAAATTAATAACATTAATATAAATATAAATTTGTTTTTTATTAAATACACATTAAGATTAATTATATATATATATATATGTATAATTTATTTATAACATAATTATCATATAAAACTTATTTATTGATCATTCTTTTTGTGAGATCCAAAAGCTGAATAACTTATATAATAATAATAAAATTATTTTACATTTTTCTTTAAGTAGATTTAGCTGTATGTATTCTTTTAGGAGATTAAAATTATGAAAATATATCATCATTTTCAGTTTATCTTGTTTAAAGTGTATTTCGACTGCAACTCATTGTCTTTCTTAATTTAGCCTTTAATTATCTACTAGTTGGATTCCAAGATCTTTAAATAAGAGGTACAGCAGTATTAGTTGTAGAAGTTACAAAAGTAGGAGATGTAAAATATGGATCTGTTGAAGTAATTTAGAGTATAGTTTCAAATGATTCATACTTTTACATTTTTTTAGATTTTGTACTAATTGCACTTTAAACCCTATTAATTAAAATTTAATTATCTTCTAGATTAGTAGTTTTAACTCTCTATTTCTTTTCAGCTCCAGTCCAAATTTTTCTAGATACTCTATCTCTAATTTATTCAATTAAATTTGTATCAACCATTAAAAATTTAGTTTTAGTATCAGTTTCTAATTTCTTTTAATGATATAACTTATTTTAATGAGCAATTTCAGTTTATAAGAGTATTCTAGGTTTTTATGATCGAATATCATTCTTATCTGGTCTATCATGTGGATCTTTGAATATTTCTTATACAGTTTTTCTTTCAGTAATTAACAATTATGGTTATTCTTTTTATTTATTTTCATGTTATGATAATATAGATATTATATTATTTTATCTATTATTCATATATTGAGAAATTTAAGAACTTTTGTCTTTCAATATTTTAACAATATCTGGAAAATTCTTTTTTAAATTATTAAAATCATTAGCTTCCATAAAATAAGCTGTTGTATTATCCAAAACTTAACAAGAATATAATCTATATGGAAGTGATTCAATTATTTCTTCTTATCCAACAAATGAATTATCTGATAATTAACTTAAAATGATCTTCTTTTTCTTTTTACTGGTAAATTAATTTATTAATCCTTCTGAAATCTACTTATATAATTACACTCTTCCTTTTAAAATTAAGAAATAGAATTTAGGTTCATCTCCTTCTTTCCATAATATTGCTTATGCTGAAAATTATATAGTTCTTAAATTCTATATAAATTTAGTAACAGTAAATTTACTAGCTCCATTAAATAATTTAATAAAATAATCCACATTAGCATTTTATTCTTATATCTATTTCTCACAAACTAATCTATAATCATGTTTATTCATTGATATCAAATGTGCTTCATCTGATACTACTATAATACTAGCAGATCTTGGTTAATCATGAATAAGTGCTTAATCACCAAAACATTGACCTGAATAATATTACCATACTTTCTTAAATAAAGGAACTCCATTATTATAATACATATTATTATCTTATAACATTTTTAAAGCTAAATCATATTTATTTTATTAAGTCAAAACAACTGTTTTCTTTTTCTTTAATAAATTGTTATTTACACCAATATTAGTATCACTATTTTGTTAAGTTAGAAAGTCTAAATCATTTTCAATATCTTCATTTGATCTTTTCATATATACACCTACCTCACCATTTAATAACAAATAAAATCTATCTCCATAATCTCCTTAATTCATTATTGTTTAACCAAAATTATAATGTTCATATTTAAAAAATTATGCAGCATACATAGCAAAATCTCTAACTTTCATACTCTTTTCACATTATTTCTATATGAAATCTATTGATGACAAAGAATCAGCCACTTATTCTGCTTAAGCTACTGTATGTAATTAAGTATACATTCTATATACTTATACTGCTGGTTATAAATTGATTTCATTCTATTTACGAATCAATTCATGATCTGGTTGTTGTTCTTAAATGATTGATCTTTTATTTTTCATTTATTTTATTTTATATAATTTTAGACTTCATTCTTATTCATAATTATCTTAATAAGATATTATGAAAAAAGTAAGATAAAAATTCAATATATTAGATGATAATTTTATTAAAGTTCTATTTATTGAATATATATATATTTTAATACATGAAAATTCATAAAAAAGCTTCATTTAATGAGATTTTTGTAAAACATGATGCTCATATCAATCGATATATTAAAAGAATAATTTAATTGTTTGAAGAAGGGTATATATTTTATCATAATCTAATTTAAGCATACAAACTGTATTAATACATGGATTATCTGCAAGTATTGAAAAATGTGTAAGAATTGCTTTATAAATAATTGATTAATATTGTGGAATCACCTATAAAATAAAAACCAGCTCTCAAGAAAATAAGTCTGGAATCCACATTGAATTGACAAAATAATTATTAATATGAATTCTTATGTTAAGCAATATTATTTCATTCATAATAAAATTCTAATTAATATCATGCAATAAACATAAACTCCAGAATAATTCTCTTTTATTTGTCATGATACTTAACATAATTCAAATCAGATTAGTAACTTCTAATAAAGTGCTATGTAAATTTTTATATTCATTTTTAGTTTTGGACAAGATACTCAAGAACCTTAAAAAGAATTAAATACTCAATATAATCCATCAACTCCAAGATAACATTTAAATTAAATTCTTGAATCATTTGGTAGTATATTAGCAAGATATTTGGCTCTATATATGATTGGTATACCAAGTTCATTAAAATAATCTATTGAATACTTAAATAATAACATTCAGGACATGAAAATGTATATCTATAATGCATAAGAATTGTTTAATACCAAAAACTAATCCAAAGAGTTTTAATTGGCTAGAGAAGAATAATGCAATTAAATATAAGCGATTATTGAAGCGATTGAAGATGGTCAATGCAAATAAGCTCTATCTAAATTATTAGGTAAAATAGAGGAAGTTAGATTTTCAAGTTAATATATCTTGACAATTGCACATATAGAAATACTTGAAACTCAAACTATTTATTTTCAAGTTATAGAAAAAGATCCAAGCATGAAAACATTTATTGATTTAGTCAAAAAAGATTCAATAATAATTGCGTAATAACTTTCCCCTCATCTTATTGTACTTAGTGCAGTATTTAAAGATTTGCTTAAGTTAGATATGATTCATTAAATATAATAGAATAATTATAGTCTCTAAAAATTAGTCTATCATATTCAATAATTAAGTAAAGATTAGGATATATCATCATATTGTTAATAGATATCAAGAATTTATCCTAGTATTCAAGAACACTTTATAGAAATAGAAGAAATTAGAAATAAATAAAGAGTTAATTTTGAATATATTTTAAGCAATTAAGATAGAGATATTTTATAATTGTTCTATGACAAATAAAATGTTTATGTTCATTAATTTCCTTAAGATAAATATCTCCCTGAAGAAATATGTGAATTGATTTAATTAACTTATTTTTTAATTAAATAAGGTTAAATAGAGGCTACATTTGAAAAAATAGAAAATTAGATCTAAAAAATATTAAAAGATGAAAAGTTTAAATAATATTCATTCATTTTTGATTTGATTGCTGATTGCATATATTCAAGTTAATTGAAATTGTTATTTTATGGATATGTAGAATGTATTTTAGATACTAGATTAGCCAAATTTACTAGCTATCTATAAGCAGATTTAATTACATTAAATTCTTTATCTAAATAATCATAAACAATATTAAATGATTTATAATTGTAATAATTGAAAGATATGCTTTGTATTACAAAAAGAGAAAATTTATAATTCTAAGATTTTACTTAAATTATTATTTTAGCAGGTTAAATAGAAACTTTAGTAGCTTCAAAATAAAATGATACTCTTTTAGAAACAATTATAGAATTAGAAAATTAGTTATATGAAAGTCTTGAAATTAATGAATTAATTATAAATAAAGAACCATCAGCTTTATACATAAGAATGAAGAAATTGAAATCACTTATGGAATTATTTCTTAGATATTATAAAGTTTCAAATGAGACATTACAAAGATTAATCCTATATTAAGAATAAATGTTTGAAAATAAATAATCATCTGCAATTTTCCAAAAACCTAAAATAAAATCTTCTAAAGAATAATTAAGTACTGTTCAAAATCAAAAGAAGACTTAAAATTGGATTGACATGTAGAATTAAATATTAAGTGCAGATGTATTAGGAACAGAGAAGAATTATTATAGACCTAGCATTTATAAAATATTTATGGGGTTGACTAATTAATAAAAAAATGCAAGTCCTGCAACTTTGTAAAAAATTTTAAGAAACTTTTAAGCTAAATATTAAAATACATATATAAACTAAATTCAAAGTGATTTTGTAAATTTATTAAAGGAAATTATGTAATATTAAAAAGATAAATAAGTTATCTTTGAAACAAATTTTAGAAGATATTATAAAAAAGAATTCAAAAATTAATTGATGGAACTACCTAACAACTAATTTGAAAGTGTGGCTTATGCATAATAATTGATTTAAACAATAGAAAATTAATAAAATAATTGACAATCATATTATATTTTTATAAATTTAAGTGCAATAAACATGAAAGTCATTAGATTTAATTAAAAATTCTAAGAAATCAATATTTAGTGTAAGGTTCTTTATTAATTACTATTCTTGGTGCAGCTACTCTTGGTTCTACAAGTCCTTTTTTACCTTATTAAGTTTATAATTGAGGTCTTTTAGGAATCATTGGTTTTTGAGCTGATTGGGGTCGAATTTATTATTATTATACTTTTTTATTGTCTTTTGGAGAATTAATTGGTTAATATTTTGGTGCAATAATAGATTAAGCTTTAGCAGGTTATTAAAGAGGAATTTATTTAATTTTTTGATCTATTTCTTTAATGGCAATTTCTTCTTTTACTTTTCTTATAGCATCAACTTAATCATTTTCTTATCTTTTTTTTTCTGGTTTGGTCCAATCATATATATAATCTAATTAAAGATTTTATTTTTGTAACGTCTATTTAAAGAGATTCCTCAAATAATTATAATCTGGTTTTTCTTCAAACTTTAATTTCTTAACATAATTTAAGTACAAATTCATTTCCTCAGGTAATCCTGAACAAAGTTATTCAGTTGTTGTTTTTATTTTCTTTTCTTTTATTAGTACATATTTGTCGTTTTTATTGTTACATACAAGATTCATCCATGGTAAAGTACCTTTAGCTAAATATACAAGAACATAAGCCAAGCCTTCAAGATCATCTCTTCGACTTTGTTCATATCCCAAATGAGTATTAATACTTGCATAACGAGCAGTACCTGTAAGTGGTTTATTTTCTTTAAATGGAATATGTCCATCCTTTGTTAAATATCTTTTAGCTAAACCCATATCTACAACATATAATTTAGACTATTTTTTGCCAATTCCCATAAGGAAGTTATCAGGTTTGACATCACGATGTATGAAGGATCTTGAATGCATAAATTCAAGTCTTGAAACCATTTATTCTGCAAGCATACACACCTGAATTTATATTGATATTACTGTTTTAATGGATAATTTACGATGGCATTAAGCAAATAAATCTTCAATTGATTTTCCCAATAGCTCCATTACCAAGTAATTATAATCTCCTTCGGTTGCTGCTCCAAATACCTTTGGGATTCCTGAGAAATCGAATTTAGTAGATACCTTTGTCTAATTATTAAGAATCTTAATGAAGGAAAGCATAAACTTTAGCTTCATATAGAATTTGTGGATATTGACAATTAGTTCTTTCTAATTTGATAGCATATTCCTCTTTCTGTTTATTTTATGCCAAATAAATCTCTCCAAAAGCACCCATTCCTAAACGTTAAATGAGTTTGTAATTTTATTGTTATAAGTAAGTATTTGATAAGTTTCTGTTGCCTAATGGATTATCCATTATTAATTTATTGATTCTAATAATTATATCACTAAATGTTATTCTAACTAGATTATATTAATATTCAAGTAGTATAGAGAATTAATAATGTAGAATGAATACTAAAGAGATAATTGATATTAGTTTATTAAATGGATTAGAATTAGTGAACTCTATTTATAATTCAAATTAAGTAATATATGTATGTATTCAAAGTATATGAAATGAAATAAAATCATTATTCTATACATTATATCATAACATAAATTGGATTCATAAATTCAATTTCATATTGGCTAGATATAAATTATATTATTATCAAATCTTATAACATTATAAATTCTAATATTATGATTATATTCTACATTATAGAAATTTAAATTATAAAAAAGTGAAGTGAAATAAAAGACTGTCAAGATGTTATGTCAGTCTTTTATTTAACAACTTTTAGGCATTATTAATGAGTATCTTAAATAAGTTAAAAAGAATTTCTTAGAAATTGATTATATATTTATTTAGTTAAATAAAATAAGTAATAATAATTTGAGACCATTATGATAACATTAAGAAATATATTTTAATTGCTATTATCAATAAAAAATAAATTTATTTATTATGGAGTATAGACCACCTATGAAACCTAATCGAGAAATTCCTCCATCTATTGCCCAAATTCAATAAGAATAAAGAATGAAATTCCAATTATAATAGATATAATCCAAAATCATTGAAGAAAGACCAAATTTTTAAGAAATGTAAGGTGGATAATCTCCAAATAAACCATGGTTAGGAGAAGATATATATATGGTCGTATTTCTACTTACTGTTGAAAATGATCGATTGAGAGAAGAAAATACTCAGATTTAGCAACTTCTTAATACTAGTGAAATGAGATATAAAGGAGTAGATTTGGTTGAAAATGAAGTTATATCATAAAGAATAAAAATTGGTGAATATGAGAAGAAATTAGCTCAATTATAAATGGAATGTGAATAATGGAGAGTTAAATATTAGAATAGAGATAAGGAAAGTGAGGATTAAAGATATCAAAATGAACTTTAAAGAAGAATTCAAGTAGATAGAGAAATAAGAGAACTTACAGCTAGATTTATTGCAGATAGAAATCAATTAGAATAAGAAAATAGATCATTAAGAATTGAATTAGATTAAATTAAATTATCAAAATATTCTTTTGAAGATCATAAAAAATTATCTGAATAATTATAAAAAGAAAATTAAAAATTAAAATAAGAATTAGATACATTAAAGTATATATTAAAATATTATTTTATTAGAAAAGGTTTTGATGAATTAGAATATGTATTATAAACTGCTGGAGATTTAGAATAAGAAAATTAATAACTTAAAATTTAAATTGATACACTTTAGAAATAAATACAATAATTACAATAATAATAATAATAATAATAATAATAATAATAATAATAATAATAATAATAATAAATACCTTAAAGACCATAATCATCAAATAGAATTGAACTATGTAATTAAATCAATAATTATCTATAGCTAATTCTAATTATAATGTTATGTAAGAGAATAAGAGATTAAAAGATGAAATTGATAGATTAAGAACATTACTCAATTTAGGAACTGGAAATTATTCTAAACCATTTATGTGATATAATTAAATTATAATAACAATTATTCTACTTCTATCATTTTGTCAATTATATATTCATCAATTTTTAGATAATAATAAATCTTAATTAATTGATCTTTATATAAATTTCTTGATAAATCATAAATTATATTATTATTTAGTAATAAATATAAACATAAGTTATAATGAAATCTATAATTTAATAAGTAATCTTATAAAAATAATAAAAATCAATTTAAAACTGGTTAAATTTCATAATAAATAATATCTTAATTATTTAAATTAATCTATTTGAATGTTTTATGGTTATTTAATATTTAATTATTAAAGTAAAATTGACATTTATATCCTTCCAATTATTTTAAATTTTATAAATCTTATATTTAATTATTTTAATTCATAATTACTCTAATTTTAAAATCATCTAATTCTTTTTTACATATATAGAATGTAATACTTTTATCTACAACTTTTAAAGTAAAGATTTTATTTAATTATTTAGAATTAATCTTATATATTTTAGTTAATTCAGAAATTTAATAATCATCAGATAATATTTAATCTTCAATAAATAATTAATATGAACAATGTTTATCAATTTGACATTGTTCAATTAAATAATTTTTTAAATCCCCTATCTTCGTATTTTTAGAAACCGTGTAATGTTGTAGCATTTTTATTGAATCGATAAATACTTCTATAGTAAAATTATCAGATAATTTCAATCGAATTTCAGAATATGGTTTTATTTTATATTCATAAAATAATATATCTCTATTATATTATCTTTATTTTAATAATTCATCTTAAAAATATAGTTAAAATTCTTATTTAAGATGAAAATAATTCTAAATTTATTAATATACTTAATCTATTGTTGAAAATATATTGATAATTATAAATTACTCAACCTAGTAGTTTATTGAATAAGTTCCCATTATTTAACAATTAATTACAGAATCATTTTAAATAGATAAAGCTTTTAGTGATATATCTTTTCTTAATTATTATTATTTATAAAAGAAATTCAAATCATAAGACACTAAATTATGAGTTTTTTTGATTTACTTTTCTAATTTATATAAATTATCAAAAGAATTAAATACAAGAGTAACTTTTTCTTCCATTGTTTAGAATGTGATTGTAATTTGAATCTAAATATTCAAAATTATTTTAATATTTGAAGATGTATTTATCTGTAAATGTATTAAGTCTTGAGTCATATCCTTTTCTTAATCATTTATGGTTAAACAAAATTTAGTTTCTTGTGGAATTTATTTTTATAAATGAATAATAGCCTCATCAAAATAGAACTTCATAGGTTTCTAATAATCAGGATTTTTAATTTCATATGTATGATTATTAAGTTGTGGAAATATTATTTTAATCATATAAATAATAATTAATTATAAAATTATAGTATTATTAATATTCATTAAAACTATCATTTGACAATTTAACTTCTAGGATTATAATGTAGATGTAATAATTTTAATCTTATAACTTAATTAATAATATTGAATGAATAGTTATTTGTATAAAATATTTTATCTATTCATATATATATTAGATTAATTATTATCACTTGATATAATTTAGTATTGGTTTAAATCAAATATCATTATGAAAATCTATTATATACTTATATTGAATTTGTTTCTCTCTTTTAAAGTATATAATATTAAGTATTTTTAATAGAGGTTTCAAGTTTATCATAATGAATTTTATAAATTGTTGACATTTTTTATGTAATATTATTATTAAAGTTTTTAGGATGTGTGACTCTGATAGCGATGTTGAGATACTGGATTTTGAATAAGGACTTAAACTTTAATAGAACACAATAGAAAATCTAGAGAAGGAACTTCAAGTAGAGGATTTAATTATTTAAGATTGTGATCACAAATAGCTCATATTACTAATAATAAATATAAGAGTTATTATCTGAAAAGAATTCAATCAAAAAAAGAGTAAAGGAATTAGAAGAGTAGAACTTATAGCTAGAAAATAATCTTTAAAAATAAAATTAGACTTATCAGAGAACTATTGAGGAACTAAACTTTGAGTCATAGAAGAATGAGGAGAAACTCAGAAAACATCTAGAAAGTCTAATGGAATAACAGAAATAAGAATTTGAAAGAATTTTAGAAAAATAGAGTGAATAGATTAATGATTATGTTAAAAAATTGGAAAATTAAGAGGAAGAGAATAATATCATATAAAATAAATTAATAGCTACTGAATTATTTAATTGTAAATTATAATCAAGTCTAAGTGAATTATAAATGGATATTAAAACTAAAGCTGAAACTAGAAAATGTGTTTAATAATTTAATGAAAAATTAATGGGTGAAAATATTAATAATCTAAATAAAATAGAATCACTTAGTATGTAAGTTGATGGACTTGAAGAAAAACTATAGAAATTAACTTAATAAAGAGATCATTTTAAGAAATAATTTGTAGATATCTCATAGAAAATTCTATAATATCAATAAGAGATATCTTAATCAAATAATAGTATGAATATCTAATCAATATTATATAGTAAAATTAGATTTGAAGAATAAATATGAAATATGTTCAGAATAAATGAAGAAATATTAATAATTACTAAGGGATTGTGTTGATGAAAATAAAAGATTAAAGTAAATTATTGGATAATTTTAATCATAAATTGAAGATTCCAAATATAAATCAGATTTATATATCAAAGAAAATACTAATCTAAAAAATTAATTAAGTATATGAAATATCAAATTAGATACTGTATAATAATATTATAAAGAACAGATTAACCAATTATAACTTACCTTGTCTAGTAAAGATGCTTAGATTTAGTAGTTGAGTGAACCTAATAAATTAACAATCAAAAGATTACAAAAATAAAATTAATCTATTCTATCAATATAATAATAAGAATAAGAGAAGAGATAATTAATAGAATAGAAAATTAAATCTTAATAATGATTCAAAATATTATTCATTTCAATGCACAAATATCATTATTATCAATGTATTTTGCAATAATTCTGGCCATCTCATTAATATCAGTAAAATCTTATATATTTCTCAATATTCTTGTAGGTTATTCATGCCATTTTTCTTCTTTTATCTATCCATTCTCAAATGTCCAAACTTTATCTTTCATTTATTCTATAAGTACTTTACTCTCTTCTACTATTCCTTTCTCTTAAATTTTTTTTACTATTTCTGCTAATTAAGGATTTTCTCTTATACATTTCTTTAAGTTCTAATATTATCTCCAATAATTATAATTTTTAACAGTCACTTTTACTTTCTCATTTAATTTATCAATCTCTTAAGTCAAATTACTAATTAATTAAGTACTATTATCAATTAATCTTACAATCCCTTTTGAATCAATAATCATCATGTCTTATTTATCTAACATTAATCCATATATTCTTTAGAGTATTATATTAAATCTAAATCTTCCCATTTATTCTTCTTAAGGAAACCAAGTCTCTATTGTATTATCCAATATTGATCTAGTTAATTCACATTTATCTAAAAATGCTTAAAATTTACTAGTCCATGTTGTAAATTTTATATAACCTAATATTGCTATTTATAAACCAAATTAAGGATTATTTTTTTTTATTTTTATCAATTCTTTTAATTTCTCAATATTTTCATCAATTTCATAATCAAATAACCAAATCAATAAAATTTTATCAGATTTCCTATGAATTTCTAGATTTTTTGGATGAGGATCCAATTCTTCATATGGTGGTTTCCATTTCTCTACAAATGGTATATTAGCATATTTAGTTCCAAGTACTTTATCAACTTTTGGTATAGTTTAAAATAATTTAGCTACTAAATCACTTATTCGATCAAGTACAGGATCTTCATTAGGTTCATATCTAATAGTTTCAGTAGCTGTAATCCATAATTTAATTTATGAAATATAATCCAAACTTTTATAATAAGGAACTAAGATTCCATCTTCCCAATGATGAACTTTTATTTCACAATATTCTTTTGTAATAGATATGATAATGTCTTTTTATAAGGCAATTTAAACATTAAGTGAAAATTCTTTAATTTTTTCATTAATTTTAGCTTTAAGTAATTTAGAATCCCATTTGAGATTCTTTTTACCTAATTAATTAGCAAATTTATCAGAAATTGAAAAAGATTTAGGAGAACTATTTATATAAATAATTGGTTGATCATAATAAACTTACTTATCTTCCTTATAATAAATAGTTTTCTTTTTTATTGTTACTTCAACATCTCTACTAAAAGATTACTTTTTTTAATTCATTATAAACTATTTCAATTTAATATATTCTTATTATTTTATGAATGAGATATTAGTAATAACATTAATTTGATTAGCTTATTTTACACCATTTTCAATAATTTCTAAAACATCTTTTTTGACAATATTATAATCACTTTGGAATTATAATTTATCAATATAGTGCTTATAAATCACTTATCCATCATAAAGTAATAATGCACTTAACATAGAGTTGTGATTAATTTGATGAGTCTATTCATCATATTATAAATCTAGAATGTTGTCATCTTCAAGAATAATGTGATCATATTCTTCCCATCCAATATTCATGATTATCTTTTTATATGTCTCAATATCTCCTCTCACTAATCCAATTAATTTGATGCCCTCTATCTATATACAAGATTAAAAATTCATCATCATTTCCCCCATTCTCCATAATCTAACTAAAGTGTATCCATATTAATTTAATTCAATTTAGGATCCATTTATAGTCTTAAATCCAATATTGATTGGATCTCCTAAACTAATACCACAGTAAAATTTGATCCCTACTTCTTCATTTAATTACTTTATTTTCTCAATATCTATTGGCTTAACTAAACCCAGCGAATCTATTACCTTATTAATAAATTGTATACCTTCTCTTTTTTTATATCCTCCTTTCTAAACAATCCATCATATTTTAAACTATATGTAGTTAATTTTTATATT
Source organism: Paramecium pentaurelia (assembly GCA_905183005.1). Lineage (NCBI taxonomy): Eukaryota > Ciliophora > Oligohymenophorea > Peniculida > Parameciidae > Paramecium > Paramecium pentaurelia. The sequence continues at coordinate 98,525 of CAJJDO010000148.1, forward strand.
GAATAGGATTCAAATTCATGTAACTTTTATTTTAAGTTTTTGATGACTTCACTTTTGATTTCTTTTTAAAATTCCATCTATGGTAATATATCTTCATTTTAAGGACCACATTATTTACATTTTCCAATAATTTATTAACCCATTTATATATAATATTAATTTAATATAATTATATCAATAATATTATTTAGAAATAATAATAATTATAATATTCTTATCTCTAATAATGTATATTATGTAGTTCTTCTAAATTAATATAAATTTTATATTAATATTCATCAAAATTTAACATATTTATTTATATATATATATATATATTTAATTTTATTAACAACAATAATAATAACTGTAATGTTAGTTTGATGTTTTTAAATTTAATTTTTTGTAGATTAGTATTCCTCCTCTCTATTTTCTATTATTAAAATATCTTACCTTACAATTTATTTTATTATTATTACCTACATTTACTTAAGATATTATATTATAACAGATACTACTAAAAACAATTAGTAATTTTTGGTTTTCATCATATCCAACACTATTTAATTAAAAATGGAATTATTGAAAAATGAGAGGATTTATACAAAAGATCTTATAGATATTTTAGTTTATAATTCAAATTTTAGTAAATAACTCAAATTAATATTTTTAAAATCATGATGAAGACTTTAACTTTAGGCAATATTAATGAATTACTTTAACTTTCAGAAGAGGAATTTATTAAGGCAGAAGAAAATTCTCGAATGGCAAATAGAGGTGTAGTAATTTTCTACTCAATGTTTGCAATAGCAATTCATATTGTGTTATGTGTTGAAGTTTTTAACTATGAAAACACAGCTTCTAAGGTTTGTTCCATAGTTGCAAGTGCCTTATTTATGGTACAACATTGTTACAATGGAAGAGCAGGTTGTCTTTTCAACTTGTGTTGCACTTTACCAGTCTGTATTGCAGGGTTTGCTATCAGTAATGTGAAATTAGTAAATACTCTCGCCTTTATTTTCCAACTATGTATTTGGTTAGGAGAGTATTACTACTTGGTAATACAACTAAATACAGATGCCTTATTAAAATAACGACCAAGAACACAAGTTGGAACTAATGATTAGAATAGTGGAAAATTAGTAATTAAAGTAGATGGGTTATAATTATCAAACACTTAATAATAAGAAATAAAGAAAGAGTTCAATGAACTAGCAGGTTTACTTCAAAATGGCTTACAATAGATCAATCATTAATAATAATTGCATTAATAAGAATTGAATGAAAAATAGTAAAAATAAGAGTAAAATCCAACCTAATAAAATTGATTTATAGTGTAATTATTAAATATAATATCATCTTTTAATTTGATATCATACTAGATCTAAAAAAAGATTAACTTTCTATATATATTTTATTATCCAATTAAAACTGGTTTTTATTAATAAAATTAATTAATATCAATTTTATTAATTTATAATTAATTAATTTTAGCTAAATTATTTATTGTTTTTAATTATTCAAAATCATCTAACATCCTATATATTTAATAAATAGGCATATTTAGAAACAAATCTTGTAATACTATTTCAAGATATCCATTATTTAAGTGTAAATTAAATTTATAGTTATACAAACGTAGTTAATCTAAAGGATAGATTATTTAAAGTTGAAATTATAAATGATTCTTAAATTTTTGAGGATATAAAGTCATATAGAGGGTAGTTTTTTTATTTATAAAAAAATATACAAAATACTTTCTATATATTATTGTAAATTTCTTAAATAAATATTGATGGAATGATATAATAATTTAGAGTAATTTTTCATATAAAAAAAGGATTTTATAGGTGTAAGTTTAGGTCAAGATTTTTTAAATAATTTATATTTTTTGTATTGATAATATAATTTTTATAACGAAATGAGTGAAGAGATAGAACCTCATATAGCAAGGAAATTTGAGATTATCTAGAAATTAGGGAAAGGTGCATATGGCATAGTTTGGAAAGCAGTAGATAAGAAATTGAAATAGGTATTATTGTTTAGTTATTGAAGGTCGTTGCACTAAAAAAAGTATTTGATGCTTTTCATAATGCAACAGATGCTTAAAGAACATTTAGAGAAGTGATGTTTTTGTAGGAATTGAATGGTCATGAAAATATAGTGAGATTACTTAACATCATAAAAGCAGAGAATAATAAGGATCTTTACCTGGTATTTGATTATATGGAAACTGATCTTCATGCTGTGATTGTAATTATTTAATAATAATAAATAAAAGAGAGCAAATATATTAGAAGAGATTCACAAGAAATATATAGTTTACTAAACTCTAAAGGCATTAAAATTCATCCATTCAGGAGAATTAATTCACAGAGATTTGAAACCATCAAATATATTATTAGATTCTGAATGTTTAATAAAAGTAGCTGATTTTGGATTAGCAAGAAGCTTAGCTTAAACAGAAGATGATAGTACTAGATTAGTTTTAATATATTTGTAGGTTAAATAGTGTTAACTGAATATGTAGCAACAAGGTGGTATAGAGCACCTGAAATCCTTTTAGGATCTACTAAATATTCAAAGGCTGTTGATATGTGGTCAGTAGGATGCATTATAGGTGAATTGATTGTTGGCAAAGCCATTTTCCCAGGAACATCGACACTTAATCAAATTGAAAGAATTATTGAACTTTTAGGGAAACCAAGAGGAGATGAAATTGAATCTCTTGATAGTCCATTGGCTGCTAATATTTTAGCTTCAATTAATACATCAAAGAAAAAAGCATTTTAGTCATTTTTTCAAGGTGCCTCAGAAGAAGCATTAGATTTAATTAGAAGACTGTTATGTTATAATCCAAATTAAAGATTGACTGCAGAATAAGCTTTGAAACATAAATATGTAAGAGACTTTTCTTCTCCTGATGAAGAAATAGTATGTTAACATCCTTTAAGAATTACAATGAATGATAATAAGAAATTTACAATCAAAGAATATAGAGAAGCTTTATATGCAGATATTAGTTAACGAAAAAAGGAATAAAGAAAGAAATGGCAAGCAAAATATTTAGCTTAATTAGGAGTATCTCTGGATGAGAAATAAAATCAAGTTTAATAGATTCCAGAAAAGGAAGAAACAATTTAAGAACAAAAACTTTCTTAACCAGATCTCATTCAATAATAAATCTATTAATAATAATTGTTATTGTAACAATAACGAAAAGCATAAAGACCACAATCTGGTTAAATGGGAGGGAGATAATCCTCTGTAGAAATGCCAAAATAATCTTAAGCTTAATAATAAGCTGTTGTCCCTTAATAATAAACTCATCATAAGAGTAGTTCTATGATTTAATCTATGCAAACTAAGCAAGGATACTATTATCCTTTTATTTAATAATAGATGGCTGCCCAACCTAATAAAGTTAACAAATCTGCTGTTCAAACTTAACAGTAATAACCTTAACAAAGGCCATCAACCAGCTATTACTAAAAACCTCTGACATAAGTTACAACTTCGTCAGTTAAGAAATGACACGTTTAAATTATTTCACATTATATATCACACATAACTCAATTTATTAAGTTCCTTTTAAAATTATTCCTTTACACTTATAGGTGCTTAGTTACAATTACTTAAATCTTTAAAGTATGGCATTGTCTATAATATTGTATCATCATTTAGCATTGTAAATAATGTTGATGTAACTCTCCATCTCTTATTTTATTTTATTGATTCTCTTTTAGCCTCTTCTGTCAAAAATGCTTCATGATATCCTGCTTTATAGACTCCTCCTGTCATTAATTCAAAAAGCTTTCCTGGCTATAACAAAACAGTTTATTCAGGAATTCTTAATTCTACTCTTTTTCCATTTGGCAACCATACAAATAAACCAGGGAATCTTGATTTAGTATGAACAGTAATAAAGTTTAAATCTTAATGATTTACAATGTAATACCATAATGATATCCTGAAAATCTTGTATTTATTTAATGTTTCTATAAATCACAACCTATTGGTGATAATAAATGAGTAGCTTTATTCATATTATTATAAAAAAAATCTTATTTTTCATTAAATGCTAATGACAATATTTCTAATACTAATTCTGTTGTTCTTAATAATGAAATTTACCATTTATTCATAATTCTTTCAAAATTTGGGAAATCTTTAGGAACCCATTAAGGAGGATTATATTATCCATCATATCTATAAGGCCAAAAGTATTTCCATTTAGGATCTCTATCTATTAATATTGGTTGATCTATCATTGATTTTAAAGACTCTTTATCATAATTAGGTTTTCCAATATTTTCATATCCTAAACCAATTTAATATTTATATTAAGGAAAACAATCATCAACTTTCCCAGATTATTCTAATTGTAAAGCTCTTTTTTAAAAATATTACTCCATTAAATCAAAATATTCTTCATTTGCTTTCCAATCAATTCTTTTGTCCTTCACTAATAGATATCCATAATTCTTAAGTTGTGAGTGTATTTCATCATTTGAAACACGATTGCTTAAATCAATTATGGAACTAAATCGATATTTCGAGATATTGCGCATTATATAAAATAAAATTTAACTCTGATTTTTTTATTTTATTATGAAACAATTAATAATATGTCTATTAAAATTTTAAAATTTAGTATTATTATTATTACACATTCATCTTACCATATACTTTTACAAATACTAAAGATATTTTTTAAATAATTCAATTATGTAAAATTTATATTCTTATTATTTACATTTTTCATGTAATCGAATATGTTTTAATTTTGATAAATAATTTATTATTTTCTTCTCAATCCTATATAAATATTTAGTATAATATTAAAGGAATTAATATCTAATATAGAAGTTTAATTTTCCAAATGAAATATATACTTAATTATACTATTAGGATAGTCATGAAATATAATATAAATTATTAAAAATATATATATATTAGTATTCTTGTATAATATTTAAATAATTTTTGATATCGATAATAGTAATTTAGTTGAAGGATATGAAATATATTAGAAATGATTGAATAAATAAATTCCACAATTTTGTCATAACCATAAATGATAAATAAATCTTATATTTTTATCATATATAGAATTATTAATACTAATATAATGAGTGCTTGTAATGTTTATCATGTTGACTAAAACGTAATATTTGTGCTCAAAGATAGTTAATCAAATGATAAATAGAAACAATAAAGTATGCAATTTACCAATTATAGTCCGCAAAATCAATAAGGAAAAGTTAAAAATAATCTTGTAAATTAGCGGATGCAAAGCAGCTCATTCATATTCTCTTTGTGAGAAAATATTTGAAATGATATTCAGTAAATTGTTGGGTACAAAAACACTCAATACTTTTAGAAAATTTTGATAAATAAAAGAACCATCAACCAATAAATGGATAATCTAATAAATAATTAAATTCAGCCACAATAACTGAAAAACACTTCAAAGAATTAGTATTCAATTCTGTATTTGAAAAAAAATATATTCGAGAAAAAGAAGACCTTTATAAAGAAGATTTTTAGATTGCATGGAGTTTGACAGAGAAAAAATAGCCACTCATAATACTATTTGGTGGTACATCAGGGACTGGTAAAAGTACAGCTAGCAGTATTTTAGCTTCAAGATTTGGGATTTCTACAGTCCTAAGGTATTATTATAATGTTAAATTTATAGCACTGATTCTATAAGACATATAATGAGAAATTTCTTATCAAAAGAAGAAAATCCTGTTTTATTTGCAAGTACTTATGAAGCTGGTAAGACATTACCTGATCTGAATATAAGTGAATAAAGGAGGATAATAAAAGGATATAAGGCATAATGTGAATTAGTTTAATAGAGATTAGAACATGTAATTAATACTTTTGATGAAAAAATGGATTCAATTATTATTGAAGGAGTACATTTAACACCTATTTTTATGATGAAGATAATGAAAAAATATAAAAGAGTATTACCATTTGCAATATGTATAAAAAAAGAATCAAAACATAAAGAAAGATTTGCTGTGAGATCTAAATATATGACTTTAGATTCTAGACATAATAAATATGTTGAGAATTTTCAAAATATTAGATTGATTTAAAAATGGTTTTTAGAAAAAGCTGATGAATTTCTTATTCCAAAAGTAGATAATGTTAATATTGATAAAAGTATAGATACTATACATAGAACAATTATTTAATATATGAAACATCTATCAGATGATCAATCTGTTACAGAACTTAAAAATGCATTTCCTATTTATGAAGAATTTAATAAGGTGATAAGTGATGCATGGAGTTCAAAAGAAGTTAAAGATTATATTCATAGTTAAGTTAATAAAACAGAAATCTATGAATAATTTTTATAAAAGATGAATGAATAATAAGTAGATACTAATTCAACCATTATTTAAGAACCAGATAAAGCTAATCCAAAAGTTTTGATTTAATAATCAGTTTAAAAATTTAATGAAATCAGTTTTAAAAATGAAAATAGAGATAATCAAAATAATTTGACTAATACAACTGAAGTTAATTATATAGTTGATGATTAAGATGAAAAAAAGGATAATCTAAATCATATAAGTGATTAAGAAGATTAAAATGAAGAGAGAAGAAGAAGAAATTAAGATAATAATGCTAATCCAACTCTTAAAAAAACTAAATCATTAAAAACATTAATAACTTAAAATGAAATTGAATAATAACTCTAAGAACCTATAAAAGAATAGAATAGTAAAAAGAATCTGAAAGTAGCATTTTAAGAACCAGAATTTGAAAAAGAAGAGTAAGAGTAAACAGAATAAAAACCTCATAGAACTGATTATAAAGGCATTTTGTATCATCTTACTAAACATAAGAGAATTTTCTTAAGTAAAAAGACAAAACCATCAAATTTAGTATTTATTAAGAAGATGATTTCTAATTATAATAAAAGTTATTAAAGTCATGATAGAATTAAATTAATTTAAAATAATGATGGTAGTTATTGTTTATTTAAAATGAATGTATAAAAGTTTATAAAGAGATGTGATTCAAGAGATGAATCTTCAAGTGATCCTGATGATAAGTATTTATTGATTATAGATAATATTTTAGTGAATAATCTGTTGTATAATAAGGAAGATCAGTTATGACTCTCTCTAACTTTCCTTTTAGTGAAAGAAGAGATTAATCAGATGGAGATTCTGTAAGATTTAGAAATGATGTAAATAGTGATGAAGAAGAAATTGAAAATGAAAACGAAAATGAAAATTCTGTTGAAGGTAATATAAATTGATCTATTATTAGCATCTAGTTCTGATGAAGAAGAAGGTAATCTAGAAAAAGTTAAATTGAAAATGAATGATGATGAAGAAGATTATATTGAATTATAAAAAATTATTGAGGAAGATGAATAAATTAATGAATTAGATGAAATTATGGAAACTCCATTATAAGTTTAATTACTTGATTAATAAGATTATTAAGATTAATCCCCTTGATATTATACAAATTTTACTTATATAATAATTTTTATTTATTTAATTGATTTATAATACTATAGAAATTTATATTTGATATTCAATATATATATTTTAATAGTATTATTATTCATTGAAAATAAAATATCAATGTTTCTATTTCTATTAAAATTAACTAATTTTCTTAAATTCCAATACTATTTAAGTTCATATATCAAGTGTTAAATTGCATATATTTATAATAATTGTATTCAATCTTAATTGATAAAACCAGTAAAATGTTGATAAAACCATTTGGTTATATCATCTTGAACATTTCTAGAAGAGTAAACACTTTAAAATGAAAATTAAATTTTTCTTAAATCTCATTAATAATATTAACTCAAATGATTCCTACAATTATTCATTTAGTGCAATTGATTGTGCACACATACTTTATGTATATCAATTTTGATTCAAAATCAATCGAAGAATTCTGGAACTAAATCAAGTACTTGACAAATATTAGCAATTTGTGCATGTACTCCTTCCTCATTCCACAGGTTATTGAAGACATCAAATTCATCCGTAGAAGAGGATGGCTTATCAATATTCCTAGACATCATACTTTCACTCACTATGCATACTAGTGCATGAATCCAATTATTTTCATAGTCATGACTATGTTTTGGACTATGTTTCTCATCGATCCAAAGTTGATCTTTGCTGATAGAGATATTACTTAAATTGACATGGTCCTCATGTTTTATGTTCATGGAGGAAACTGGATCTTAATGTAAGAGATTTTTACTATTTTTAGGTAACTCAACCAATTTGAAAAATAGCCTCATTTAAAGATGAGAATTAAAGGCCTTATTTATTTTGTCTATGTTATACTATACTTTGGAATTTATGGTATATATATATATTATGTCTAAATAGGCCTTCATTATTTGATTTATGAATAACATGTTTATGGCTTCCAAGCCTTACTTTCTAAGTTCGAACTTGTTTCTATGTATGCAATTTTATTTGCCACTTTATTTGGATTGGATGTACTTTACAATAAGGTGTTATTCAAGCCACGCCATAATTTTGTGTAAATCAAAAATCATTGACGTTCATTGACTAATTATAATATATCTTATAATATGTAATCATTATTAATAATTATATATTCAAATATCATTAAAATAAATATATTAAATATTATTATTATTATAATAATATTTAAGCTTATGTATAAAATTACATATAATTTTGTTTCACTCAATAGAGAATTTAAATGTATTATTTTAATTGAAAAAGAATTTAATCATATATAATATCGAAAATAATATTAAAAATCATAATAAAAAATAATTCTTTAATAAGGTAATTATATTTAAAATGTATAGTTATTACTTATTATTTAAATACATAATCTAAACTTAATTTTAATTACTAAAAAATTTGAGATGATTAAAATAAAAAAATGGCTCTAAAATAATTCATATATGTTTAAACTTTTAAGGCGATATACAAATAAATATTATATAAAAATAAGATCATACTTAATAAGATTATCAATTAGATTATAAATCTGTAAATGTAAATAATCTTTTTTTTTAAATAAAGTTCTATATTAATCTTATTTCTGTACTATATATTAAAATATTAGCAATTGATGAAATTTATGTATGAAATAGGTAATAATTTTATTAAGTTTATACTATCTTAAATAGAATATGAAAATGCTTTAAAAGTTTATAATATTAACTTAATATATAGTTATCAACAAAATCAGTCTAAATTAAATTTCAATTTTCTAGTAACAGTACGCTTATTCCTATCCTTCTCCTTTTCTTCTAAAAGCTCTTTAGTTTTTGTAGTTTAAATTGAATGAGAATGAATCTTTGGTTATGGTGTTTGTAACACATCAATTTATTCTATAATTTTTTATTCTTCTTTCATAATTGGTTTTTCAATTAATTTCTTATCCTGAATAGAGAAATTTTCAAATAATTTTTCAATCTCTCTCCATGCTTCATTTATATCAATCTTGTTTCTATTATTGAAGAATTATTTTTTTAATGTTTTTTCTTTTGTCTCACCTTCATCTTTAATATATGATTGATTTTTGGAAACAGATTCTTTAATTAAGATTTCAACCTCTTGTTCAAATTCTTAGTTACTTTTCATTATTTTATTTTATTACTAGATAAATTTTTATTGACAAATTATTTAGCAGATAATTAATAGCTATTTATTTAATATTAAATTTACATAATTTATTTAATTATCAAAATATATTAACTAAATAGAATTTAATATTCAGAATTAAATAAAGTTTTGAATAGAGATATAAATAATAATAGAATTTTAACTAGATTATATGATGATATTCAAATATCATATTCATTAAATTAATGAATATTTTATTTGATATAAATTTAGGATATTAGAATATTTATTAAAGAATTTGATTAATGAAATAGTTTAAACTTGATTATCAGATTTAATTGGAATTATCGAAATTATAAATTTAATTGAGGAAAAAAACTTGGAATTTGGGAATTCCAAATATTAATAAATAAATTAGATTTATGAAAGGAGCAACAGTAGTACCTTCAACTGAAACTAATCAAACAAATCAAGTAACAGTTAGTTTTCAAAATCTTACATATTAAGTGTTTGTAAAGAATCCTAAAGGAGTCTCAGAATAAAGAACAATCCTTAACAACTTATCAGGAATCTGTCATCCAGGTTAAGTAACAGCCATTTTGGGTGCATCTGGAGCAGGGAAAACATCGCTGTTGAATATTTTAGCAAAAAGAATATCTATAGCTAGGAATATTTCTTTGCAAGGTGAAATATAGGCAAATGGATAACCTTATAACAGCGATTAATTTGCATAGTTTTCATCCTATGTTATGTAGAATGATGTTCTATTTGGAACATTAACTGTAAGGGAAACATTTGAATTTGTAGCCAATTTGAAGTATGGGGATCCATAATAAAAGGTGGATAAAGTGGAATATGCAATTAAGACTTTAAAATTGGAGCGTTGTTAAAATACATTAGTAAAGATTTAAAGTAATTTAATAAGATTGGTAACGCTCTTATAAAGGGTATATCTGGAGGAGAAAGGAAAAGAACATCAATTGGAGTAGAATTAGTTAGTGATCCATATTGTATCATGTTAGATGAACCAACATCAGGTTTAGATTCATTTACAGCATTTGTTATTATGTAGATATATATTTAATAATATTTGAATAGTAATTTACTAAAGAAACTGGCTTAAAGTTCAGGTAGAACTATAATATTTACTATTCATTAACCAAGTGCAGATATTTATACATTATTTGATTAAGTTATGCTTTTAGTGTAAGGAAGATTTATTTATCAGGGGAGGAGAGATTAAATGGTTGATTATTTTAAAAGAATAGGTTTTGAATGTCCAGCTCATTCTAATCCTTTAGATTATTTGATGAGTGTGATGCATCATGAAGATCCTAATCATCCTCATTATCAAACATTATTTATAAATTACAACAATTAATTTGAGAATTAGATTTTAAGTTAGATCTAGACTATTAAGAAATAATCAATACAAAGATAGACAATATAAACTACATTTGCATTTCAAGTGAAGGAAATCTTTAGAAGAGGAATGATAAATATGAAAAGAGATAAAGTGTTGGTTAGAGGTAGAATAGTAATGACTATATTTATTGGATTATTAATTGGGGGAATATTTTGGACTGCTGGTAGTGAACCTGGTTATAAAGGGATTTAAAGTACAATAGGAGTTTTATTCTTTTTGGTTATGAGCAGTTTTATGGGAGCATTAAATCCAGTTATTATATAATTTCCAGATGAAAGAGAGGTATTTTTAAGGGAAGAGAATTCTAAACTTTATACAACTGCTGCTTATTTTACTGGTAAAAGTTCTGTTGAGATTCCTTTTCTATTAATCTTTCCTATAATTCAATAATTGATATGTTATTGGATGGTAGATTTGAATGATAAATCAGGAGATATTGTAATAATTAATATTATTATTTGTATACTTCTTGGTTTAAGTGGAAATAGTTTTGGTAATTCTAAATTATTTATTATTTCTAGGATTAATGGCAGGATGTATGTTTACAGATGTTAAAGCTGCTTCAGGTTTTCTACCTGTTGTTTTAATGCCTTTGGTCATTTTCTCTGGATTTTATGCTAATTAATCTTAATATATGGATTGGATTGGATGGATTTAATACTTAAGTCCAATGAAATATGCATTTGAAGCATTAGTATGGAATGAATTTGATTCAAGAAGTGATGAATTTCTTGGTACAACTATTTAAAATAGTAATCCTATTGATACATATGACTTATCTCTAGGTTTATGGAAATGTTTAGTAATTTTAGTAGCTATTATTCTGTTTTTCAGAATTATGGCTATGATGTTTTTGTATTTATTAAGATAGAAATAACAATGATTTCTATTATATTCATATATTTTATATATTTGATACAAAAAGATGAAATAATATTTAGATCTATTATAATCTATATTTGTGATAATTCACTTCTTTTGAGATATCTCGTAGTGACTACTATTTTAATTTAAATTAATAAATATCATATGCAATATTGATTAACTAACATAGAAAAGATGATAATCAAAATAAGGCTGAATTTATATTAATTAATTGTAAAGTCAAAGAATTATAAAAAAGTAATGGATTTTAGATATAAATTTTCATTAGTGATGATTCATTAAAAATTATGACTCATAATAATTAAGATTTTATAATTATTTTCAGATAAACTATAATAATAATTTAATAGGTAAAATAAGGAATAAAAACATGCTTTATTAAAATTATAGATTTATAAGGATCAATACCAGTTTCTATTGTAGCATGTTTTTTCAATGAGTAATGATAATTTTTAAAGTGTATATTAAATAAAAGAAATTAAAAGTAATAAATTAATAAAAATATATAAAATATTCATAAACAAAATAGAAATTTATAATTCTTATTTATTATTTGAAATGAATAGAATGTATTGATATAATATCATCATTTCAGTAGACCTTTCTTATTAATTAAGACACGTATTTTACCTTATGGTAATGTTTAACATGATCTAATAAGAACTGAACTTGGATTTGTGATTGAAAAGTATTAACCATCAATTTAGAAATATGTTCTTAATAGTTCATTTTATTTAAAATTTAATTTGAGTGGGCCTCCACTTTGACTCAATCTTGTAGCTTATCCAGGTATAAGTCTTTCTGAGCCTAATCCTAATATCGAGTTGAATGAGAGAATTTCCAATAATCCATCAGAAATAGAAGGAATATTTGAATATGATTTAACTTAATTTTATTAAGCATTGAGCCATATATTTTTCAATCCTCCAGCATAAGAATTAATATTCAAACATAATAAATTGACTGGATTTCCAGGAACTACAATTTAATCTTTAGATTTTTATAATAATCCACTTTCCAAATAATCATCTTCATTTAAATTATGAATATTTTCAATAGATTAATTAACTTTTGGAGTTCTCAAAAACATTTTCTTAAATCCTTCCCAACAATAAACACATTTATTACAACATTAATTGGATGTTCTATTTTTATCAAATCCAAATCCAATACGTGCATCTACTCCAATACTAAAATAATTAATCATCTATTTATAATATCTTTAATCTTTTAATTACAATTTACTTTCACCTACTCCATTTTCATTTCTCTTGATTTCACTAATAAATCCACCCTTTATTATATAAAAATATTTAAATACTTATTATAGTTTAATATCCACATCCCAAACATCAAAATATGACTCCACTCCCTCAATCCATTCCTCAACAAAACCTTTCAAAACAATGTTATCCATCCCAATTACGTCATTAGGTACTGAAGTGCCCCATCCTAACGTATTTGCGAAATCATTTCCAGTTCCAAAAGGAAATGGAATTATAATGCAACTATGAATATTCACTTGATGTTATAATAATAATTCCACTATCCACATTATTGATCCATCCCCTCCAGCCATCACCNAAATTTATAATTCTTATTTATTATTTGAAATGAATAGAATGTATTGATATAATATCATCATTTCAGTAGACCTTTCTTATTAATTAAGACACGTATTTTACCTTATGGTAATGTTTAACATGATCTAATAAGAACTGAACTTGGATTTGTGATTGAAAAGTATTAACCATCAATTTAGAAATATGTTCTTAATAGTTCATTTTATTTAAAATTTAATTTGAGTGGGCCTCCACTTTGACTCAATCTTGTAGCTTATCCAGGTATAAGTCTTTCTGAGCCTAATCCTAATATCGAGTTGAATGAGAGAATTTCCAATAATCCATCAGAAATAGAAGGAATATTTGAATATGATTTAACTTAATTTTATTAAGCATTGAGCCATATATTTTTCAATCCTCCAGCATAAGAATTAATATTCAAACATAATAAATTGACTGGATTTCCAGGAACTACAATTTAATCTTTAGATTTTTATAATAATCCACTTTCCAAATAATCATCTTCATTTAAATTATGAATATTTTCAATAGATTAATTAACTTTTGGAGTTCTCAAAAACATTTTCTTAAATCCTTCCCAACAATAAACACATTTATTACAACATTAATTGGATGTTCTATTTTTATCAAATCCAAATCCAATACGTGCATCTACTCCAATACTAAAATAATTAATCATCTATTTATAATATCTTTAATCTTTTAATTACAATTTACTTTCACCTACTCCATTTTCATTTCTCTTGATTTCACTAATAAATCCACCCTTTATTATATAAAAATATTTAAATACTTATTATAGTTTAATATCCACATCCCAAACATCAAAATATGACTCCACTCCCTCAATCCATTCCTCAACAAAACCTTTCAAAACAATGTTATCCATCCCAATTACGTCATTAGGTACTGAAGTGCCCCATCCTAACGTATTTGCGAAATCATTTCCAGTTCCAAAAGGAAATGGAATTATAATGCAACTATGAATATTCACTTGATGTTATAATAATAATTCCACTATCCACATTATTGATCCATCCCCTCCAGCCATCACCACATGAATATTTTCTAATCTTTATTTCATTATCTGCTATAATCCTACTTCTCTTGAGATACTATCACAAATATTGTAAAATTTCACTCGACAATGACTTTCCTTAATGTAGAAACTTAGTTCTTTTTACTATCATATATTTGAATTTACATCAAGTTACAAGAATTGTTAACCTCTATTTCCACCACTACCTGAATTATAAAAAAGATAATAAGTGTATTCCATAATTAAATATATTTATATTCATAAATGTCTTCTAAGCAAACTATATTTATTGTTATTTACTTAAATTATATTTTAACTAATTAAAATTTCAATTACAAAAAAACATTCATATTTTATGAGCTACAATCAATAATCACAAATTAGATCATTCTAAATAAAGAAATCAACAACCTTAAATTTAAATTATAGATTCCATTAAAGAAATATAGTAACATAATTAAAGAATTAAATGTAAGAACAATATTTGAAATAATCATAAGAATAGTTGAATTAAAAATTGTAAATGCTATCATAAGATTTAACTATTAAGAAACAGTAGTTCAATAAATCTGAATAACAATTCATAATATAATGAGATCATTCAGATGAATAATTGAATATCTTTAAATAATAATCTTAAATTGAGAGTAGATTAACTTTTGTATGATTGCAGAAAATTTGAATGCACTAAATAATTATTTTAATAATTAGAAAATAAACAAATTCATTTAGATATAATCATGAACAAAGAAATTTAGTAACCATAAACAGTTAAAGAGATCTAAATTTTAGTTTAGACAAATAAAAACTATGATTTCAAAAATTGTTACTTTAAAATATTAACTAATGACTTATTTAAGGATAGTATCATTTATATATAAGAGGTTGACAAAGAAGATACGAATATATTGGAAATTTCATTTATAGATGATAAAAATGGAAGAATTTTGGAATTAGAGATGAATGTTGGGATGAATAATCAAAGAATATTGTAATTTCTAAATTGTAAAATGAATACTTAGATATTATTCCTATTGCTTTTTAGTTATTTTTGATTAATTAATTTGTAATTTTAATAAACCGAATTGCTTGTTTCGAGCTTATTTTTTTATTGTTTTAATGTTTCATTTTTTACTAAGGATAAAATTGATAACATCCACATATAGTAAAAATAATTATTAAAAATAATCTAATAACAAGTTAAAATTATGTATCCTTTCTATTTAATTCAAAATTATCTTTTAATTCAAGTTTTTATAGAATTTCTAATTCAGGCGTGTATAATTAATGAGAATCCAAAAATTTTTATCATAAAATAAACCATTATTGTAACTTGATAAATATAATTGAGATTTAAAATTACATCAGATAAATTAAGTATTAATATTCTGAACATCATTTAAATGTAGTTTCATAAAATTGTGTAGGTATTTAATTATTCAACTGTGTGTTCCTTCTTATGTAGATAAATTATCATAATGATCAGGTTATACTTTTTTACATTTTCGCTTAGTTTAATTTCAATTTTTTTAAATATTCTATTTACTAATTTTTTTTATTTTTTCTATTAATAACATGATTGAGATATTTAGTTTTAAAATATTTTTATTAAAACCTATTCTATCATATACTTAAAATATGGTATCCTACAATAAAAAGAAGAGACAATTTCAGCATCATCTTTTTTATATAATAATTTTTGTTTGAAAAAAGTTTAAACTTATTAATTAATTCATATAAATAGATTCAAATGATTTGATCATATGCATAATTAGGAGATCTAAAATAAAAATAAGAAATATGATAATTTCTATTGACTATTTCAGTTAACATTTATCATCAAAAATATAGTTTTTTATAATATTCCTGCATTTATTTTGACATACTATTTTAAATATTATGAGTGATTGTCATGAGAAGGAGTTTAATAGTGATGATAGCAGTATATATTGTATTTCAATCCTTAGACATTTATGATGTAGAATTTGTGTATGGTAAAAAAATGTTCAAGAAAAAGACTTTTTATGCTGTTAAATGGCTGGGCTGGACAATATAGTAAATGTCATGGGAACCTATTTCTAATTTTACACTTATTTCAAGTTATCTAGTAAGGTAACTAGAATTTATTTATCATATTAAGACGCTTAGAAACAAAGCTTTGTTATGCTTTGTATTACAAAAAGATTGCTTCTATTTCAAGTGGCATAAGAGTCCACATCAAAGGAAAATTTAGTTAAGTCTAATAGGTTGATACTAAGCCAAAACAAAAAACAATTATTTCTGAAAAATAAATTGTATCTCTCTCTACCTCACATCCATATCCATGTAATAAAGCATAGAAGATTATTAAATAAATGAAATAAAATCTTTTGATCTCAAATAATAATAAGATCTATTAAAAAATCTAAAAGAAAGAAAACAAATCAAAAAAGCATTTTAGAAAAATTCTAAATTAATAAGATGAAAATGAAATAATATCTATAACAAGTCTATCTCCTATCCAATACAAAATACCATATCAAAGCAAGAAAAGAAGGAGATAAAATAAAAACAAAATAAGTGATTTAGAATTAGAAAAAGATATTCAACTATTAAAATAAAATGAATAATAAACAAAAAAATCTAAATAAAATGTAATTCAAATTTAATAGATTTAAATTTAAAAGGATAATTTAAAAAATAACAGAGATAAGAAAGAAATATAATAATAATAATCAAATAGTAATAATCTAAATTTTTGTGAATGTTAAATTATTCTTAATGATTGTGATAATTCAGAATCAGTATAGCATTCTTCAAAAGATATTAAAATTAATAAGAATCAAGAAAATTCTATAATATAATAATAAAGGAGCAGTAAATTTGCTCTTAAAAATTAAACACATTTAGAGTTTTCCAATACATACAATTTATCTAGTTTTAATGTTTAAGAAACACTAAGTCAACCTTAAGATGAATCTTTTGAAATAGATTTACTATTAACAGAGAATAATGAATAGTAATAAAAACCTTAAAAATTGAATGATAAAGAAAAATCTAAAGATATCCATTAGTAAAATCTTGTTTCACTATCAACTTATTAACCAAAAAATTAATTTTTAAAAGTAAGGGTTGTAAAATCTGTTCTTAATTCAAAAATAACTGAAAATATAACTTAAGAGAATTCTGATATCAATTTTAAGATTTAGAAATAATTCATATCTGAAATAATGGAAGAAGAACAAAAAAGAAAAACTGAATTAAGGGAAAAATTTCCATTAAAATAATTTTTATATAAAGAACCAAAAGTTTAACCTATTGTTAAAACTAGTTAATAATTATAATAGGAGATATAAAAATTATAATTGGAGAAACTTGCATTAAATAGGACTAGCAGATGTAGTATTCTCGTAATACCAAAGTTCAAAGATGCTGAAATTTAATATATTGAAAATAACTGTTTGAATAATGATATAATTTAATATGATATGGATTTTCATGAAGTTAGATTTAGGAAAATTATAGTCGAGGATATAGAATCTCATAATTTTTTAATTGGAAAACTCCTTTTTAGATGTATGTATGATAATGGGATGGAATATTATGTAGAATATGACATATTGAAAAGATACTGTCCAACATTATTATTAGATTACATGATAGTAAATTCAATATTAATATGATTTATGAATTCTTTCAATATAATTTCTAATTGCGTTGATTAAAATTGCAATCAAACTGAACTAATTTACTTTCATATCCGCTAATTTATTTACAATGGTTCCTTACATACTATTATAATATAAAAATATAATAATAGTAAGGGATAAATAGATCATTACACTTAAGTATTTTCCACCTTCAACTTAAAGCTTTTCCTATTCCTTTGTTACATGTTCATATAGTCTTTTAACTCTATTCACTTTCTTTTGAATGATTGCATTACCAATATATAGTATCACGAAAAGAATATGCAATTAACAAATTATTAATGCATAGATTGATACTTGGATTTGATAATAATTACAAATAAATGAAAGTAAATCGAAAGGTGGTAAATTAAGAAAGATAGCATAGAATTCATAAAACACGCTTAAAAAGAAATATATTGTGACTGTTTTGATGTATAACTTCTTAGATAGATTTGCAAATTTCTTCCATTTTTATGCTCTTACTTCTGATTTTCTCAACATCATATTGCTTTTCATTATTAATCCCTCACTTTCTAAATCAGTATAATAATCATCATTCTATTCTATATGTTATTTGATTCCAACAACAAGAATAGTAGAACCTTAGTAAATTTATAGAAGTCCATGCACAGAAATGAAACAATATTATAAATCCTCATATGATTAATTTGTAAAGTAAAAAAGAGTCAAAACAATTGCTGGTAATATTAACTTTCTTCTATAATACCTAAAGAATATTAAAAATATTACCATAAAGAAGATTGTTGGCTTTTTTAGGTTGAAAGTCCAAATCTCTTTCTAATTTATTCTTATTCTTCTAAATAATTAAATCTATTTAATCTTAAATGAAGAGTCTCTATTACAAACTGTTACCAAGCTGCTTATGCTAATAAAATTGAAATTAAGAATTCTTGACTCAATTTTAAACATACTGACACAACTACTAAAAATAATAAGATAGTGTGCACAGCTATAGCAACTTTTGTGACTATACCTATTTATTTGTTTCTTAACTATCTCTACATAATAAATAATGATGAGCCAATTAAGAATAATTTCATTAATTATAAAATTAAAGTTAAATACAATATAATGAATTTAATATTATGTATGAGAAATCTTTTATTATTAAAAATTGTCTATAATATAAACATGATTTTAAATATTTCATTTGTAAATAATTATTATGTATTGAAATATACAAGTGAAAAATGATAACAATCATAATAATATAAAATTAATTTTACTATAATAATATATCATGGTTATTTACAAAGCTTCTTTTAAATTAAATCATTGAATTACAGTGGGTCTATCATTAGGTTATTAGGTAGTAGGAATGGTGTATTCTTATTATTAAGTAATAACTCAAGAGAAATTTATGGTAAGAACTTGTATTGGTTCAGAAGTTACTATTATTATTATTGTTATTATAACTATTAGACTTAGATGTCTGGTTTAGTAGTTAAATAGTTGTCTTTGACTTTTATTTCATCCTAAAATTTATTTTAGATATAATACTTTATTGAGATTGATAAGGAGTGATGTAAATTATTGAGGAGTCATTTAAGCTGTCATTTCATCTATTTAATCATCTAATTATTGTTAACAGATTCTAAGATCTTTGGATTTGCATTTCATTTATTTAATTAAACTAAAATTATATAATCCATTATACTATGAAAAAGAGCGCTTATGTTCTAGAATTCTCCTCACAATATGGGTTATCGTGTGTTACATTTTTTCTTCGCTACATCCAGTAATTTCTTTGAATTGTTTAACATATTCATGCAACTCTTCATCTTCAAGTAGTTGAACTGAATTAATCTTTTAAAAATTATACAATTTTTTGGGAGACAATTACTTCCAAATAGCAGAGTTCCATAATTACCATCCATTAATATTCTGGCTACATTTTAAAAGCAATATCTAATATATTGCTTTCTTTTTGAACCTGTGGCACTAAATTTTAATTTGTAAGAGTCTGTGAGCAATGCTTATATCTCTTATCCTTCTGTAGTCTCTGGATCTTTGCTTTGTAATTAATCAAATATTTGTGCTTGTTCTATGATCATTCCTTTAAAACATGCATTATGTTCAATTATATTGTGAATATGCTTGAATGTTATCTCTGTTTATTATCGAAGTCCCTCTATTTATCCATTCAAATCCTCAACTTTCTTCTCCAATAAACCAATATATAATTTCTTTCTTTATCTCGAATTTCTTGCACTTTCCCTATTTTTTTGCATCTTTAAGTCTTCATTCTCAAACTATTTAGATGAGTTCGAAGAAACATTATCTTTTACTCTTTTTGAAGAGAGCAATTTTTCTTTATCGTCTTCCATATTTACATTGAGAAGAGAACTTATTTTCTTTATATATGCATTTTTCACATTTCCTTTTATATTTTGTAAACACAACACATCATCTTTTAAAGAAGCCTATGAATCATTCTTAATCATTTATCTATCCTCTTATTTTATTTCAGCTGAACTTCTTACTCGCTTTACTTGGTTCTCAAGATTGGAGATTACTCCATAAGGTAGAAAAGGCATAAAATTCTATTACTATACTGGTTTCTTCTGAATATAATATTAATAAATACCTCCTCAATATCAAGCATATAATGTTCTGGATATTCACAATCAACCTTATTATTAGAATTCATAATTATTTATAATACCCATTTATTACATAATGACGTCTAAGAATTAAAATATTCAATCATAATCAACCATAAAATTAATAGATAATATATACTACGGAATATGATTCAAAGACGTATTAATTATTTTAAATAATCAATAAAAATTGAAGAAATAACTTATTTTTTTTTAAACTTATAGATTCACTTAATAATCAAATAATATTTAATGAAATAATTTTTTTTAAGTTTCCTATTCCAAATATTTCTATTCTTAAAAGAATGTTCTATAATAAACTAAAATAATCAATTAATTTTTGATTTTATATATTTGCAACTAGATTATCATCTATCTTGATGAAAATTTGGGTAATTGCAAAATATAATGATTAATATTAAAGTTTATGATATGAATATTCTTACACATTCATAATTAGATGTAGCCAATTTTAAAGATAACAATAGTTCTTAAATATTTATTAGTCACAACTTAGAAAATGAGTTTATCAAATGAAAATGGGATAAACTTTATATAAATTTCTCAATTCCTTTAAATATTAATATTGAGTTAAAAAATAATTTATAATATAATAATTTGAATTCAAATTTATATATGAACAACTCACCTATAAGAAATCAGTCTTATTACTAAGATAAAATTAGATACCAGAGATCACCTTATTCAGATAAAGAAAATATAATGAGTGAAGTAAATTAGAGTCAATAGACACTTTAAAGAGAGGGCATAGAAATATTGAATGATGTTGCAGAGATATCAAAAATTGATGAGTCGGTTTTAGATAGCAATCTTACATTGTTTGAAAAGATTACTCATCATAAATGGTAGATTAGAAGATTGGTCTTAATGAATTTAACAGAAGAATATTAAAAAAACTAAACTGTTTATGAATTTTAATCTGCATGGCTTAAAAATATTATAAATGATAGCAATTAATTTGCTATGACAGAAGGCCTTAAATTTATTTAAGTGTTTGTTAAAAGTTAACAAATGAATTATCACATTTTACCATATTTTATTGGTGATCTTATTGAAAGAGGTTCATTTGTTAAATCTTAAATCTAAGATCTAGTAATTGAAATATTATTACAATGTTGTAAAACAACATAAGATACTGGATTTATTTTAACAGAAATTCAAAAAAAGATAGAAGCTAAACATCCTAAAATAATGACTTTATGTTTGACTTTTATTGAAAAGTTATTAGAACTATCCCCTAATCATTTTATAAAGTATATTTTTATTATTAATTAATTTTAGAGATTAAATAAGAGATTTCATTGAATTATGTGTGTCATTAGTTCAACATACTAATAAAGTAATAAGATAAAAGTCAATAAATATATTTTGCAAACTCTTTTAAATGATTTCAGAAAGTTTTGAATAAGTTAAGAAGACTTATTTAGACAAAAGATTAAGATAAATTTAAATTAAAGAATTAGAATAATTATGTAGCAAAATTACAAAAAGAACATAGAAAATAGAAATTTAATCAATATAACCAATTATTTAAATTATTGATTTACATACATTATTACCAGATAAATTCTTTGAAATGCCTTATTATAAACACAATGAAAAAAAGAACATAACTGAATAATTTGCTAAGAATTTAGAAAAATATGATGGAGATATTGATAATTCTAAAGATTATGGTAGTATTTATGCAATTATTATAACATTACTTGAAGAAAGCAATTATTTAATATACAGTTAAGGTATGAGATGTATTAAAGGTTTGGTAAGATTATTGAGAAGAGGTATTCCTTAACCAGTTGCTAAACATTTCTTTATTTTAATATTGGATAAATTAAAAGGTTCTTTATCTAAACCTTTATAATCAGCTGTATTTAATCTTTTGGAAGACATTTTAATTTATGAAAATATTTCATGTGATTAATTCATGGAACTTATGATTAATTAATTAGAATCATCAAAAAATATTGGATTAAAAATAGCATGTGCAAGATGGTTTAAAGATGGTTGGTTAGCCTTAGCATTAGCTGTATAAACAGGTTCTTATGAATCTTCTGATTCTGAGGTACTTAAGAAATTTGCTTAATCTAATAGTGAGAAAATATAGAAATCTCTTCTAGTCCTTTATAAAAAAGTATAAGGTATTTTGAAAAAAGAAAATAATTTAAATTATAAGAAAGTTTTATTAGATTTAATTAATTCAATGTAATGTGATGAATAAAATCTTTTAGTTACTGTAATTGAATCATAAATTGCTATTGTTAATCCTCAATTTGATTTTCAAGAATCAAGAATAACAGAGAAATAATCTAGAAAATAATAAATTAATTCTGTAAAAAGTAGATATTAAACTGATGAAGATTTATGTGAATTTGCTTAAATTGGAGAAGAAATGTAGAATTTTAATTAAGGTAACAGAAATAGATAAAGTATAGAATTACCTACTTCTTAATTAAATAGAGAATAAATAGAATTTATGAATAAATTTAGTAATGATCTCATATAATTAAGAAAATTATCATAAAATAATTAAGATTAATAAATTTAAAATAAAATAGAAGAAATTTTACATTCATTTAAAAATCATTATTCAGATAAAAATATTACAAGTAATGATTTTTTATAATAAATGACTAATAATATAATAATGGAATTACTTCATTTCTGTAAAAAAGTTTAAGTTTAAAAAAAAACAATTGCTGATAAATTGTATGATTTTATTATTTCATTATTGATAAAAATGAATAAAATTTAAGTTACATTAGATTAAGAAATGCTTTATTAAGAATATAAAATATGTTTGATCTAATTAAATCAATTAGACATATAAAAACTATTGCCACTTTTAGAAAGCTTATATATTTGTAATTCATTAGAAAGTATGATTAAAATTGGATATAGGATAACTAATAAATATTTATAAAAATAAACAAACAGTAATATAAAAATATTCTAAGCATTTATTAATTGGATTACATAAAAAATTAATGCTGCAACTTAATAATAATTAGATCCTTCATTTATAAGAACTTCTTACAAAACTTTCGAAACTACATTTAAAATGTTTCCATAAACTTAATTAGATGTAAGATTATTATTAAATTCTTTAAAAAGTCGCATAATAAATTAATAGGTGGAATAATTGGATTAATATTAAGATTTATTAAATTAATCATAAAGAAAGTCTAAATCTAAATCTTTTGGTTCATAATCTAGATTTTCTCCATATGAAACACCAAACAAAACATAAAGTAAATTGGAGTTTTCTGATTCTGAAGAAAAAGAAAATTTGGAATCTTTATAATAAATTGAACAATAAGTTTCCACACATTTTACATTATAAGGATTGGAGAAATTTATCCATTATTTGAATCGTCATCGAGCATATCAACTTTGTAATTAATCATAACACACAGTATTTTTAAGTCCAAATTCTAATTCACCTGGTAAACATTGGAGAAGAGGAATTGGTAGAGATAACATGATTATAAGTTCTCCTAATAGATTATAATATGAAAGTTCTAAATTTGAAGATTTCACAAAGATTTTAGAAATTATTTGTTAGAATTTTAGTATTCAAATTTAGAATTAAGTATTCTAAGTATTTTATTTACTCAAACATATCTTTCCAAATAGTCAATAATGTTTAATTTATCTTATTTTTGCTTATATTTGTCCTAAAACAGAATATACAGAAAATTTTGAAGTTTTTCTTAGTACATTCTTATAACTTGATAAAAGTGTTATGGCATATTAATATAGATAAGCTTTTAATATCTTATATTAAAAATCAGAAAATGAAAAAGTATTAATTAATTTAATACACACAGGTTTCAACTATCTATTTTAAAAAATATTTGAAAATGATTTATTTGCATTTATTTAATATTTCATCACTACTTTAACTTATATGTTAACTTAAAATATGTTTTATTAAATAGCAAATGATTTATTAAGTAAATATTAATAATAAGCAAATAATTTTAATTAAATTGTAGAGACTGAATTAATTAATTATAAAAAATTATATGATACTTACTTAAATTGGTAATAAATATAATAATAAACATTTGAAAAACCTTTGATTGATGTTTAAAAACTATATAAATAATAATAAAATGATATTTTGATTGTTGATCTTTAAGAAATTGATGAATGTGCATCCAAAAGAGAAGAAACTGTTAGAGAAAATGTAAATAATAGTTAATAAGATAATTTTATCCATATAAATAAAGAAGATTTTGAATTATTGGAAAGCACAACTAAAAATTTTAATTCTTAATAAACATTAAGATTTACTGAAGAAGGATAATAATAATAACCAGATATATTAAATATTTAATAATTTATTAGTCCTTTATAATAAATAAGTTAAATTAGTAATTAAATGCATGACACTGTAATTTAAGATTTAGCAAAGAATCTATATTCTCATGATACATAAAGATTAAAAGAATTAGATATGATTAAATTACAGAATGAAACTTATAGATAACATAAAAGAGATAGTAATAAATAGGTTTAAGAGTCATATCCATAACCACCATTAAAAGATCCAATGAAATAAAAGATAGAGAAGATTTATGAAGAAGTTCAAAATGAATCTGTAAATGGAAATTTCAATGAAAAAAGTTTACTTGGAGATGTTTTAGCCCCAATTGAAACAACATCTTTATTTGATTAAGCTAGAAATTTAAAAAGAAATGAATGTATAAAGTAAATGTAAGAAATTTTATTAACATCAACTTCATTATATTTTGATGTAGCATCAACTTTGCTTCTTTAATATGAAAATTTAGATATGGCAGAAGATAAATTAGCATTTATAAATGATCTTAAATTATCTTTAGTCAATTAAACTTTATTAACAAATATTAATCAATAAAATTTTTCAGTTATAATAGCCATAGTTTTAAGATTATGTACAACTGTAATTTATTATACTATATATTTTAATAGCCTGCAACCTAATCTGAAATTTATAATAGTTCATTAGGATATGATGATAACTTATTAACAAAGTCATTATAACAAATCTTAGATGTTCTATTGCATTCTAAAGATACTGAATAAGTATTGATTTGTTTAATACATGTATTTAATGATCATTTACCTATGGATTTCACAAATGAAATTTCAAAAAGTATTACAATTTATAGATTAGTTTTTTAGATGAAAAAATGATGTTAAGGCTAAATTTAAAATGTATTGAGAGATTAATATAAAATAGTGATAAATTACATGTATTTGGCATTTTAATTGAAATATTTAAATTCTTTAAATGCCATCCCCCTGAAAATTTAATTGTAAATTATTAATACATTATATTTTAGGAAGGACTACCTTCAATTAAGGAACTTGAATTATACTTTAGATAAATTAAGTAAATTACTGATAGTTTATTGAATAATAATTTAAAAGAAGGAAAAGAATTCTTAGAATTTGTTTACAGAAAAAATAATAAAAGCATCTTTTTAGATTATGTCAAAAGTGTAATTGAAAAAAAATGATGTTTAATAATTAATTTGATTTTCTAAATATATTAGAAATTTACTTATTATTATATTGAATTTCATTGATATTAATCATCATTAAGATAACTTGAAATATTTTCTAAAATCTTATTTAGATTTGTTCAAAATAAAATAAGATTTATTAATTATATAATCAAATTTATATAGAAGTTATACATTTTTTCATTTGATTTATATAATTATATGTAATAAATGCTTTCTCTAAAAAAGGATACTTAAAGAGGATCATTCGTTGCTAACACACCTTTATCTCCAAGAAGTTAGACTTCAAGGAAAAGCTCTGTACTTAATAAGCAATCATTTGAATAATAAGAACTTTATTCTTCAAGAAGGATTGGATTAAATCTAAAAGACCCTTAAGTACTGAACTACTGTTTATATAATAGAAAGTCGAAGAAATGATAAAAGTCAGATAGCAAAGATTGCCTAAAAAAGAAGCAACAAAAGATGGAGAAAAAGATCTTCGAGAAATATCAAAGGCATATGATGTATTAAAAAATGCTTTGCCTGAAATAAACAACAATTATGGAGTGATAAAAGATCAAGAACTGCTTTAGTTTTATAAATAATAGATAGTTATAAACTAAAATCCACGAAAGAATTTTTTTGAGTTCAACACATACTTTTATAAGAATTATTAAGCAAACAACAATGGTCCTTGTACAACTCTACCTTAATTGTTAATAAAAAAAGTAGAATCATTTTAAAACAAATTGGAATAACTTATTAAGGATAGATGAAAGCAAGGTTAGAATCTAAAAAAGATTTATTTATTATGTATATTTCTATATGGCTATCTTATATTTTGTTTTTTATTATTTGTTTTATTGAATAAATCACACCAGACTTAAATTACTAACTGATGCTGTGTCCCAACTTGTATGTCTATCTGTTCTTTTGAGACTAATTAATTTTCTTAAACAAGCCTTATAAACAAATCTTTCCTCTTCACATTCCCATAAATAATGCTTGATTTTTTTTGTTAATGGTCGCATACTAACAGTATAAGAATAAGTAAATACTATGTATAATGTGTTGAGCTATCTTAATGCATGGGTGTATGTCCAAAATCCTAGAATATAAGTAGAAATAATTACAATAGACTTGCCATCAGTAAGCATTCTAGGCCACATTGAAGGCCAACTTGGATGAATGATTTCCATTTATTTAGTATTTGATCTATTAGAAATAATTGAAATATTTACTCAAAAGCACAGTCTTCATAATCATGCATTTGTTTTAAACATGGAGTTGTGTCTAAATAGGATAGATATCATACCAAAGACAGGTGGCACTGAAGAAGGGAGTGTACCAAAAAATAGATAACTCATATTAAATAAATTAATCAAATATCTGGTTCTTTAGATTGAGGATTTCTGGATTATTTTTGTTCGATTTATTCAAATACTTCAACAGGATTCTTCTTTTTACGTTGGTAGTCTTGTAAAATTTATTTGGCTGCAGCTCTTCTCATGTCTGTCTTAGCATCAATCGAAATATTTGGTGATTTGCTTGAATTAAGAACTTAAGAAGCTAACTAAAATAAACCATTAGAATACTTCATCGTCTATTTTAGGAGAGATTTCAACAATATTATTTAATTCATAACCTGAATTTATCAAAATATTCATACCTAGATATCCAAATATTGCAGCTATACCACCATAAGTGGCAATATTTCCAACTAAACCATACCTGAACATTTTATAACCAAAATTAATAATTATTAATTCATTTATATTATTTCATTAGTTTTCTATAATCTCCGAAATTAGATTTCATTGCCATTCTCTTCTTTACTAATGGAACTTAATCACTTTCTAATAATTCAATCATCGACATAGATATTTTTACTAATCAAAAAATTTCATATTTTATTACTCTCTTCAGGTGTCAATTTTTATGTTAATCCCAATTTTATTTACTTAATACACCATGCTATTTCAAGATCTGATTATTCAGCATCACTTAAATTCAATTTTGCTTTTATTTCTTCCTCAACTTACTAAATTATCTCCTGATTCTATTCTTTTAACTTTTTCTTCTTTTCTTTTTTTTTCTGATTCCTCTTTTAGTTTTTACTTACTTAATCACCTTATTTTTCATCCTATTCTTCAACTACTTCCTCCTTCTTTTCCTGTTGCAATTTCTCCTATTAATTATCCATTAATTAATATTATAAATCAAATTATTTAACTAATCCAGTATACTTTTAACTTATTGAATTATATTTATATATAAATTAGATAATTTCTTTAAAACTAATAATAATACAATTATATCTAACATAAATATTCTCTACATCTATATTCATATATATTTAATATTTAATTATTTTAAATTAAATTAAACTATCTACAAAATTTTGTTGTTATTATTTCAATTTGATAGAAATCAATATTTAAAAATCAATTTGAAATTAAAATAATTTATCTTTATTACTTAAAATTGAATAACTTTAAGAGATGATTCAGAAACAATACTAGCCTGGTCTCCTTTAAATGATAATATCAGTCAATAATAATAGAGTAGATCTTTGGCTCATAATTAAAATATATGCTTTAGGATATTTTAATAGTTTATGAAAAAATAATCAAACAATTAATGGTTTGATTAAAATTTTACTTTATCTGCTATTAATAAACATAAATATTTTATTAAAAATTATGTTTCAACATGAAATTAATGTATTATAGATATAATAGAATATTGAAGAAGGTGGGAAAATAAAAATAATCTAAAATATTAAATCAATTAAATGGAATTTTATTGATATTAATCATAGTAAATACTACCAAAATCTATACTAAAATTAAAGGTTTCATTGAAGAATATATTCAAGAGTTTCATAATAACGAATAGAAAATTATGAATAATGATGAAATATGAAATATTTTTAATACTTCAAAGCCCAATCATTAAAGTAGAATAGATACTTAAATTATAATAATTAAATAATTTATATATTAATGTCATCATAATCTCAATAAGAATACGATTAGGATTAGGAGAACAACGAAGAATTTTAAGGAGATGATCAAGAATTATCATCGAAATAATAGGAAAGTGAAAAATAAGTTAAGAGTAGTATTAAAAAAGTAAGAAATTATTAAAAAGTTCCTGAACATCTAAAATCATAATTACTTAAATTAGTAATTTAATAGGGAGTTAAGATAAATCAAGTACATTAGATGTTTAAATTATAAGGCAGCTCAATAATTGAATCTAAAATATGCAACAGCTAAAACAATAGTCTTTACATATAGAGCTTAATCGAAACCTAAGAAATCTAAAAATAAAAAAAAAAAAACTGCTACAAAAGTGGAATTTGTACCAATTTAAAATAATATTGTCTATCCTATTCATGTAGAAATATCGATTGGAGGAAATATCTAAAATAAATTTACACTTTAATGAATAATTATAGAAATATTGTGTTATATAATTGGAAATATATAATCAATCGAATAATTTTTCTAAAAAGGATTTTTCTTTATTAGGCTTTTAAGAAACACCTTATTATTATTATTATTATTGTTATTATTATTATTATTGTTATTATTATTATTATGGTTATTATTATTATGGTAATTTTTATTATTATTAAGGGTATTATTATTATTGTTAATATGGTCTTGTTCTACCCAGATCCTATTGAATAGGTTATTATTAAGGAACAGACTATGCAAACTTAATTTATAATTTTAATATTTACTTAATTAGGACTAACAGTCTACTATAGTTATGGGTTGTATTATGTAGTAGTTTAAGTCAATTATTATTATTATGGCTTAGTTTATAGAGTTGGCTATTGTTATTAAACTGATTAATTAATTGGTTATTAACCATAGATTGAATATTATTAGGGAATTGATTAAGCTTGAACTGAATATCCTTATGGTATGGTTGTTGCAGCAATTGGTTATTTAGGAGATGATTAAATTTAAGGTGATTAAAATTATTATCCATAATTTAATGGGACAGTCTATATTTACATAAAATAAAAGTATACTTATTATATTTAATATTAGGGTTATTGAATTGCAATAGGACTAGCATATTGTTAATATTTAGTTGTCATATATTATGCTTATGTAGTTGGTTATTTTAATGGGACTGATTGTTAAACTGGAAGTTATTAAATATATTGCTATTATTGTGTGACTGGATATTGAATGACATCTCTTGTTTATACTTGAGTTTATTGAAAGTATGGATCATAAACAATTGCTGGTTGATGTTAATTTATTTGATTATATTAAAATTGTTCAGACAAATAATTTGTTTGCACTTAGGACTATTAATATCCAATTGGCTATAAGTATATAATTAAATTTACTTGTTATATGACATTTTACTTTTCAATGGTATAATATTCAGTCCTTTCTGCAACTCTCTCAACTGGTACATACTCAATTTGTTTTTCTTGAATCACTTAAGGAATGTATTCAATATCATATTAGACTGCATAATAATCGGTGACTTATTTAGTAATTGGAACTTGGACTTATCTTCTTACTTCTTCATATTCTGTAATTGTTCTTTCATATGGAATGTATTCTATTCTTGACTAACCTTTTACAACATTTCCTTCTTATGGTTGTTAGACAACTTATTATATTTAGGATTAACCAAAAATAGGTTATTAAAGACCAAGCTTAGTTGGTTAAAGTTAGGTTTAAAGAGGTTATTATAATGGTTAACTAGAGTAGGGTTATTGGATAATCTATTATGGCAAGTATTGTAAGCCTATATCAGGTGTGGTTTAGATGGGCAAATTAGATTAAGGAGACTGTTGTTATCCTAAAGTTGGTTATTAATATGTTGATGGATCTCTATTATTAGATGGAAGATTAGAAGATTATGTATATTGTTAGGGAGGTAAGTTAGCCATGGAAAAGATATTAAATAATTAAATTTTATTTTTTTATTCGTATATAAATCAACTCATCGTTAAAAATTAATTATATTATTATGAACTTAATTATGCAAAATGACAATGCTTATCAAATCAAAAGAAAATTAGGGAATGGTTCATTTGGTAGTGTATACTTAGTATGTGATATCAAAAGTAACTAAGAATATGCTTGCAAAATTGTAATAAACATAATATTTATTTTTAGGTGTCTAAATCTATGCTGAGTAAATATTAGGCTGAGGGGATGGTGAGGTAGGAGATTCAAATTCAATCAAGTATCAACCACAGAAATGTAGTAAAAGTGTTTAATTCATTTGAAGATACTAAAAACATCTACATCATTTTAGAATACTGTAAGTAGGGTCAATTACAAATCCCCTCACAACCTTATACAAATAAACAAATAATCTAATTCCTCAATCAAATGCTCAATGCTCTTGATTCTATTCATCAAATGAATCTTGTGCATAGAGATATAAAAGTAAGTAACATCTCCCCAATTCCAGTTAGACAACATCCTTGTTCATGAGGATGGAACTTACAAACTTTCAGACTTCGGATGGGCTACCAAAATATCTCAAATTAAACCTATTTTATGTGGTACTACAGAGTATATGCCTCCAGAAGTTGTTAATAACTAGTTTCATGACTAAAAGGTAGACTCTTGGTCATTAGGAATTGTACTATATGTATATTAATATAATATATTTTAGATTCTGACTCATTGTAGAAAACCTTTCACTTCTAAAACAGATCGTGAATTAATTTAATAAATTTCAGAAAATGAAATTAAAATTGATTCTACATTGGATGAAAATCTATAAATACTAATTCAAGCATTACTAACTAAAGATCCTACTTATAGACCCAATATATAATAACTTTATTTTAGTAAATGGATCAAATTCTAAATGAAATATCATAATATATTCAATAGATATGAACATGAAAAATTAAAGAATAAATTTATCAATTAAAAGATTGAAATCAAATCTGTTGATAATTGGTAATGAATTGTTTAATTTTTAGTGCTATCTAATTGAGAAAGAAGAAGACAATAATTTAAGATAGTTCTCTATCTCATAGCATAAGTACTTAATTGAGTAATTGTGATATGAATGAATCAGTTATATTAGAGAAATAGAAATAAGAAAAACTTTGAGTTATATATATTATCTTTATTATTAGTCATATATTTTATTAAGTAATAAATAAAGTTTAACTGTTTACTTAATTAACTGTTTTCCATGTTATTATTATTATAATATAGAACATTAAAAATAGCCTATATTGTAGAGGATATAGTATTAATAAAAATTATATATTGATTAAATATTATTAATGAATTATTGAGAGTAGTCTTTATAAATATTTTTGCATCATAAAGTGAATCATTTTTTATGATATATGAAAATATACAATTTGCTATTATGTGATATTTATGACTTAAATAAAAGGGATATAGAATTGAGAAACAAGAATTTATAAACCTGAATGTTCCCTCAATTAATATAATTTGTTATGTATTGATGTTCTACTTGATTTTAGTGGTTTTGATGGAGAAATAAGGATGGATTTGATATTATATTATTTGTTTTTAAGGAAATATTGTTCTGTTTTAGTTGTATCTTGAGAGAGATAGTAGTATAAATCTCACTTTATGAGGGGAAAATTTAAAAAGAAAAAAACATTTTTAATTATAGATATGGCCTAGCATCTGTAGGATTGTGAACTATTAACAGCAAAACCTATCATTCACAATGGATAGGATCTGGTTATTTAGGGTTTGGGTGCATAAGAACAATGTGATTCTAGCTTTTCATCCCAACATTTATGTTCTGTAAATAAATCAGACTTAACTTGATTAGAGTTAATAGAGTAGTCATAGGAACATCAATCTTAGTTAGAGTTCATTTAAGAAGATCAGCAAGAGTAGTTCAGATCTTTAGAACTTCACAAACAAACATGCCCATATTTGTGCCCATTATAATTTCCTTGGGAGATGTCCTTTGGAACATTGCAAGTACAATTATTAAATTAATATTCATAGAAAGAGACACATTTTTGTATCAGAAGATGATGGTTTAAGTGAACTAATATCAGACAATATTGATTTAATAGACAACCTCACAAGTAGTGGAAACAAACTTAAATTGCCTTAATCTACTTATGGAACTTAGTTATCTAAATATAGAAAATGTAAATCTAATACTAAAGAATTTTGTGAGAAATTGGAACATAAGTTCATAAGTTAGGAATAAATACATTTTGGAGATTTTCCTATATAAAATTTTTGGAATTGGAATGCATTTGCTTTACAATCCTTTTCCATCAAGTCCTAACCTGATTTAGGCAATAATCAATAAGAGAATAAATATTTTAGTCAATTAATCAAACCAAAACCACTTGTGGATTATAAATAGGCCTCTGAAATTTTAGAGAATTCTTCATCAGCTCTAAACATTTCAAATGAGATTAAAAAAAATCTAATGTCCAAACTCAAATCTGATATTGATAAGATGTAACAAAAAATAAAAACAATTTCAATGCTAAAGAAATGGATAAATAATTAGTAAGTGGATTAGAATGAATACAAGAACTTATATTCTTCTCTTTCCTAAATTTAATAGATCCATTATACTAATTTCCTTAGGATAACTAATATTTCAATATCCAGTATTAATACATTAATATAATTAGATTAAGCAAAATTCAACAATTAGTTTCAAAATATCGAATACTTATAATAATGAATTTAATCATTATTGCATGTATAGAGTTATGTGAATAATAAAATATTTAAAATAATAAATGTTCTGATTTTCTTTATTGTTTTCTGGAAAACTTAATTCACCTTGTAAAAATTTTAATCTAATTGAATCATTTCATTAAAATA
Organism: Paramecium pentaurelia; assembly: GCA_905183005.1. Taxonomy (NCBI): domain Eukaryota; phylum Ciliophora; class Oligohymenophorea; order Peniculida; family Parameciidae; genus Paramecium; species Paramecium pentaurelia. Next base: position 132,715 of record CAJJDO010000148.1, read on the forward strand.
TTCTTAAGAATATGATAACACTCTATTAAAATCGTCTATCTATTAGAATTTAATATTAATTTATCTTAAAAATACTAATAAACATTATTGATATAAAATATTTAGATTAAAATAATCAAATGAATCAATATATTTTTTATTCAAAATAATAAATAGCCTTTAAATTAAAGTAGATAAAACAAATAATCAAATTTAGCATTATTAATACTTTTATAGATATTGTAATATACAAATAACATTTTGATCTAACATCTTTATTAATCAAATTTTAAAAAGAATATTATAATTATTATCTGTATTTTTAACTTTAATATAGATATTATTATTTTATATAGACTTAAAGAATTCTATTCTATCTACATTAAATTAAAAAATGGAATAATATTATTTAATTTTGATTCAATATGCTTAAATTATCATATTTTTTCTTAGAATGTGCTATCTGATTTAGTTACTTTCTTGTAATCAGCTTATTAATAAATGTTGTAGGAGGTTCCTTTAGGATACCAATTTTCATCTATATAACAGTTACAACAATAAATCTACCTTCCATTTCTAATTATTCTTAGATATCATCCTATGATTTCCATAATTCTCTTCTACAATTTGGGTTTTTTGGTGAAGGAAAAACTCTGTCACTCTCAGGAATATTAAATTGATCTTCAATTCCTACCATTTCACCTCCCCCTAGAAAATATCAATATTTAATTTTACATTCGCATTCATATTCAAACCAAGTATTAGGCACACCCAAATCTAAATCACCTGTTGGTTTTATCATTGGATCTGACCACAAGAAAATTTCCCAATGATAATCTATTAATTCCCTCACTGGTGCAAATCCAACAGGTAATTTAGCCAAATCTTCTAAGACTTAAACATTCCAAAGGATTTCAACCTTCTCACCTTTTGAATTTGTCACAACTTATCTTGCAACATAAACACTGTTTGGTGTATAATCAACATCAAAACCACAATTATAAACTAGATATGCAAAATCCACTTATTCTTATGGTGTTAAACCCATATTCAAAATCTTTTCAACCTCTCTTCTTGTTATTCCTAATCATTTTTAATGATTGAAAATACCTGGTACTCTTCTCATAATTTCATCTGGATCCATTTAACAACTCCATGTTCCTTATCTACCAATTGAAGTATTTTGCCATACAGCTCTTACATCTTCCATACTATTTAAAATTATTTTGAGGATAAAAATACGTGTATGGACCATCATAGGGAGGTAATGGACCTGATTATCTGACTGGATTGACATGTCTAACATTACGCACTTAGTATAATCAATATTAATATATACCTGGAAGAGGTACTTATTATGATTTAGCAATATCAGCAATTTCCTTATTGGATTAGAAAAAGTTTGGATTCAAATAATGTCTATATCTATTTGGATTGTATGGCCCATCTATGGCATATTAACAATCATTTTACTTCTCGATGAGAAAGTATATTGAGGCAATGCTTTACGGAAACCAATGTTAATTGCACGATTAAGCATATCTATATAAAAAATATTAATAAATCTATACAAAAGAATTATTAAAATAAATTAAGAGCACTAACAATGTATTAATACTCTTTCAAGTATTTATCTATTATTGATGTTTGTAAACACAGTAATTATATGAAACAATCTATAAAAATTAAGAGAACAAAAACAATTTTAGATATTAATCATAAAAAATGATTGAAAATTTTAATTGAATTTACTTAATCTTAATGATTTATAATCATCTTAATATAAACAACTTAATTATATTAAATATTCTATTGAAAAAATCAACTTAATAAAGCTAATAAATAGTTTAAGTATAAATTTGTTATAATATGAAACCACTTTCCTTAAATATTTTGGTTCTTTTGACAATAATATATTGAGTGTTCTAATAATGTACTTAAAGAATTAATATAAGAATCTTAGTTAATTTATATAAATTATTTAAGAAACTTATGTTTAATTTGATTACAAGACATGAATTAAAATAAATTATAAATTGAAAGTTGCTATAAATATACTTAATTTTTAACAAGATTCAATATATGTAGAATTAAAAATACAATTAATCTTATTGAATTTTGAATATTATAATATATATTAATCTCTTTTTAGTACTATAAGTTTAAACTTTGAATTAGGAATAAAAGATCAAAAATAACCTTAATTGGCTAATTATAAAAAATAATAATTATATATCTAATAATTTGATTAAATAAATAACAGAATTGATTAGATTAATATTTATTCATCTTGAATTTAAATGATAGAATATGTTGTTATCAATATATAATTTTTATCATGTTAATCTATAATGATTGATTTAATGGTATTCAAATTTATAATAAACTATATCTTTTTTATATTGTTAAACCATAAACAACAATATAATTTATATAATAATGTCATTAATTTGTAATCATGAGAGTTGTATAAAATCATCTCTCCTTGGTTTAAGATAAGGTATATATTATGGAGGAAAGATAAGATTCTTTCATGCTTTAGTTATGACTTTTCTTTTTAGACCTGGTTCAATAAAATCAAAATTCATCACTGTTATCCAGTTAACTTATTAACATGCAAAAAATTTGGGCATTTTTGTTTTCCTTTATAAATCAATAGTTTGTATTCTAAATAACATCAGAAAGAAATAGACAAAACTACATAATTTAATAAGTGGAGCCATTTGTGGATATCTAGTTTTTGGAAGAAATAAATCAGCAGTCAATTAATAAATTGTTCTTTATGTTATGAGCAGAGTAATTATCGGTTTGGCTTCAAACATTTAAAGAAGAAAACTATTACCTTAATCATGGGATGCATTCCCACTTTAAGCAGCTATAGTATGGGGATTAGTAATGTTACTATTCGAAGATGATAAGGGATGCTTATAGAATTCTTTAACTTCTAGCATGACATTTTTATATAAAGATAGTGATAGATCTTATTCAAGTTGGGCCGAACTAATACCATTCGAAATGCCAGACTTTTTATCATTTCTATGGAAATGATTAAATTATAGTCTAACTTGATTATAAATATATGTATATTAAAAAACACTTATTGTTTTATTAATTGTCTATGGACAAATAGATTATAAATTAATATCCTATATATATACTAAAGAAATTTGAATTCAAGGTATTTAATTATAATATGATAAAAAAATGTATTAAATTTCAAATTATCTTATAAGATTAAAATTAATAGAGATCTGTTATATTAGAATATTGTTTATCAAATGTTTATGATAGAAATATTCATTAAAAGATCTAATTAGAATAATTTTTATTATCTAATATTTATAGATCATCTATAAATAATGAGAGATATGAGACAAGCTTTTATTTATCTTATTAATTACAAAATTGGCATTGATATTTTATAGAGTTCAGTATATAATAATATTTAATAAGGAAATTATAGTTTACTATAATTATATATAATACATCATGAAATTATCAATATTTGGAATTCTTTTTTCCTGCTACTACAAGAGTTGATTAGATATTATTAATTTGAGGAGGTATATAACTTTCAGAAAATTTAGGTTATGAAGGTTCTCCAAATTGATTTGGTGGAATATATTTAGGATCTTCAAATTGATTTGGAGGAACATATTCATTAACATATTTTGATTCTTAATTAATTGGATTACTTTGATTTTGGATTATATTATTTTAAATGTTTGAATAAATAGGAGGAAATTTGGATTAATAAGGTGATAAAGGTTTTTAGTAAGGACTAGTTTCTGAATGATGAATATCTTCTTTTGAAGGAATTTGTTGTCTTTAAGTATCTGGTTCAGATACATACAATTTCTCCTTCTTTTATTTAAAACACCAATGGAACATTTATACTATAAACATCATAACTAAGATGAATTCACTAATGGCTATAATTATTATTGAAATTGTAATGAGTGATACATAAGTATTGACATCTGCTGGAAAGAGATTTGGAAAATTGGCAAATACATTATAGATTTGATCAGATATATAACAATTTGCTATAGATTTAAAATAGAGTTCTGCATCAATTCTAAGTTTTTCCTAATATAATATTAAACCACCTTCAATTAGTATGAATGACATCTAACATACTAATAGTATTTTTAATATGACTGTAATTATTCTTATATCATTAACAATTCTGAATTTAAGAATATAAATTTCTATGATTAAAATAATTCCTATGAATCCAGTAAATATTTATTTAATAACTACATAAATTAAACCAATTTCTTAAATTGATTATTCACAATTTTCAGTTTCATTAATCATATTATTATCAATTTATGTGCAACTATCTTCAGCTTTTGATGCAATTTTATTCTTTTTTTTAATATAATATAATATATACTCTTGCTGTCAAATAAGTTATTGCTGAACCAATTACAGATGAAGGTACACCATTAAAAGATAATGCCTCTAAACCTTATTTTGAAAATTCTGAAAGTGTTGTTTATTCTATTTTCACACTATTATCTGTATCAAAATCAGAGCCTTCACAATTTTCAGGATCTATATAATCACTATTATTAGTTAATCCTGCTGTTATATAAATTAAAGGATTCAAACAAGGATATCCTCTTATTACAACTTGAATTTTAAATATTCCATAAGATGAATTCTCCCTTTAAATATATAGATCCCTATTACTCTCCAAATTTTAATCTGCATCTTCATCAACAATCTCATTTTATATTATTGTCAATTTTGAAATAGGACATTAAGAACCTTCACTTGTTTATATACAATAAGGTCCACAATTATATTCAGTCTCTGTACATTCAGTTGATAATCTTATATCCTTAAATCTAGTAACACAAATCAATTGAGAGAACCATCTAGTAATATTATATTCTGCAAATGGAAATAATTATTAAATTTCTTCAGATGTATCACAATCTAAATCTCTAAAATATACTCTAATTATAATTAAGTATTTGATACTATTTAATTGGTTTGTAAATTAGATTATCGGAAATATATCCAATTGTAGCATTTTAAGCTTTGTATTAATATTCATTTGAATAAAAATCAACTACACCATGCACTATATCTAGTCCTATGCTGATCAATAAAGAGATTATCATAAAAAAAAGAGTTAAAGATTTAACAACCTTATCATAAACAGAACTATGAATTTGCTCTATTGGATGCTTTTTCATATAATTTTATATTTATTTAGAAATGTATATATAAAACATAAACAATAAATATTTTTACTCATTAATTATTCCTTACAATTCCACCTGGTAATATAATCTATTTCTTTATTAAAAATTAATCATCTTTTGTAAAACCTAATTACGAAAGTCTTCTATTGAAATTGGTTCTAGTTATAGCCTCATCCAAATATAAATTCATCAATTATATATCCTTTATATATTCATTATACTACAATTTTTATTCATCCTTATTACACATATTTATAATTCTCTTTGATTTCAAATTAAATTAACTAAGCATTATACTCTTTTCTTTCTTCTTATCCAATAATTCCTATATCATTTATGACTTCCTATTTTCTGAACCCAAAGTATGTACATTACTCTCAGGTCTGTATTTTGATTTATGATTAGGATATTATTTTGATATATTATTGAACAATTATTATTCAAATAAAGTACTTATTTTTTTCTTTTATGGTTTAATTTGATATCTATATTTCAATTGATCCTCTTCTATATTATGATTGTATCTCACTTTAGCTTCATATATTTTTGACTTTATCAATTCATTAGCTTGCTATTTGAATGCTGTATAAATATCCTCTTCCAATTATTCAGTAGAATTCAAATCAATTCCATATTGCAATACTATTTTATAAAGCTCCTTATCATAATCTATTTATGTTATCTTCTATTACTTAATCTACATCCCACACTTTCCATCTCCTGACTAAGTTCTACATTTTGTAGATTTACCTATTTTCTATATAATATTTTCTGTCTCCTCCCTTTCTTTCTTTATTTATTCTATTTAATCTTCAACATGATAATAAAATAGATTTTAATCATACTAAGATTTTGTTACTTAATCTCTATTTGACATTTATTCACAAGTACTTTAAAATTAACTTATTGCTCTCCTCCCATAGTCTTATAATCTCTCTTTAGATAACATCTTAGATTTATTATTTGGTACTTTAACCAAACCTAAATCTAAAAAACAATCACTATCTAAAAATGCTTTATCAAATTCTGTTTCAAACTTTACTTCATATTATTCATAAATCTTTTCTAATTCTGCTTCCTATTAACCTAATTATCTTGCTATTTTCCTTCTTATTAGATAATTCTTTACTGATTCTAATAAATCTCTATTGTTTATAATATTCAGCTTCTTTAACTTTGTTTTTGTATCAATAAATGTATCAAGTATTTTAAATTATTATAATTATCGATTAAATCTAATGTTATTTAAAATACTTTACTTATTATCATTTGTATTATTTATTAATTTGAACTTTGCCTTAACTTTATTTACTAATTTTCTTACTCTTTCTGTACTACAACTATCTTGATAATCCTATTATAACTTAGTATTCTGAGATAACTAAATATTTGACAAAGCATCATTCAATTTTTAGAATTTAAGATTTATTGTCATTCAGTTCTATCTCTTATAAATTAAATTTATCATATCACATATTTTAATAAATTTTATTTATTCTTAATAAATGTATAATGGCATTTCTATAGAATAGATAAGTATAATTAAGTATAGTTATTATTCATACTCTATTTTAACTTATAAGAAACATAATAAATATATAAATTTCGTTTGTTTAATTTAAGAACGAGCTCAGCTTCCGGAATAGGAGCCTTGCCCGCAACCTATTAAATAGGTTTAAACTTGGATAGGTTTTGTTTCAATTTGATTGAACCCGTGAAGGATTAAGATTTATAAAGAATTTTATTTTCTTAAATACTTAAGTATTAATTTTAATATTATGGGTTTATTAAATAAATATAATTAACGACTATATTTTTATATTAAAATTATTTTATTTTTGTACATTCTACCAATCATAATAATTAGTTATTGATTAATATTAGCATTACATATATGTATATATATATATTAAGAAAAAAGATCATCAATTTTATTTTTCTAAAAATTAGAAAATATTTATATATATAAATTTTTTATTTCTAGATTGCTAATATTATATAGTTTTACATTTAGATATATACATATAGTTAAGTTTTATATTATTATAACAAAATTCTTTTTGATTGAATATAAATCAAAATATTACTTGATTATTAATATAATGATATGATTTACTATATTATATTTATGATATCTAATCTTTATACGTTAAAGATATTATATCTATAATCAAGAATTTTATCACTACTAAAAAATAATAATTTCAATAAAACTATATTTTATTATTAATTAATTTTCACTCAATCAAAGATATTATTAATTATGTTAAATATATTTAAGAATGTCTTCTCTAAGAAATAGAAACAAGATTCTCAAATTATTTAATTTGAACAATTTGATCAAAACTAATTAGAAGAACATTAAATTGAAAATGATTTTCCTCATGATTTTCAAATTATTGATGAACAAGCAATGAAAATTATTGAATAAGAATATGATATTAAATAGTAAGTTCAACCAGAATACTAAGAAGATCAATAATTTAAAGAAGATCTTATGGATTATGAAGTTTAAGTAGACGATTCATTATATGGAATGGCAATCAAATTTAGTGTTTGTGAAGATTACCTTATGAAAATCAATAATTTGTCAAGTGATTTAATATTCCAAGGTTAAATAATAAAAGTACCTAAGAAAAATGAGTAAACATTCTCTGTTGTTCATATTCAAGAATAAAAATAATAAATAGAATATTTATGGATACCTGATGCTAATTCTTAAAGATGTAATTGTTAATCATAATTATTATTAGTTGATGTTATATATTGTAACAATATATAAAATGTTTAAGGATAATTAACTCTTAGTTCAGATTTAATCCTTTTTAATCCATTTTAATAAGATTATATTGAAAATACTCATTAGAAATTAAGATTATAAGCTAGCATCTCAATGAAGGATATTAATGAAGCTGTATATTACATCTTACCTAATAAAAATGGGCATTTAGATTATATAGTTCAGATATTATTATCAGGGATAGGCAAACCAAATTTTGAGTAAAAATACAGAAAACAATTAGACAGACTTAAAGAATAAAAGCAAAGTATAGCAACAGTGTTTTTTAGAGTAAGTAACTGAAATATTTTATAATTAGCATGCTGAAAGAGACAATACAGGGAAATTATATACAGAAGAGATCAAAAAAGAAAATTGTATTATAATGGCTAGATTTATCACTGAAGCTTGTTCAAATTATACAGCTATTGTTTAATTAACTTAATTACCATTTATAGATTTTATTTAGGATACTACATAAAAATAGAATTTAGATATAGATGTAGATGAAATGTAAGATGTTGTTGGTGAACCTATGGGAAGTAATCTTATTAAAAATAAATAGATTTATGGGCTAGTTTGGAATATGTTCCAATTTTAAAAGAAAAATCTAATTGTTTTACTGATACTACATTTAAATATGTCATATAATCTATTCCTGCCATTTATAGATTAGCCAATTGGAATAAGCTTTATGATATTGATGTTGATGGATCCTGTTATTAAAACATGCTTCAATAAATTAGATAAATATTTCCAATGTTATTAATAATCAAAGATTTTGATCTTAATATTTTTGGCGTATACATTTCAAGTGAAATCCATAAATATTTTGAAGGTTTCAAAGGTAATGGTGAAACCTTTCTTTTCAACATAGATACAATAGTAAAAAGTATTATTATTCTTCTTAGAAAAATTAAATTAAGTAATTTGTATGGACTGAAAAGAATAAAGATTTTATTTTCTGTGATGAATCTGGAATAGGTATAGGTTGTGGAGATAAGTTTGGACTTTTTATTGATTAAAGTCTTTCATTTGGATATTCTAATCCTTGTTCTACTTTTGACAACCCAAGATTTACAAAAGATGAGAAATTTGGGATTAAGAATTTAGAAATATGGGCCATTGAACAATAATGAAATAAAATACTTAAAGAATTTTATTATTCTTATATTCAATAATTTTATAAATGATATGATTCATTAAAATAATATTAGTTCTTTAATAGTTCTCTTTTAAGTAAATGAAAATATTAAAATTGGAATAAAATTTAATAAAAAAAAAGAATTAAATTCTATGTTTAAATATTACTTTACATTAAAAACTAATTATTATTATTAGTATTATTATTATTATTATTATTATTATTATTATTATTATTATTATAGATTATTTATCAAGGTATTTACAACAATATTTAATTATTATTTAACAAAATTCTCTTGAAATTTTATTATTTAGTTCTATTATTATGAGTATTATCATGATAAATTTAAGGACTCATTTTATTTATAGTATCATTTATTAATTATGTTCTAATCTTTTAATTTAACCAAAAAACTTCAAATCAACGATGACTCCCCTCAACATTGTAGAACTCCTAGATCTATTTTTCATTCTTAAAGAAATATTATCATTCCATCACAATTTCAAAAACTTAAACTAAAACCTATATAAGACTTTTAAACTCAAACTTAGACTAACAATAATTTAATGAGATCCTCATTGAGAAATAACAATTTATTCACTTTTAAAGACTAGATGGATTTGCTGAATTAATAGCGATAAAGACATAATAAGAAGTAGGTTAGTTTTAGTGAAAAGATTTTAATCATAGAACCTAAGAAAGGAATCATGATTAGAGAAAGAATTCCTGAATTGTCTGAACAAGTGAATATAATAAGAACTAGAAAAAGAAAAAATTGTATTTTAATTCATAATCAAATAAGAACATTAGAAACTTGTTAATCTACTTTCATTGATTAGCTTTGACTCTTATTATAATATTTTCAATATGGATATAAATATTAATTTTATTAAAAATAAATGGCTTAAGATTAGAGATCTCCATTTGAATTGAGAATATGGCATTTCTATACTGAAGAAGAGAAATCCATTACACTACTTAATGCATACAAACAAAGAGTATTGTTCTCAGAAGATATCAAATCTTTTCTTCTAAAGGATAGATTAAATACTTGGTCCTATTGGGGATTCCCAGCTGCATGTTATGCACTCTTTCACTATACTGGAGCATTATAACCATATATAGCAACAAAATACTCAGTAGGTGCCTAAAGAATGATTCCTGCAGCAATATCTGGATTACTTTGGCTTGGTTGGGTCCATTTCAATCCATTTTACACTTCTTTACAAAGGTAACAAAATTCCTTATTACTCTTTTAGTGAAAAGTTGAATTTACTTAATTTGATTGAGAGAAGAGTAGGTTTGAATATGAAGGCACTCAATGAGTAAGTACCTCGTACTTGGACAACATAAGAGATTCATAGATAAATGAGAGAAGCCTATAATAATAGACATGGATTTTTCACAAACATATTATATCCAAGCGAGGAAAGAGCATCCCCATTATAGGATATTTCATCATATCCATTCAAATACAGAAGAGATAAAATTGTTAAATGATAAATTACAATATATCATTTAGAATAAAATCATATTAAATTCCATTATTTTTAACATATCAATAGTTTCTAAATATAAAGAGGTTTATATAATTTATAAAGAATTCTTATAGTACTTAATAAGATTATTATTATAATTTGATTGTCATGCATATTCATTTTTTAATTTAAGTTTCTATTCAGTTTATGACAATAAGTTAGATTCTTTTTAATTATTTCTTAGAGTTTATAATTTTCTAGCCTTTTCTCTTTCCTAAATAATTAATTATTTTCTATTATGCTTTAAATATAAAAATAGATTCTTACTTCATTATATTAAGCCCACATTTTTTCATCTTCTTTTTCTTATTATCTTTTTTATTCATTTTATTCTCTCTATTTTGCTTAATCATTTCTTATTTCTTATCTCTATTATTCTGACATTCCTTTATAATGATAAGGTATAACTCTATGAGGAGCTAAAGCACTTTGACAAGTTGCAGTACTACATTATAATAATTTATAATTAACTTTTCTGTCCAAACATCATTGTTCATTATTTCTTCCATATGTTATTTCTTTTCAAGTTGAGCCTATCTAGCCATATATTCTTCTCTATCTTATTTTTCTTTTGCCAATTAATTATTTATTTATTAATTGGCAATTTCCATCTCAACTCTTCTCCTCTATTATTCTTACTCTAATTCTTTTAGACTCTAATTAATTTATAATGTCTGCTGATCATATTATTATTATATTTATTTGTTTAATTGTTTCTTCTATTGATTCTCCTAGGTTTATTATTATACCCAGTCTTTCATTTACAGTTACTACAATTTTCTTCTATCTCCAGCAGCTATTATACAATATATATATGAAAATACTTAAGTCTTCTCCATCAAGCATTTTTAAATTAGAAACTCCTACTTGATTTTTCATTTATGCATGATTGTATGTTGGATTTTGATAATGACTCATTAAATTTAATATACTTTATATTTTAATATTCAAGCATTATATACTCCAATTACAATAGCATGGTCTCTTTCATATGGTTCTAGAGTGAGTTATTCTTAAGGTGTAAGTCCTTCATCCTAAAATATTTATTTAAACATACTTTTAGACGTTACACTTCATGCTAAAATACAACTTCAGCACGATTGGTAGAATCAATACAATTGGCTTTAATTGATATCATAAAATGTCCTCCCTTTTTAAGGAAATATTATGAATTTAATCCTACAATTCTAGCCTAATCAGGTTATGCAACATCTGCAAATACAACATCTACCATTCCTACAAGCATCCTATATTCCAATGGCTTTCTTGCATCAGCTATTATAGGCACAATATTTGTTCTTTTCTTTGCCATATTTACTAAATCTCTTCCAGATCTGTGAGAAAATTCAACAGCATATACAACACCTAAAGTATTTCATTATAAATCATACCTTCTGATCCTATTACATCAGAAACATGAGATACTGTTGTTCCTGATGCAGCTCCCAAATATAATACTTTAGCACCTGGCTTTATGAAAATATCGCTAACTCCACCAATTATACCAGCAGCAATCTTTGATCTAAAAGGGTTCCAAACTCTATATTCAACTTTCTCTCCTGTTTATTTGTCTTCCACTGAAATTCTCTTTTCATTATACACTGATTCTCCAGGCACCATATTCTTTGTCACCAAAGCTTCTTATTATCCTTTGGCTACAAAAACTCCTGCTAATCTTGGATGTGGAACCACAAAGGCCTTAGGAGCTCCTCCCATTCGACCTCCTCTACCTCCTCTGGCACCACCCCTACCTCTTGGGGCTCCTCTGCCTCTGTCTCCTCCTCTACTTCCTCCTCTGCTATCTCCTCTTCCACCTCTGAAGTCTTTACCCATAAATTATATTTTTAATATATTTAATTAGTAGTAAGTAAGAATATTGATACTTTCCATCATTTCCATTTGTAACTTAAGTAATATTAAAAACAACTCTTTTACATTTAGATCATTCCTTCGATTCACTCAAACATTCTTAAAATTACAATAAACTGTAATGAGATACTTGAATATGTATATTTCTTTATAAATTTATTTATTAACTTTCTTCTTTTCGAATTCTATAAATTTTTAGAATATATTTATAATTTAATGAAAAAAGAAAGATTTCTTTAACATTTCCTTAATTTTCATTTATTTAAATAAAAATTGTAATAAATTGTTATAAATTTATATAAATTAATGTTCTTAATAACATTTTTATCTAGTATTTACTCCTCTTTTTTTAGGTTTATTAAACCAGATTTTTGAGGAACTTTTCATCACATTTAAATTTAGTAATTATAAAATTATAAAAATTAATTAATTTCCAATCATTATTAGGATAACTAATATTCAAATTAAGTAATTTTAATTCAATTTTTAGGTTTATAAAAATCAATTTATGAAAATATGATGTATGGTTTATTTTAATTTAAAGTAATTAAATTTATGTACTTATTTAATATTTTCAATATTAAAATTATAAATCAATTAAATTGAATTAAATACTTGATAAATATTTTGTTTTGGATTATTTATTTTTACAATCTATTTCAATTTTATAATATAAAAAAATTAGTGGAAATAAAAGGGAAATGACAATTACTATAATTATTTAAAAATCTCTTCTCTAATATTTTTAGTTAGAGTGATTTTAATAGTTAAAGTATTATTTTAATATGTATTTTTGAATTTAGATTTATGTTACATATATATACCAGTATTAAATACATCTTAAAATATAATAAATTGAATTATTTAATATTATGGGCTTGTGTTAATCTAATAGAAATGAAAGGAAATCTTTTGTTGCTAAAAAATTACACACTTAAAGTGACACATAAATCTAAAATAAATTAAAAGGAAAAGATACCCCAATTAGACCAAAGACATAGCCTACATTGAATACAATAGCAAAAGACCATTTCTCAACTATTAAAACTCCAACCGCAATTAGAACTAGTAGGAGGATGATAAGAGAAGCATTGGCCAAAACTTATTCTGTTCTAAATTAGGATTTTGGGTGTTCAAGTAACCATATTATATTTATTTCAGACCAAGACAATGTAGGATTAATATAACATAATGTGACTGGATAAGTTAGAACTGCTAAGACTATTCTAAAAGAAGATGAGTCAATTAATGACATGGAATAATACATTAATAATATTAGAGAAAATAACTTAGTAGTTTATATTAATATTACAAAAGTCTTCACCACATTTTAATAATGCAATAGAGCTTTTTGAAGATTTTAAATGTTATTATGTGATCTAATAATATTGTAGTGGAGGCAAGCTTTCGAATTTATGTAGTAAGATAGAAGAGGATAATGCTATTTATATTTTATCTTAAATACTAGATACTCTTAAAGAGATTCATAGTTAAAATAATTATCATGGAAATTTAAGTATTTAAAGTTTTGCTCTTACAGATTAATCAAATAATCATTATGTAAAAATGATAGATATCTATCCTGTATTTTAAATTAAGGAGAAAAATGAGATTTAAAGGAATTAACAATTAGACATAAAAGCAGTTGGACTTATTTTATTTTAATTGATTACAAATAAACAAATAACAAAACAAACAACTGAAATGATCTTAAAGAAACCAAAAGATTCAATTTATAAATCATATTTTTGGTTTTAATTAGTTTTATAATTACTAGAATCAAAAAATTTATAAATTTATGAAAATTTGTAATCAAATTCAATTTACTAAAATATTATATAGAAATATTAATCTCGATATGCTGAATCAATATTTAAAAGAATATTGTTTTAAAAGGCTTCATATCTTTAATAATAAATAATATTAGTAATGAATAAGATTTTTTTTTAAGAAAGACAAAATTAAATATAAAGAATATTTTTAAAGAATGATACTAATCATAATGGTACTTTATAAAAAGAGGAATTATAAAAAGCATTAGGAGTTGAAGAAGATATAGATGAAATATTTGATTAAATTGATATTGATGGAAATGGAAAAATAGATATGAATGAATTTATCTTTAATTCTTGTGATAGAGGAGCTTTGTTAAATGAATTCAATTTAAATGTTGCCTTTTATGAATTGTAAAGAAAAGGATTTGTTATTCCATCATAATTTTCTAAATTTATAAGTTGTGATGAGGATAAAATTGAAAATGAAATTGCAATTAAATTTAATTCAAAAAGAGTAATTATTATATATATATTCTTAGTTAAATAAACAAGATTTCATTAAATTGATGATGGAGCTTCTCTGAATAATCTTATTAGTTTTAATTATAAAATATAAATATAAATTATTAAAAAGAATAATTTTTATATAATTATAGATGATACATCTTTATTATTAAGGTAAATAATTATCTTTAATTAATCTATTACTATATCAAATAGTATATTATATCATTGATATCAATCTTTTATGAGTTTAGTGAATTTAAAGTTTAAATCATAAATAATTATATTATTATGAATTTCATCAATCTTTTGAGAAAATTAAAATAATAGAATTAAAAATACTAATAAAAATCATAATAAATTTTTTATTTTTTTAACATTATTATATTTTCATAATGAAATCACAAATACATTTTTATTAAAGACCATAAAGTCATAATCCTGAGTCAAAGAAATAAGAGCATAGTAATTAAATTTAAAATGAAAAATTTTTAAGTTCTATTATAAAACTTCAAAATTAAATAGAAGAGCTGAAACATAATTAACAAATTGTATCAGAAAGTCTGACGAATAATTTAACTAATATCAATAATAAAATAAATACAATGGAATCCTTAATCAATGAATTATCTTGCCAACCTTAAAGTCCTTTAATTGATTATCTTAAACAAAGTAATGCCATGCTTAAGTAATAAACCTAAAACAAAATAAATATGAGTACTTCTTCAACTGCTGGTTTATTTTTGGAGTAACAAAAGAACCTAGAATAAAAATTATCTTCGATGAGGGTTTGGAGTCACTAATAAATTTAACCTGATAATAAACTAATGAATAGACTAGTTCCAAGTAGCAAGAGCGATCAAAATAATTAATAAAAATAAAATAATCAGGGTATAATCAAAAATTTTAAAAAATTGAATTAATGTGTTTTATGTAAAGAAAAAGATTATTAATTAATTGAAACTCCATGCAATCATTTTTTTCATAAAAAATGCTTGCAATATTTATTTGATTAATAACTAATGGATTATGAACATAAAAAATAATTTAAATGCATCTGTAAGTAAGAATTACATTCAAGATTATTTATAAGACATTTATAAATTGATAGTGAAATGTTGTTCAAAAAATAAATAAATATTATTTACCAAAAAAATAAGAATAAAATAAATTAATGTTTAAATTGTAATATAATTTGGATATATGATATTTTTTAAAAAACTAATGAACGTTGTTTCAAATGTGGAAAAGTTTAGATGTTGTGAATTGATATTAATTATATTATTATTAAATTTATAACAAATATCTTTAGTCTCAAATATTTGATATTTTTATATATAATTGGTCAATATTTATAGAACCATCAAAAATATTATTATTTATATTTAAAGACTGGAATAAATTTATTCATTAAATATAAATAGATTTAGGAATCAATTATTAATAAATAAATAAGAAACATACTTAAAGTATTTTTCAGTATGATTAAAATAAAGAGTGAATAGCAAAATTAATTCTTTATGATAAAAAATTGCTATTGTTTTTCAAATAAAATAGTTAAAGTTTGAATAAACAATCTAAGGTTTAAATAGGATTAGATAATTAGTAAATGTCCAAATAATTATGAACTTATTGTAAAATCAATAATCTATCTAGAATCGTGTTTATATTTTTATTAAAATATTAACATTAAAAATTTTTTATGTTTATAATAAAGAATTACTTTATAAAATTATTCAATTTTAGCCTTTTTCTTAACATTTACAATAATATAAAGTATTATTCTTATTATGGTTATCCATAACCCAAAAAAAATCACACTTTTAACACTTTCTAAATTTCGTTTAATTACTTTAATATATGAATTGTAGTTATTTTGAAATTAATTTTTATTATTATTCTTCATAAAAAGATTGATCAATAAAGGGGAGCTTATGGATTTTACTATTACATAAGCAAGTAATCTATGGATTTTATAAAAAATTATTTATTTATCCGATAATAAATGCCTTCAAACAATTTATGTGATATGTATGTTAACAATTCAAAATATATTAATTTTCATAAGATTATTATCGACATTAATAGCAAACAAATAAACTTATTTTTATTTCAGTTTCAAATAAATTAAGTTATGGTTCTTAATTTATTTGTGAATCTTAATTTATTAATGAATCTTTATTTATTTGTGAATATTTATTTATTTGTGAATCTTAATTTATTAATGAATCTTTATTTATTTGTGAATCTTTATTTATTTGTGAATATTTATTTATTTTTGAATCTTAATTTATTTGTGAATAATCACTATTTATTTAATTACTTTATTAAACATAGCTAATTTAGGAATTTGTAGTTTAAAATTATTATTTTTGTTTTTATTATTATTCACTTTTTATTTAATTACATGTTGGTCTCTATGCATAATTTATCCTATTAGCAAAGTAGGATATTGGTAGTCCTTTTTCTTAAACACTTATAATTTTTATCTAGGGTTAAGGTTTACCATTATCATTTTAATGGGATAATTTTTAATATTAAATATTCTACACCGGTTTTTCTCCATATTCCGAAATACTTCTCATTTTGATTCCCATTTATCTTGTTTCTTCTTTGTTTAAGCTAGAGTTTTTATTTTATATAGTTTTTGGTTCATAATAGGTTTAATTAATATCTGTAATTTCTGACTTATTTGTTATATAAGTGATTTATTTTCCATCCTATAATCTTTAAAATTAATTAAAATTGTTTCTTACTTGTCTTAGATTATTAATTAAATCATACATACATTCTCTTCTAGATTAATCACTTTACAATTAATTCATTTATTAAGGGACTTGGAGATGAGGCTATTTCAATATTTTATTTTGAAAGTTTTACTAATTAGGGCTCCCTTAAGTGTGTTAACTAATTGATCTTTATTTGTAATTTATAGAACCATTGTTCATTAATAAAATAAATAAATATTATTATCTAGAATCTTTGTTTATATAAAAACACTAAATGCCAAAAAATATTTAATACAAAATTTTGAATAGTTAATATTTCATTTTTTTCTAATAAAAGTTCCTCCTAATTTATCAATAATATAAATATATCAAAATATCAAAAAAATTCTACAAAAGTCATACATTTAGAATTTCAAAACTTTTAGACTTTACTTTGTGAGATTAAGAATATTTTTTAAATAAAAAATAATAAATTCAATTTTATAGATATTCTGGATAGTCCAATATATTATTGATAAGAATTATTTTAGAGAGAGTGAATAATGAATTAAGAATATAATTGAATATATATAAATTTCTTTTAAGCGAAATAATTTTATTAATGGTCAAGCGTCTCATAATTAAGTTGATAATTGAGGTCGGTTCCACTGTAGCCAAGTCTTTTATGAAAGCCTACTAATAGACTGCAAAATGTAAGAAGTTAACAATTAGATTAGAATCAGGAGGAAAAGCAGGAAATCCATTTACAGAATTTCTGAATCAAACTATGTAAGCGGCAAATCTGACTCATAAACCTATGACAAGAGAGGAAGCATTTAAGATACTACAATTAGTTCCAGAGAAAGCTAGTCCAGAGGATATTATCAGAGTAAATAGAAGGATGATAATTTGTAGGTTTATTGGAGATAATTCCATAAGAATGATCCTGTGAAGGGAGGGTCATTCTATCTTCAATCAATGTTACACAATGCAAAATGTGAGTTAATGAAGGACTTTGCAGATGTTAATGAGAAGGAAATCTTAGAGAAGATCAAAAAAGAAGGGGAGAGTTAGAAAGGAGATGAAGAAGGGTAGAAGGATGAAGCAAAGGTGGAGGATAAGAATGAAGAAAAGAAGGAAAATTGAATTCTTAAGTACTTATTTTGAGGATTGAAATTGATATATAAATTTAATTATGTTATAGAGATTGTCTGCAGTAATAAGAAGACCAATATTCTGGCATGGCACACATCATCATCATGATAGTAATGATGCTACAAAGAGACTATTTGACACTGTTTCAAGTACAGTTAAAGGCATATAATAAATAAATTATGTGGTTGAACATAATCCAAAACTCACAGCTGAAGAGAAGTCTAAAATGAAGCAATTTTTGATTTATAGATATGATCCAGCTGTATGATTTAATTTATTGATTTTAGGATGAGAATGACTTTCCAAAATATGTGAGTTACTATGTTGACTTGAAGAAGATACCCCCTATGTATTTGGATGCATTATTGTACATCAAAGACAATTATGATTCATCTCTCTCTTTACGTCGTTCATGCAGAGAGGGTATCTGTGGATCTTGTTCTATGAATTGCAATGGTCTCCATAAGTTAGCATGTATCCATGCAATAGACACTGATTTAACTTAACCAGCCTACATCACTCCTTTAGGTCATATGTTCGTAGTGAAAGACCTTGTTGTTGACATGACTAACTTTTACACTCAATACAAAACAATTGACCCTTATTTGAAGAGAAAGACTCCAAAGGTATGAGAATCTAAATTTATCATTATAGGAAGGAAATAAAGAATACATTCAATCAGTTGAAGATAGAAAGTTATTAGATGGTCTCTATGAATGTGTGTTGTGTGCATGTTGCTCAACCTCATGTCCATCATATTGGTGGCATCCAGATAGATATCTTGGTCCAGCTGTATTGATGTAGGCTTATAGATGGATTGTAGATTCTAGAGATGAGTATACAGATGAAAGATTAGAAAAATTAGGTATTCTTATATTTCTATATTAATAGCTGAGGATGTTAAGGTAGAGGATTGTTAAAATATTGGTATGTGTTCTTTTACATGTCCAAAGGGACTTGATCCATAAAGATCTATGAATCATTTAATGAAATTGATAGAAGAATATAAAGAAAGAAAGATTGCATCAGCCACATTATGAAATTATCATAACATAAATAAAAATATCATAGAATACTTGTTAATTAAGTGTTTCTATAATCACTAATTTTTGATCTGCATTTTGGACAACTAAAGTTGATTATTAACCAAGCCTTTATACAATGCATATGAAAATGATGTTATTAATTACAAGGCAGGATTAACAATTCTTCATTTCTACTATATACTTATAAGCAAATTCCACATTCCTAATCACCTTATACATTTTCACATTAATAAATCACTTTTGCATTTAATATAAGTTCATTCAAAATTTATTAATTTATGTAGTTTTGTTTTTATTACTTTAACTTTTTCCATAATATCATTAATAAAATAAATGGTAATGATATCAATACTATTAAGCATAATATGTACATTTCCCAATATTAATACAATGATATTATTAAAAACATCATCTAAAAAGTGATCAAATTTCTATAACAATTATCTATAGGTTCCATTTTTGTTTATATATAAATTGCCCAAATGATAAGTATTTAATTAGTCAAAGCATTAAAGATTTAAAAATAACGGATGGTTCTATTTCTTAATGCAACTTCAGATTTGATTTGTTCTGTAAGAATGAGTTATCTTCTTTCTGTTTCCTCTTAATTTAAATAGATATATGAGTCTTGATTTGAAGTCACTACAAATTCAAAAGGGTGATCTCCTTAAGGTTCTGGTTGATAATGCCTTCCTTCAAATTATATAGCATGATTTAAACTTTCTGCTATTTCTATTACAACTCCCTAGAATGCTTATTTACATTACTATGTCATTCAAAAATTGATATAATTTGGTGTAATAGAAATATGCTCCAATGGAATGCAGTGTCAATATTATTAACCAATACATAATATTATCAGATTAACAATTCAAATTAAAACTCAAAATCAATGCTATTACAAATTTCAAAATACTATAAAACCTATTCAAAATTATGAATTTTTTTGCATTTTACAAGCATCTATAAAACATAAAAGTAAATCTCTTATTTATTAACATTTTAATATATATATTAATAATAATAAATTAAACTTATTGTTTTATTTTTAATAATCAGTATCTTATTTCTCTTAAATAATGAATTAAATATTCTTATTTTATATAATAAAATAGGAAGAATTCTATTAGATGATCATATTAATTATTTATTGAATATATAAATCACTATTATAATTATTATTATTATTATTATTCTGGTTCTTCTTCAGGTGGTATCTATTCAATAAATGGGCAAATCTCTTACCAAATTCTTATCATTCCATTGGAACCTTAATATTTGATTATTATTATTTACTTGCAGTAATCAATAATCTACCAATAATAAAAACACCTCTAATTTCTTCTTTAGTCAATTCATATGTCTTAATTAACAATCCTTTATCAAAATTCCAAATACTCAATCTACCATCTGAACCACCAGTTATAAGATGTTTAAAATATAATAAACTGCATAAAATTGATCCAGTATGACCATCCTTTAATGTTCTAAATATATTTAATTAATTTACTTTAATTTTGTTCCTTATTCTACATTCATTAAATCACTTACTTTATCCATCCCTCCAACAAATAATAGATTATTGTTAATCATGTACAAATGTTACACTTTTACTGTAACAACTGTTCTTAAAGTCTTCAATATAATTTTTGGACCTGTTTTTTCCTAAAATCATATAGAAAACATCTTATTTACTCTTTTGTATGTTTTGACTCTTCCATCAGGAAATCCAGCTGCAAATACATCTTTATTATAAGTAACCAATGATATTACAAATGTTCTATCTACTGGTTCTACATGTTCTAAAGCACCTGATACAAAATTGACTAATTGAATCTTTCTATCTTCTGAGGCTGTTACAATACTTCCATCAACATATACAATAGAATAAACTCCTTTTTCATGATGTTTGAATTTGATATCCATTTACCAAATACCATCATGTTATTTCCATCCAATTACAGTTCCTTCTTTATTACCTGCTAACAACATTCCATTATGTACATAAACACTTAAGACTTCAGCTTCATGATATAATACTTTATTGATTTCAAATGTTTATGCATTCCATATAATAACTTATTTATCTTCTCCTGCAGTGATAAACTCATCTTTATAAAGGAAGACTATTTGATTGATTTTACCTTCATGTTTACTCATTTCTAAACTTGGGAATTTACCAACAATTTAAGAATCAGTATAAAGTGATGTAGATTTTAATGTATCTACATGAGGAATTAAGGTACCAATCAACCAATGATAAGCTTATTTTTTACTAATAGGAATTTATTAAGGAAAATTTAATACTTAATATCCATGTGAAGATATAAAGTATATTTTAGGTTATTTTGATCTAATTAGTTCAGTATTCTACAAATATGCTCCCAATCTCCATAAACCTTATTATTATGTTTAATCTATTTCCATATAAAAATATGTGTCTTCTCTTTCAAATTTAATTAATTTAGTTGAATCTTTAATGATTTCTCCATTTTCTTTAATTAAATAAATACTGAAATTTTCTTTAGAGATTTTAGCATCTACTAATAGATATTATCTATCAATAGGTTTTAATTTATGAGGAAATTCAGTATCTAATAAAAAGTTACTTATATCAGGAAAGAGTTTATCTTATAAAGACCAAACAACTAATCTACCTTATTTAGTAAATGTAAGTAATCTCTTTTCATAAGTGACACATTCTCCTTGATATACCATAACTGGAGATTGAAAATATTTTTAATTAGTAATTTTGAGTTCATTGATAGTTTCTAGACCATATACAAAACTTATATGATTGCCTTAAGCAATTAGAACTCCATCTTCATTTGATAAAACACTATTAACTTATTGATTAGAATGAAGACTAATGTTTGGACCTCTTTCTAATGAATCAATGCTTAAAGTATGTAATACACCATCAAGACCTCCAAAAATTAAGTAACGTTAATCTATAGAAATAATCTATAGTATTGGTTATCCACCACTAAGATAGCCTTTGATAATCACTTATTTAATAAGTGTTCCACTCAAAGGTTTATCTAATGACTTTTCAATCTTATAGATGAAAATGGATTTATTATTATCACATAAAAAAGCTATTTGATCATTAGTAATAGAAACCATTTTATTGATAGGATCAACAGTTTATGTTGAAGATTCAACTTAAATGGCAGTATCAATATATAATTACAATTATCTTAAATCTACTTTGACTAATATTAATTCTCCATCATTTGTACCCAAAGCTAAACCTTCAGCTCCTACTTTACACATTGAATTAGTTTTTTTATTGATGGCCAATGTATATACTAGAATGAATTATTATGTATCATCATCTTTTTTTAACCAGACTACCAAACCAGAATTATCAGAGATCATAACATTTTCATCATCCCAAATTATAATAGTATTAACATGATCAGAAAATTTACAATTAATTGTACTATCTATTAAATAACTATCCAAATTCCATATACTAACACTACCATTTTGATTTGCAGCAACAATTAGATTTGGTGATTAAAATGCACATTATGCAACTTCTTAAGGATTTTTATGTGATTTAGTAAGATTAGGATAAGTTTTTAATTGAGATGTGTTGATTATTTAATTAACCACATCAAATGCTTCATATGGTTCTTTTAATGATCCTAGAATCCAAAAGTATGGATATAATGTTCCTTATTCTTATGGCAATTGAGGTAATTAATAACGTTCAATTGAATTTGGTGTCAAGACACACATTTCTTCAATAGAATCCATTTTTAATTTAGGTAGACAGGCAACCAACTATAGAATATCTCTTTTATTCTATAGATTCGAAAAACTGATCAACTGAATTCCATCTTTTGGATTTTAATATTGTTGAATATCTGAATCAGATTAAATTACTTATTTATCTAAATAATTATTATATTTGTAAATTACTTTCCAATATTATATAGAAATTCAAGAAACCTTAATTTGGTTTATTAACAAGTAAAACAACTAATTGAGACTATTATGGCTTATGTATTATATGATAATGATTTATGGAAGTTGTAGACAATGGATGTTATTCATTAATTTCTTTAGTTTCTTCATAATATTCAACATGTTGTATGAATATTCTACCTTTGATAACTAATTTATTATAGCAAATATAAAATACTGTTGGTTTGTAATAATGCTTTGCATATACCATTCTCATTGGAACGATAACTATATAATTTATTATTAGTTTCATCATGAACTTTAATGTATACATTAGGCACTGGATATTTACTCACTAAATCTATAAATTAAAATTAAATAAGATTGATTTTATCTTAATGTACTGATGGAGGTTACAAATATTTAGGTTTCTTTATCATTAAATCACTTGATGGTTTTATAGCATGTTTTTTATCTAATGCATCTTAAACAGGATCATATCCTTCTTCTTACGTATTAGCTTTTATTAATTCAAATTTAAATTCACATACTCCAGCCTTTGGAGATATTTGACCCTTATACACAATATATCCTATTTTCTTAACAAATATATTGAATTAATCAGGTTCAACTACAATTTCATACTTCCCACTTCCTGGAGGTGACTCTTTCAAAACAGCATCCTTTCCACCTCTCATTGGAATTATCTCTACTTTACATTCTGTTACTGGTGCCATTTGACAAACTGCAGTTACTATTATACAAGAATGTGTTTATTTCTCTAAATTAATTACTTAATCAAGAGGCTAATCGTCAGCATTTAATTAAAATAAATTTATTTACTATTACCTATAATAAATGAATTTTACTTGAGTTTTTCTTAGAAAATCATTAGTTTCCTCTATAATAACCTCATAAACATCTAAAGGTACATTTTTTAAAGAGATTCTACCATCCTAATTTGTTCTTTCAATCTTATATGAAGGATTCTCAACTGGTTCTTTCAAACTTCTTTAAGATTATCCTGAAATATTAGAATAAGCTGACTTTGGTCTAGTCTATGCACTTTGGGGTCTCAACATTCTGTTTGATCTGGATGTTACTAAATTGTATAATAAAAGTATTTAATTACACATAATGCTTTGGGATCTTGATTGAACAGGTCTATAGGGTTGTATTTTGACATCTATGTTTTTTAATTTCTAATCAGAATCAGCAAATTTTAAATCTATATTAAATGAAACCTTCTTAAAATATTAAGGCAACTTATTTATAATCACTGAAGTCTATGGCCATGCTTTAGTATTAAGTTTAGATCCAATTACAGCTTATTTGATTTGTCCTTTTTATTTAGACATCACTTAAACTTCAAAACATCCTTAAAGTGAATTCTATTTAAAGAATACCTAAACGACGCTATAAAAACATGGTGTCTATACTATGATCAAAATGATCATATATTAATGGTTTAAGAATCACTTTAACAATTGGAAATCGTTAGATAATCTCATTCTTAAGGGCTTAGGCATATGTAAGATAACGTGCTTCATCATGTTTTGTAGATCCCATATGTTCATGACAATTAGTACTGCAATTAATTTACTCTTTTACCAATATTCAATTGTAACAATCACATCTTCTTCAGAAATATCTTTGAATTCTCTAAATTCCCTAAAGCCTTAATGTTATTCACTCTTATTATGAATCTCTTCATTCTTCTCCCATAACTCTTAAAATGTTCGTAACTTCTTAATCTTCACATTTGTGTACGACAGTCCAGCATCTGAGTGTTCGTACTTGATCATCCGACTACACTTAATAACATTCATATAAGTACTCATATCGAAATATTCCTAAAGAAATCCACGGTTTCTCATGTATGTCTTTATCAAAATGATTGTCACACAGTCTATTCTCAAAATTCAAATTACCTTGACATCACCATTAATGATTAATTCTATGTATACTTCTAAGATCTCTTTGTTGGTTATGAAAGTTGGGATAATCTGTCTGATTCATAGTATCTCTACATTAATTTGTATTTATATATATATATATATTAATAGATAATAATAAGTTTCAAAATGAATGGCGTTTATAATGAGGATTTTATAATTCTTCTTGATCATCTTACTCTTAATCATCATCATCATCATCTTCTTCATAACCCATATTTTAAACAGCTTCAAATCCTCCCATTTATTCTATTTATTCCATCTATTCTTCTGTCAATCCATATTATTTAGCTATAATATAAATATACTTATATACCTATTGCATCTTTCTATAGTTTTTCAAGTAACTTAGGATCTAAATTATCAATATCAATTTAATCATCATATTCTCCATCTATTTCCTATCCATCATATTCTCTCAAAGATTATTCTGCTTATTCTCCTACTTAATCTACACCTTCTGGATCTTATTAAGATATTCTTTCTGATTCTTCTACATCCTATTCACCAATAGGATTCATATAATCAAATTACTCTTATTATTCTTATTCTTCTTAAGGTTATTATTAACTTTTAGCTGCTTCTACTTCCATCAATAAAGGTCTCTAATAAACTCTAACAAAGATTTCTTTCATCATATTATTGAAATCTTCCTCTTCTTGTCTCCTCTTTTAATATTGTTCAATAAACTTTTATTATTATCTTTCATATTAAACTTAATTATGATCTTGAATAGCCCAAGATTAATGTACTCTTGGTCTAAATAGTTATTTTTTATCCTCTCTTTAATTTTATTCCTCTTAATTTTATTAATCAAGAGCAAGTTAATTTTATTTCATAGTAAATATGTAATCAACATAAGCATTAAATTTATCAGTTGATCTTGGTTAGATCTTAGGTTTTGTTGAAATAGCTTTCTTAGCTTTTTTCAATGGATCCTCCTTTTATATTGATTTCTCATCCAAATAATCTCTTTAAGCTTTCTTTTTACTTTCATGAAATATAGGTCCAATAGGTATAGTAGTTTTTATTTTCTTTTTCTTTTTATCTAATTATTTTTAGAATTGATCATGCAATTTATTAAAATTTGGTATTGATTTTGCTCTGACTTTTCTAGATGATTCCTGATAAGATTTTATTAATAATTCTTATTATTTCTCTTATTCTTTTAATTTCATCTTTTCAATCCATTCCTACATACGAGGTGGTAATTTTGAATTCTCTTATAACCAAAACTTTCTAATCTTCTTTCTATTCTCACTTTTTATCTTCTACTCTTAAATATTACGTTCATATAATTTCAATGAACAATACCAAGGAATAGGATTAGCTCTAAATTTATATGGTTCCTCTTAATCTTCAGGTAATTTAATAGGTTATTCTCTTTTTCTATCCTCAAAATTAAATGGTTTCTGCATAGATTAAGTCTTTTCTTTGCATCTCTCCTTCAATTCTCTTCTTCTTATTTCTTCTCTCTCCAACAATTCATTATAATAATTCTTATCCTTCACCTTATATGGTATTGCCTTAGCCTTAAATGGTCTAAATTTATAAGCTTCTTCAATTTCTTCTTATTTTTATCTAACCTACTCCATAACCCATTTTTCCCTTATACTAGGCTACTTATTGACATCTCTTTTCTCCTATCCTGTTTTCTTGGGTATTGTAAATTACATCCTATCCACATTAATCTCTTAAAAGGGTTTTCTTGGGATTGATTGTTTCTTAACTTTCTTTTTCTCAGTTTCAGGTGGTGGAGGGATCTCATATTTTGCAGTCATTTTATAGAAATAATCATCTGATGATTCAGATGAAATTTATTCTTCTTATTATTATGGTAATGGTTCTTCATCTTAATCATTTGGAAGATTATCAAAGAAATACATAAACTAATTCCATGATATCTATTCATCAGGATTATTCAGATATCCAATCTCTATTTATTATAGTACACTTTCTAAGAGTAAATTCAATCCAAAAACAACAACATGAACAGCATATACAAACAATTCACAATTTTAACGAATAGATTTTATAGCTTCATCAACTGTTGCCAACCCATTTTCACTTACTGTATCAAAAGCCTCCTATATTTTTGAGATATCTTCTAACAATAAGATACGAGGATTATTCTCAAAAAGATTAACTTATTTATGAATTGGATCAAATAAATGAACATACTCTCGAAATCCTTTCTCTGGTTTAATCTTTTAATACTTCTACAAAAATTATATGAATTCATCTTGTTTTAGATGAAATCTTTCCTTAACTGGAAAAGAATCTAATGCCAACTAGAGTGATTATCTATCAAATTAAAAGAGTGTCATTATTAATGGATTCTCATACATAAAGTTTTTAAGTTAAAGATGATGTACTTATCCTTTACGATGTGGATCTATTTAAGTGTAAAAGAAATCAAACATGTCTAAATCATTTGGATCTTTAGTGACCCATTTTTAAAGAGCCTCTGTCTATTAGTCTAATAACTTAAGAAGTTTGAATTCTTATTCTCTCTATAATCGTTCTCTTTAGTAAATTGAATAAAATCATACCTTTTTCTACGCAAATACATTTTGAATTAGAATATATAATGTCTTCTTTACAAGACTTCCTCATTATATTTACTTTCATATGGTTTTTTTAATTCAGGTATGTTGCCATCTAATGATTCTTCACTTTCTTCAGTTTATAACTTTGGTCTTTTACTTTGAACCCTTCTCAGAATTTCACATATCTTATCTCTGGAACGTTGCTAATTGCATCAACATAATATATACTATTTTAGCATTGATAGTGTTATCTTTGATACTTCTTTATAAATCATACTCAGTTTTCAATTCTCCTACTTTCTGCTACAATTAACCGACAAATAGTTAATCTGTCATTTTATTTTTATTTATGCAAAAACTAAACACCTACGAGGCAACTCCTTGGGTAGCAGGATATCAATGTTGTATAGTGATATATACTTTCATAAGTTTTGGACTTATTTTGGTTTCTGTATTCAATTAATCAATACTCATGGATTCTGTATATTAAAATGATATATTATCAAGGCACCACAATTTTACTCAGATTGGGATAATAAGTTTATAGAAGATTTAAAGATCTAAAATACTTGTGATGAAGGTTATATTAATATGTTAAATTTCACATGGCCTGGTACAGAACTTGGATGTGATTGTACATAATCAAATGGAACAGGGAAATACAAATATACAAAGTAAAAATTTAAAAAATAAAAAAGTTATTATTATATGGAATGTAGTGAGTTTATGCTAGCTGAAAATTGTTAACCTGTAGAACCAATATATGAAAAGTAATTCTAACATTGGCCTTTTATTGATCAAACTTCAGTTAAATGTGATTTATTTTGATTTAACTTAAGCTTTCAAATTATGTGCAAAGTAGAGTACTTCTACAGCAATTGAATCATTTTAAATTGGTGAGGCTAATGAAGGATACAAAAAATGTGGTAATGTTTTCCAAATTCCATCTAATGAATTATGTCCAATCAATGATTTTACCATTTCAACAGATTAAAATGGAGAGGCAATAGGAACTACTGGGTTATATTTGAAAATTTTCAGAGTTCAATAAGATGAATTACCATTAACAGGATTTACAATAGGATTTAGTAATTAAATTATTCAACTTATAATAGATTCAATATGTTATTCAATTTCAGATATTTATTAGTTTTAGTATTTAGATAAGATGATAAATTATCATTGTTATGATAATGATGAAAGATATGTACGTTTAACAAATGATATGACATATAGTGATTTATTAATGGTAAATGAAGTATAAGAAGAGTATAATTAATTATATAAAAATTCAGTTATTGAAAATAGAAGTAATATTTAAAATAATTGTAGATGTTAATTTATTTTACAGATACCTAACTCAATTTTATTACAATTCATCAGAATTGTGTTAGGCTGAAGATCTAGAATTTATTTATGATTTAAATTCATATATCAATGATAATGTAATGGATGTTTAATTAGCTGCTTAAGTAATTGTAGGAATTTAAGCAGGAATGTTTGGATTCTTAATTCCATTAATATCAGCAATATCTTTGGTGGGATGTAATTTTAAATATGCAAGTTTGAATAGAAAAAGTTCACTTTATAAAGATTTATTTGGATTTTGGTTAGGAGTCAAGATGATAGGTGAGATCCTGTGCACTATTATCTTGGCTTCTGATATGGGATACTAATAATAAATGATGGATCACTTCTATGATTTTATAAATGCTGATTGTTCTGATAAATTCTCTTTACAAGAAATGAGTGATTTCTATAACGAGTACGAAATCAAAGTTTACAATTATGTTCTTTTAAATTTCATCCTCTGTATTATTACTAATGTCCTTGATTTTTATGTCACTTATCTTATGTGTAGAGACAAACATAATGATGGAATCTTTTTAAAGAAGAGTACAAATTCTCACCTTAAGAATTTCACTTCAACTCATCCTGAAGAATTACTTAATAGAACAAAGGTTCAACCATAATCAGAAATTAAATTATAGAATTAATAGAATAGATAATTTGATGATGTTGAAATACCAGGTGATGATATGCCTAGACCACATAAACCTGAAAATTGAATAAAAATAATAATATCATTTTAATCAAGTATCATATTTTTCTAAACACATTTCATTTGTTAAATTACTATTTAATTATTTACGTAATCTATTTAATCTATCAGCTATTCTATCTTAAATGTTATCACCTTATTATTACAAAGATTGTCTAATAATATTATCTATAACATCAGATTCACATCTTACCATTTTTTTCTACTTCATAATCCCAATTCTTAATTAAATCAACTGAAACTTTTTATTCATTTTAT
This sequence comes from Paramecium pentaurelia, assembly GCA_905183005.1. Classification (NCBI taxonomy): domain Eukaryota; phylum Ciliophora; class Oligohymenophorea; order Peniculida; family Parameciidae; genus Paramecium; species Paramecium pentaurelia. The sequence goes on from CAJJDO010000148.1 coordinate 163,173, forward strand.
TATTAATATATTTTTTCTGTCATTGTTAATTTCTTTGATCTAACTTCTCTCATTAATTTTTGTGATATTTTCTTATTTTCTCTGTTATTCTACTATACTTATTATTCCTCTTCTTTAATAGGAGTCTATTATTTTAAAGGTCTTTCAGGTCTTTTAAGAGGATCATATTTAACTTATCCTTCTTTAATGATTGGTTTGATTTACATTTGTTTCTCTCTTTTCTATTTTGCTATAATCTCATCTTTTAACATTAATTCAAATGCTTCTTTTTCTGCAATTGTATTAGATATCTTTTCCATAAAATAATATTTTGCAGGATTACTTACTGTATCAAAGAATTCTACACACATAGCATACATATTGAGTAACTCTAAAATTTATTCCATTGATTCTATTTTAGTGCTAAACTTAATTAAAGAATGCACTTTACTTTTCTTTCTGTTTCTAATAATTAAATGAAAAATTTCTTTCCTATAGCATTTTTATTATCATCTTCATCAGATGAATCACAATGCATTCAATTTTTAAATAAATAAATAATATTTATATTTAAACTAACTAATATTCTTAATAAGGTGATCAATTTTATATACTAAATGTTTATAATATAGGTAGTTATAGGTAGTAAATAATTACAATAGAAAAAAAAAGTGTTAAGAAAAAAAAACATTTAAATTGTAGTTCTGTAAGTTTTTTCTATTTGTATTGTATTATTAAGTGAATAAATTTTGATTGAACCTTTTGTGACTAATATTAGTTGTATAAGTTGTTATTAGTTGATAATTGATAATGAAACACTCATCTAAACATTCTACTTTGTATTTATAAAAGTATGAATACAATATGAATAAGAATCTGATTCAAATGGAATTGATTTCAATAGATCAAGTACTTTATTGAATATAAATATGATATAGTGTACAAATTAATAACTATGAAGAATTGAATAGTGTAATTGATGGATTTAAAATTGTGGATTGTGATTAATGAGAGAATATAGTATGATTTGTCTGGATTAGACAATGATCTCTTAGAGAATATTAAGTAGACTCAAAAGATGTGGTAAGAAGGGAGTGTATTTGATATTGGATTAATAAATTTAGAGATGGATGGAAATTTAGACTATTTGAAGGTTTTGCACATTGATTTAAGAGAATGTGTTATTGATTGTAATTATAATTAATAGGAAATTGGGTTGTTTTTATGGCTGAAGAACATTGAAATACAATCAATGGAAATGATTAAGAAGAATGGGGATAATTAAATATATATAAATGGAATGAAAATAAAGATATTTATTTTTTTAATTTAAAATGTCTGTGGACAACAGCTTCGACAATTTTGAGTAGCTGATGTTTCCTTCCTATGATGATATGTAAAACAGAGAAAAGATTGAGGAGTAATACGTTCTAGATCCTATTCCTTAAGAATAGGAAGACAAACCAATCCACTAAAATCCAGCTAATAATGGGAAAACTTATCAATAATTGTTTGAAATAGTTTAACGATTAAATGACATTAACTGGGTGGAACCATCATCAAAAATCACTCCTATCAAGTACTTGACTCCAATTACTTACTGGTTTATTATATGTTCCCAATACTTTCAAAACAATGTTGATCCTAAAATCATAAAGTACTCAATAATATTTACTCTTTAGAATCAATTAAGAATGTCACCAAATTCAAGAAGAAACTGCTCGTCCATACACTTATTTTGATGATTGGTTCATTATGGAGATGAGAAACATAGTAAACTATAATCTAAGATAGATGGTTAAAAGAATTATCACCCAAAAATGATTTGGAATTATTGTAGACAGAATTAGAACAACAATTACTTGATACCTAACTCCAAGTCAATACTCAAATAGATGCAATACAAATAGAAAAGTCTACTTTGAATATCTAAAATCCTCCAGATTACATTCTCAAAGATCTAGTTGGCCTAACTGATATTGAAAATCAATATTTAACATATCTTGAAAGTTAATAAAAGTAATCTAATAATAATATATATATTTTAGATACTATGATGAATAAATTATAAATTAAACTAAATCATCTAATTTAGCAGGAACAGCTAGAAAATTATAAAATGTTTATAATAATTGTTAGATTTGTAATCAAGGGGTTAGATCTGAAGATCCTTTGATTTCTTGTTAAAAATGTTAAATTGTAGTTCATTAAAAGTGTTATGGTTTAGAAAATGCAGTTAACAATTGGATTTGTGATGTTTGTTTGAATTTTGGTAATAAAGGGAGATATTTAAAATGTCCTCTCTGTCCAAAATTAGGAGGAGCTATGAGACCTACTTCAATGTCAATGAAAGATTCTATATTTGAATTAATCAATCCTACTTTTCATACATATGCTATCAATTATAAAGTTGATAGATAAAGTAATTAATTTATTTATTTTAGAACCTCCTCCAGATGGTGAAGAAAATTACAATTTTATGATACTTTAATATCAACTTGAAAATATGTCTGATGAACCACCAAAAGCTGAAAAGATTTGGACTCATGTTTCTTGTTCACTATGGTTAGATTTTGATTTAGTGAAGGTGGATAAAAGGAAATTTAATAGTTTATGTAGTATATGTAAATAGAAGAAAAATGGAGCATGTGTATCCTGTTCAAAATCTAAATGTACTATATCATTTCATCCTGAATGTGCTAGAAGATCATAAATTTATATGGAATCAGATAATATTTATTGTTTTAAACATTAACCTTTAAAAATCAAGAGAATATTTGAGGATTAACATAATTAATGGAAGGAAGAGATTTATTCATTTTTTAAATAATATGAAAAATTAGAATAATTATTAGCTCATAGACCTAAAAATAATGATATTGAATTTTAGAAATTTGAATTAAAAGCATAATAAGAAGAAATTGAAGCAGATATTAAATAAGAAAATGAATTATTATTTTAAAGAATAGCTGAAATACTAGAAAAAGATGAAAAATTCATTATAACTTTCTAATAAAATTAAGTTGTAGATATTTAATTACCTTTAAAGAGATAATCTATATATGATATTGAAGAAAATGATAGAATTTGGTAATAATTGGCTAATGAAAAATGTTCATCTGAATAGGTTTATATTCTATATCAGAGAGCAATTAGAATGAGAAAAAAGAAAAAGTAAGGAAATGCAATAATATAATTGTAAATGCCTTCAATATAGGAATTACCTAATAGAAATAGACATTCAATATATTCTAGACCAAAATTCTTTAAATATCATAAAAAATAAAAATAAAATGGAGTATCTAATAATAATATATCTCTAAAAATAAAAATACCAAAAGAAGCTATCAATATTTAATAATAATATTGTATATGCAAATAATAAAATGATGAAGAAATGATGTGTATTATATTTATTTATTATTTTAGAATGTGAAATTTGTTCAGAATGGTATCATCTTAAATGTTTAGGATTTTTGAGTTCTCTTGAAGATGCATAGAATTTGTATTTTTATTGTTTTAGATGCGAATAGAAATTAAATAGAGAATAAACAAAATATATCAAAAGATATAAATAATATTTTATAGATGCTACATTTCGAGATTTAAAATTGAAAATAGGAATGTCACCACATGAGTTAAGAGCTCATGAAAAAAAGAATTATAAATAGTTGTCTAAATGATCAATATTCATAAAATAATTACATAAATATATATTATACATTATCTTATAAATTCTATTGATAATAATTATAAATCACATTAATATATTAATTAAATATTTCAATCTCTTGATTTTTATTTAATAAATTCAAGTAATGATTTTGAATAACATTGAAATGATAGAAACTCTTCATAATTTGACTATTATTTATTAATTAAAGAATACTTCTAAAGGTGTATTTGATAAATGTACTACTCCAGGAGGTGTATCATAATTAATATTTAGCTCATAAAAGCCAACAACATATTATATGGCTGGAAGGATATCTTATAAGGCAAATCCAAAGGTAGTTTATACAAATTATCCAAAAATTATATTAAATTAATTATCTTCTAAATTATAAATATTTTATTATACTATTTAATAGAAACATTGAAGTTTATGACATTGTTTCAAGCATGTCTTAATCATATACATTAAGTTAAAAAGAAATAATTAAGTACATAAATGATGCTACTATAGTTCTTGGCATATATTGTAAAGTCTAAATATCCATCAATGTACAATCTACTAATTAACATAACTTTCTAAACACTTTTAATTAAAATTGAATTACATTGATAAGATTCTTCATTTGGTTTTCTAAAGTAAATATTTAAACCATAATCTTCTGCATAAATATCCCATTAATCTGTAAACCAATTAATCCAATAACTATAAGAAGGTGGATTAACATGCCATTTCAAAGTCTATAAAATTAATAATTTATATTTACAAATAGAATGTTCAATTCCATATTTAATATTTCATCCTTTGTATAACCATAATTAGCAGCCTTTTCAAATTATTATACTCCAATAGGAATAACTTCTTCAACTTTATTTGCTATCAATAAACTAGTTAAACCAATAAGTTATAAATTTTATTTATTAGCTTATTTTTTAGATAGAAATTAATCAAGGTAAAAGATAGATAAATGAAAAGTTTATCTTTTTAATCTAAATTCCATAGCTACTTCCATCATCCAATCAAATAAAATAGCTCTCATAAGTTAATTGATTTCACTTTATTCAGTTAAATAATATGGATCTGTTAGATATTCTCTTTCTAATTATATTAAAGGATCAGGTTCTGTTTTGATTCTGTCTTCTATATTTATATTATTAATAACTATCTCATTCTCATCACAAGTCAAATCTAATTCTTTAGGATTTGAATTAGCCTAAGTTGAACCAAAAAATCTAGATTCTTTGTGATCTATAGAAGAAGATCTAGATTTTGAAAAGGGACTTTTGGATATCATTTATATATCTGCAGATACACATCTTTAAGAACTTTTTCTAAAATGAGATTCTTAGTTTTTTAAATTATCTTTGATTTCATTCAATAAATTTTGAGATTCCTATGAACAACGATACATATCTTCAATAACTCCATTGAATTCTAATTTATAATTATTTTAAATTTATGTTGTTTGAGCAATGGATAGTATTTTCTAAGTTAATTTTTCATTTTAATCACCTTAATTCAAATACATACTATCCTTAATTCTTGTTCTACTGTTTGTATTACTAAGAAGAACCGTATTTGGAAAACTAATTTATCTAACTTTTTAAGAAGGCTTATTAATATTATTAAATGAATTTTCCTTATTCTGTTTATTATTATTTCTAAACTCTTGTAATAATTAATGAAATGTTGTTGACATATCTCTACTTTCTGTTGCTCTTGATGTAATTTAAGGTTGATTAATTTAAATAGACTTTAATTTTTCTATAGGTTTATACTATCTTTCAGTATGTCTATCTTTAGAGCTTTTAATCAATTAAGTAATTTATTTAATCATTTATGGTTCAATAGGTTTTTATTAATATTTTGGAGATCTACTTTGAGTAAGACATTTTGGATGACTAACTTGCTTATGATATTATACATACTTTAATCCATTGATCTAAAGCTGCTTCTTTTGCATATATATATAGTTATATTAATTCAAATTTAATTAATGAAATATTATTAATAAATGAAATCAATTTTAGTATGTTTAAACTTATTAAAATAAATGCATAAATATAAAATTCAAACATTATTTATTGACTTATAAAAAAGAGTGAATAAATTAAATAAATTTACCACTAATTTGCTTTATAATCAAATATTTGATTGTAAATATAAATTATTTTATATGAAATCTATAAATCAGATTTAAGTAACATATTATGAAATTATTAGAATTGAAAAAAAGAGAGATATTAGGATTGTACATTAATAAATAACATAAATATTCTATTTTGATTAATATACATTATGATTATATATATATACATTCACAATGGTAAAAAGGTTTTTTTTAAGAATATTCCTTTGAGTTGATTCTTTAATAAATTGAATGCAGCATGCATACCTGTTTTTCCTCCAGGAAATAGGGATACTGTCAAATATATTAAAGATGCAATCTTAATTTAATGAAGATTTTTACTTGAAGTGATAATAATCCTAGAGTGTAAAAATATCCCATATAGAACATTCCTGTATATAAACAAGCTATTAGAGATACAAGATAAAGCAATGTAGCAGCAGAGGAAGAAATTTTATTAAATAGCGTTTTGAGTTCAATGATTTAAAGCATGGATAACAAAATAATAAAGGAGCCAGCTGAAAAGAGTAAACAAAATGGTTTAGGATTGAGTATTAGAAAGGAGGCAAATGGTATAGATATTATGATAAGAATAAGTCCAGACATAAATAGGATTGCAAATATTCCCCAATTCTTTTATGTTTCAGCTTTTCTATACTATATATTATTTAATACTTTGGTTATAAGCTAGAAACAATTGATCCTAACAAGGTTTCTTCCTCTGCAAAAAATTACATGATTAATAATCCTAATCTAATTTAATTTTAAATAATAGATGAGTGAAAAACAAAGTGTAAAGCAATATATCTAAGGGAAATTAGATCTTCTTGAATTTATGATTGCAGAAAAATAAGCTAATGTAAAGAGATAAGAGGCATAGAGAAATGAGTTAAATAGTTTGGGTAATTTTGAAATTTTTATTTTGAGTAAGGTAAGTTAAGGAAGAATTGTAAGCCATGTAAGAGCCTCATTCTTATGTTGGTGATGTTGTTAAATAGATGGGAAAAGATAAAGTTTTAGTTAAAGTGAATCCAGAAGGGAAATATGTTGTTACATTAGATAAGAGTATTAAAATTGAAGATTGTAAACCTAATACTAGAGTTGCCTTGAAGAGTGATTCATATGTTTTACATAAGATTCTACCAACAAAAGTGGATCCTTTAGTTTCATTAATGAAAGTAGAAAAAGTGCCAGATTCAACTTATGATATGATTGGTGGTTTAGACTAATAAGTTAAGGAAGTAAAAGAAGTGATTGAATTACCTATCAAACATCCAGAAATATTTGAGAGTTTAGGTATTGCTTAACCAAAAGGTGTTTTATTATATGGACCACCAGGAACAGGGAAAACATTATTAGCTAGAGCAATAGCACATCATACAGTATTATTAGATAATATTAATTAATAGGATTGTACATTTATTAGAGTAAGTGGATCTGAATTAGTATAAAAATATATTGGAGAAGGAGCAAGAATGGTAAGAGAATTGTTTGTAATGGCTCGTTAACATTCTCCATGTTTAATCTTTATAGATGAAGTAGATTCAATAGGAGGTGCTAGAATGGAAGGTGAAAGAGGTGGAGATTCAGAAGTATAAAGAACTATGTTAGAATTATTAAATTAAGTAATATTATATATTTATTTATATAGCTTGATGGTTTTGAATCTACATAAACTATTAAAATTATTATGGCTACAAATAGAATTGATATTTTAGATTCAGCTTTATTAAGACCTGGAAGAATAGATAGAAAAGTTGAATTTCCTAATCCTGGAGTTGATGCTAGATTAGAGATTTTAAAAATTCATTCAAAAAAGATGAATTTAATGAGAGGAATTGATTTAAGAAAGATTGCAGAAGTGATGCCTGGTGCTTCTGGTGCTGAATCTAAAGCAGTTTGTACAGAAGCTGGTATGTTTGCTTTAAGAGAAAGAAGGATTCATGTTACTTAAGAAGATTTTGAGATGTCTGTAGCTAAGGTTATGAAAAAGGATATTGAAAAGAATATGGCTATCAATAAAATGCTTAAGTGATTTATTTTATTCAAAATTATAATTATATATATATATATATATTTAATGATTCAACCTAAAGTCTTGACATAATTATTGACTTAATGTTAGAATGAATTTAAGGTGTAATCTATTTTTGTAGCAGCTTCAATTGATGGATAAATGATTGCTTAAGTAGGTTAAACATAACATTAATTACCTCAATTTTCTACATTGAGTATATTTTTTGATGATTGCAAACAAATTGGAGGCATTTAATTATGTAATCTTATTTTTATATATTTAAAAGCTTAAAACATTAAATTGAATTATGTATTTGTAGAAATAGAAGATCAAAGTATTGTATTGTCCAACTTTAAGAATTTATTTACATTAGGAATAGCATCATCATAAAATGTAGGATTGTTAGTTTTGTATATGAATAAATTGCATTAACAATTAGAAAAGATTATTAAATGATTGTCTTTTATATGTTATTATCAAGAAATTTGATGATTATTTATTTTTTATATTTTCAATATTGTTGTTTATTCATTTCAATCTACTTTTATTAATAATTATTATTTCTTTATTAATATTTCTATATTAAAATCTTCTAATAAAGTATTATTATTCTCTTTTCTATACATTCTATAATTTATATGAAATAGTAAATTATTACATATTATTTTCTCTTTTTATATGAGAATAATTATAAATAATAGCCTATGTTTATTTCTCTTTAATTCTTAAATTATAATATATATATATTAAGAATTCTTATTTTATATTATGATTTTCTTTGATTTTGTTAAAATGTCATCAAATAATTATTTAAAAAAAAGTATAAAAAGTTTTTTATGAAAGAAACATCACATCTTTTCTCGAAATATTAATTAGAATACATACAAAAAATAGGTGAAGGAGCTTTTGGGAAAGTATATAAAGCATTCGACTAAACCACCAAAAAAATAGTAGCTGTAAAAGTAATTGTTACAATTATATTAAAGGTTTTAAATACAGATGAAGAATAAGAATTACTCTCATCATTGAATCATAATAACATTGTCAAACATATTAGAGGGTAATAATTTAAGTTCTTATTGTATAGATCTACTTAACTATTAGTAATGGAATACATGGAAGGAGGATCATTAAAAAATTATATGAATGAAAATCCAAATTTAAATGAAGAATAATGTATATAGATTATGAAATCTATACTCTCTGGTTTAACTTATTTACATCAACATAATATTATTCATCGAGACATCAAACCTGGTTATTATTTTTTATATATATCTCTTTAGATAATATCTTATTAACTAAAGACCTAGTACCAAAAATAGCTGATTTTGGTTTAAGCATATAATTTGAAAACTTTGACTATTCTACTTGTAAATGTGGTACTTACATCTATATGGCTCCTGAAATACTATAAAGCAAACTTTATTCTAAAGTATCATCTACCATTAATTAAATTAGCCAGTGGATGTTTGGGCGACTGGAATTATTATGTATTAACTATTGCAAGGAGTTCATCCCTTCTATAAATAGGATTCAACAAAACAATAATATCTTCAAAACATCTTAGAAAAACCTTTACATTTCAAAAAGCCAATATCTCAATAAGCAAAAGATTTACTTATTCGTCTATTGAAAATTGATATTTCTGATCGTTATACAGCTAATCAAGCTTTATAACATCCTTGGCTTACTAAATAAGATAGTTTGCCTTTAAGTCTATTTGAATAATTTAAATTGTTTGATTGCAAAAACAAATTCATCAATGTAATTATATCATTAGATTTAGATTATCAAATTGTTGATCTTTATTCAATAATTAAAAATACCAAAATTTTCATATGGATACATATTAGGTCAACAAGGTTTTCATATAAAATAAGTCTAATATATTGTTGGATAAATACAGTCTCCACTCAAAATAGAATCTCCAACTATATCAAGTTCCACTACTTTAAAAAAACTAGGTAAAATTGACTATTCAGAAGAAAACACACCAATGAGTCTTCAAAATGCTACATTCTATTAAAAAAATAAAAAATTGCAAGTAAATATTATAAATAAATTTAGAAATTATCCAATTTTTATGAATAAGCCTATAAATCAAATGAAAATTCTCTTGCTTAATTAAGTCCTCAGAAACCTAAAAGAAGTACCATGAACTTTTCTCAAGCTTCTCGAGAGTATGCAGAAATAATGTTAGGGTACACTGCAATAAAAGAAAAACGAAAACCATCTTAAATTAAATTGGAACCTTTAGATAGAAGAGCAAAAAGAACATCTTCTGTTGTAGTAATTTCCTATAAACAATGAAATGTCTAATTAGTTAAAATCAAATATAATTATATTTTTATATATTTATTTCTTTATAATTTATGTCACATTCCCTTTTTATTTAATTATTATTTACTTGATATTAATAAATAATGTTAATCTTTTTAATAACATTATCATAATAATAGAATAAATGATATATGTTTTAATAAGACCTTAATCATAATAATATATTAAATAATAAATCAAACAAATTTCAATAATTCTAATTGAAAAAAAAACATAGAAAAATAAAATAAAATGGTAATAATAAGGAGTTATCAAACTAAAATAATATAAAAATCACATTTTTCTTTTTCCACATCCTGATCTTTGACCAGATCTTTAACCAGATCTTTAACCTGATCTACTTGACCTTGTTTTGTATTTTTTCTTATTAGTTTTATGTTCCCCTTCCTCATTAACCTTATCTTATTTTTCTTCTTCTTCATCATCATCATCTTCTTTTTCTGACATTTTAGATTTCTTTTATTTAGATTACCAACTTTTATTTTTATGTTCTTCTTCTTTTTCATCATCATCATCACATTCTTCCTTGTCTTCATGTTTATCACTTTTCATTTCATGTGTTTTTTTTTTATTATGTTATTTTTCTTCATTAATTTTCATATGTTAAACACTTTTCTTAACTTCTTCCATTTCATCATCTTCATCTTCTTTTTCTTATTTTTGATGACTTTTATGTGACTTTTTTGATTTATCTTATTTTTCTTTTTCTTTTTTTTCTTTTTATACATGTTATCTAATTTCTTCTTCTTTTTCTTAAAATTCTTTCTTTTCTTCTGAAGATAATTTATTCCATTATTGAATTATTTTTTCTTATTATTCAAGACTCTTTTTTTTATGAGCAGATTAGAATAGTTATTCATTTAAATATGCATTAAAGCCACTGCATTTTTATTCATCACTCATTGTATTTAATTGATATTTTAAGAGCTCAGAGGGTTCCATTATAAACTAGTTATTTATATAAAATACTATTTTGAATTTAATAATTACAAATCTGTTAAATTTATGAAACTTAAAAATAGAAAAATTAATCAAAAATAATTAAATGATCATTATTATTTAAATTAAAATGATCTTCTACATTATATTAATTTCTCTAGAGTAGACTCTTTATAATCTGAATCTTAATCTGTAGTTAACGAATTCTCTGATCGATCACTATTTTTCTTATAACCTTTCTACCAATTTTAAACATTTTCTTTATTTCTTTATGTATCTAATTCTTTTAATTTTTATTCATATTCAATTAAATATTACTATTTCTTTTTTAAATCTTCTTCTCTTTATTAAAGCAATAAAGAATTTTCTTTTAATCTTTTTTCTCTTAAACGAATTGAAATTCTTGGTAAATTTAATAAATCATCTACACTTGGTCTCTAATCTTGATTTACACTCAAACACCAACTTATTACACGTTTCATTTCAGTTGTATATTGTTATGGAATATTCTCATATTAAGCCTATTTAATTTTCATTGCCAATGCTAAATAATTTTATGCTTAGAAAGGTGGTTAAAGGGAACACATCTCATATAATAAACAACCACAAGCCCAAATATCAGATTTTTCATTATATTTATGATCTTCTATTAATTCTGGACTCATATAATAAGGTGTTCCAACTTATGTATGAGCAAATTCACTATTTATGTTTAACATTCTTGCCAAACCAAAATCTCCAAGTTTTACAGTTTTATCTAAAAATATATTTGCTGGTTTGATGTCTCTATGTAATATTTTATTTTATCTTTTATGTATTTCACATAAAGCTTAGACTATTTAAGAGAATATTTTCCAAACAGATTCTTCTGGTAAGTATTCTTTATCCTTTTTTAATTTTTTTAGAAATTATGCCAAATCACCTCCTTCACAATATTCCATTATTATATATAACTTTTATGTCTATTTATCAACAATACGATCATAATATTTGATTATGTTTGGATGTTTGAGTTCTCTCAAAATATTAACTTCATTTACCTATTTTGAAATTTAAATTTAAAATACTAATTGTTATTTTTCTTTCTCACCCATTCTACCATATTCCATCTCTTTAGCAACAAATACCTTTTGATCTGCCTTTCTTAAAACTTTGTAAACTTTTGCAAATGATCCTTTTCCAATATTGTCCAAAAATTAATATGCTTCCATTTTATATTTTTATGATAAATTTTATAAGAATAATTAAAACAATTAAACTACGACATGAAATATATAATAATAATACATAATTCATCCTTAAAATCAATTAATTTCTTGTTAGTAAATATATTGATTATATAAAAATGCTTAAAATCATTAAATATAATTAGTTTTAATATAATATATATATATAATTAATTGAATTAGTAATTATTAATATATATACTTTTCTCATCATTTTTAAATCTCTCATTTTTTTATAAATAGATTAAATAAAAAAATGAATCTTAATATTTATTTAATACTAATATAAATAAAATATTAAGACATATTTATTTAGAAATATAATAATAAAATATAGATCATTTAAATTAAATAATCATTATTAAAAAAATGTATTTTATATAATAATAATAAATAATGACTTCAACTTGAATATTTTATTGTCAATAGAATACTACAAATTGCTATCATAATAACGAGTATTATAATGCATCGTTTTGCTAATGGAGAGTTTTAATATTCTTCAGCCTAATTTAATAATAATAAAAATATACTTTTTTCAATTCTTAATTTGCTTTCTTTACATTGAATACGGCTTAATCAATATTGTAATCAATTCTATCTAAAATAGTACCTTAATCAATAACTAATTAATTTAATGATTTGAACACTTCAGCCAATTCATTAATCATAGTAACAAGTTTATTGATTTCTTAATCTCTAAATTAATATATATATATTTAAATGAAAACCTCTCACAAATGATATCATCATACATCTACTCTTCTGCTTAAGTAAGTTCATCATCAGCAACTTTCATTTCTTATTGTTTTTGTTCACTCAATTTTAAAAAATTACCTTATTTTTAATACATTTAAATACCTCCATCATCTTTATTTATTTATTTTATCATTGTAACCATTCTTTTTTATTAATTTCTTAATGCATTAGTTAATTCCTAAATTTATTATGCTAATGCTCTATTGATATTCATTCGAACTATTCATTATTAGTGTATATTACTTCTTTAATCACTTGGTGTTTCCTTATCACTACTATAATTGGCTATGAATTCAGTATTTTTTTCACATTCCATAATTTTCTACTTTATAGAAGAATAATACTTATGTTGCTTTCTAATTGTTCTCATAAATCAATTTCTCTAAAGCTGTAGCATCTCCAAATTACATCTTCAATCTTTTAGATCCAAGAATTTAAAGTTCCTTAACTATTTGTATGTTAGATTTAATTATATACGTATCTCCTAAACTTATTTGATTTTATCTAAACAATCTTCATAATGACTAGCCCATTCAGATGGTAATCCCTTATTATGAGCTTACATTTCAATTGAAAAATTGCTGGCTGTAGATTCACCAGAACTATCTAACAACAATGTATTTGGTTCTATATGGGATAAATTAATTATAAACTTGATGTATGAATATTATTAGTTTTCTTAAATCTATTAGCTTACTATTTCTATTCTTCTTTATATTTAAATAATAAATGTGTTTTATTTCTCATCACTCCAACACTTTGTCTCATTATTATATTTTAATTATTGAATAAATGTTTTAAACCCTATAAAAATTAAGGGTGATATGCTTTATGTTTGCTACAACTGCTGAACGAAAAGTTCCACCTACTCCTTCGAATATTCCTTTCACACTCAATAATCTGTGGGATAATCCAGGAGCCAAGAAAATATAAAAGAGATGGGGAAGAAGTGGTACTAGAGGAAATGCTTGTGGAAGAGGATAAAGAGGACAAGGAGCACGTTCAGGTGCAGGAGTACCTCCTAAATTTGAAGGAGGTTAAACACCCTTAACTAGAAGACTTCCTAAATGGGGTGCTAAACCAAGGTATACAAATATTAAGAAATTATAGTTTGGAAATTTATCGAGAAGTCAATATCTGTTAAATAGTAGATAGAATCAAACAAGGAAGAATTGATGCTACTTAGCCTATCTAAATTAAGGACATGTTAGAATCAAGAATTTTTAGTAAATGCAAATATGGAGTTAAATTATTGGCAAGAGGAGCTGAAAGATTAAGTGAATTGAATACTCCTTTAACTATTGAAGTATCGGATGCTTCAAAAACTGCTATTGAGGCAATAAAGAAAACTGGAGGTGAAGTAAAAGTTGTTTACTTTACACCATTATTATTGAGATAACATTTGTTCCCAGATAAATATCCATTAGAATTAAGACCAGCACTCCCTCCTTCAAGAGCAGTGGAAGCTATCTAAAGAAGTGAAGAAAGAGGAGCTGTGGCTGATTATATCAAACCTAAGTGGGTTATTGAAGATGAAATTGAGAAAAAGAAATTAGAAGAGATGGCTAAACTTGAAGTAGATACTCTAAAAGTTTAATTGTCAGGGGCTGAAACTGTTGAGACTGCAAAGAAAGATAAAAAGAAGAAGGTTTTAAAATATAATGATTAATATAGAAATAAAAATAATAAGAAGAAAAATAAGTTAGCACTCTAGATTTAACAAACTTTAAATATCCAGCCACTAGGGAACCTGGATGTGGTAAAGATAAAATCAAATAGCGTAAACCAGTAGTTTATAAAAAGATATCATTAAACTTGGATTGAGTTATTCATCATATATATAATAATATCATAGTAAATAAAATGCATATTATTATTAACAAGTGAGTGCATGTTTTATAGGTTAAAGTGTATTTTATAATATATGAAGAGTCTCTTAATGTTTTTTATCTGTGAAATATTTATCTTCTTATCTATTACGAAAAAAATTAATATTTCTCATAATTTGATCTCCAATTATATAATACATTCCTGTTATTTTATTAGTTGAACGGCTTTTAATGTATTCAATTACACAATCTCTCAAACTAATTATTAAGAATAATATACTTTTCAGCTCTATCTTCAGGAGATTCAATAGAGATTTGTTCTTTTTTAAATTATAATTTCAATTTCTTCTTTATATCTCCTACTTTTTAAAGGTAATTTAATTTAGTTTAAATTTATAGACAATTTTCTGAACATTCTTGCAATATATCTTTGAGATTTAATTATATCAAATCCTATTATTCATATTTTAATAGATGACATAAGGCATAATATAATTTTTAGAGATTTGGTTTATCTTTTTATAGAAATAAATGAATCATTTTACAATTTCCAGAATATAATATTTTATTTTTTAATTCTTCAATACCTAAAATGTTATTATCGTTAAAAATTTCATCTATCATAATAATTTATTATGGTTATTTATATGTTTGTATTAAATGATTAACATTTATCCAAATCTAATTCATATTTCTTTAGAAACTCAAAGCATCTTTAGGAGAAATATGAGGTGGTTAAATTATGCAATCATATTATTCATCTATTTATGATAAATTGTTAGTTAATAAAACTAGAATGCATTCAGATTTAATTTTTTGAATTAACTATTTATTAAGAGATATAGATTATCCAATTATTGCTATTTTTTAAAGATGAGATGTTTCTCTATATCCTTTATATAGTATTTTTGGTTCAGCTATTTGTAATTAATAAATATCAATCATTTCATATTTAATATCTGCAAACTTTGGTTTCCTTATTAATATATTATTCATACATGATTAAACTTGGTTGAGTTTATAAACCAATTAATCTTCTTGAAGATTTCTTCTTATTTTACATTTTATTAACTGAGAGTTATTTTTCTTTTAAAGGCTCACCATGTAAATGTGTATCATGAACTGATATAGTTCTACTAGTCAATTATTATGATTGTTAATTTTAATTAGTTTGTAATCTTCTAACAAATTATGAGTGTTTCGATGAACGAGTTGCTATTTTAGATATTAACATATAATACATATAGAAAGTTAACGGATTGGAGTATTCTTGGCTATAAGTAAAGTGCTGAAATCATTTTCTGATGGAGGTTTCATATTGATTCTCTTAGTCAATCTCGTTATATTTAATCTCATCATTTATTAATTATTAAATTGCGGAATGAAATAATATTATTTTCATTTCAATATTACAATTTATATATATATATATATTAACAACAGACTTTACAAACAAATATTAAGTATATTTAATCATAAAACTCCAAATTTCTTCATAACTTTTTTAAGATCATCCATATTTAATGGTTTATCTAGATGATCATCTGCTCCACATTTTTAAGATCTAAGTTTATCATCAGATCCTGAAAAGGCTGTTACAATTACGATTAATGATTAAGATAGCTATTAGATTTACTCAAACTTTCTTATCTCTAATGTACATTGATAACCATCCATTTCTGGCATATTAACATCCATAAAGATTATATTCATTTACTCTTTGGAATATAATTCGAAGGCTTATTTTCCATTGAAGGCTTTAAACAATTTACAATTATTCATAACTTAATTCAACATTGCACTTAAGGCAATAATATTAAATGGAGTGTCATCTACAATAAGAATTTTAAATGAATCATCAGGTGTAGTTTCTAATTTATAATATGTTTGAGCTTTTTTAATTTCATTTCTTTTCTTTTTTATATAATTAAGATTTTTATATGATGGAAATCGAGGGACAATTTACTTTTAATGTAAATCTTATTCTTGTAAAGAATTTTCAAGTGATTATTACAAAATTCTATAAATCTTAAATTTAAATGTAGATCCCTTACCTACTTATGATTTGAGTTCTATTTTATCTGATGGACCCAAAAGACAAACTAATTATTAACTTATTGTTAATCCTAAACCTACTCCATGTCTATTATTTTTACCTATATCATAGGTACTATATAATCTAAATAGATTTTTTTAGATTTCTTCTGGAATTCCATATCCAGTATCTGAAACAGATAATTCTATTAAATCAGTTTCGAGATGATAAGTAGCCACAATTAAGATTTCACCTTACATTGTGAATTTAATAGCATTGGCTACTAAATTAATAAGAACTTATTTCAATCTTGTTTCATCTGTTAATAATAGACTGTTTTTATCATCAATTGTATTTTACCATATTAATTTGACTCCTTTTTCTAGTGATTGTCTATTTAACAATTAGTTTATAAATTTAAATGTATCATTTATATTAAAAGGTTTTTGTATTAATCTTAATTAACCTTTATTAATTTGACTATAATCCAATAAATCATTTATCATAGATAATAATAATTAACCAGATTAATGAAATTCATCCAAATGTATACATAATTATTCAATATTAGTAGATGTAATAGCTGTTTTCTATTATAATATATGATTCATTATATCAATATCAATCATCATTCCATTTAAAGGAGTCTTTAAATCATGAGATACTGTAGCTAATAATCGATCCTTATATTAATCCATCTCTTTTAAATGTTTCAATTTAATCTTCTCAGATATATCATTCATAATTACTAAAATTGAATGTTTATTTTCCCATATACAATGTAAAATACGTATTTCAAAATGTGATTTTATTTTTACTTATGATTTAGAAGATAAAGCTACTTTACATTAAGAATCTAATTTAAAACATAAAAAGTAATCACTCACATCAGAAATATCATATTCATTCTTTATTACATATGATCTATCACTTTAAGTTTATTAAAATTACTCTTCTACTTAAACTAATTTTTATTGAATTATATCATAAATACTGATACAACTATTATATGTTTCTTATTCTGATTCCTATTCAGTTTATATAAATATTCCCTTTAATTTTCTAATTATTTCATTTTCATCTGAAACTTAAAGATATTTTATTGCAAAATCATTTGTATAAATCAATTTCATTTCTTTACCTGAAATTGTAGAATCTTAGAGATCATCATTTTATCCAGTTAATATCAAAATTGAATTTGGAACTGTTTTATCAAAAATATTTTTGCATGCCTTTAAATTTGATGTTTGTTAACATATAGTATAAAAATCTAATCGTTTATAGTATTCTAAAGAACGAAAGAAAATAAATAACATTATCAATAATACATAAAAAGTCCAATATATTGAATGAATTATTCCAACTAAACCTACTAATAAAATTGTTGCTGCTACTAAAATTAATCCTTAACAAAACCATAAAGGACATACTGTCAAATAGCTAATTATTATTATTCCAGTCTATATTCCACTACTTAAAGCTTATGCTGTAGTTTATTAATTGCATTGTTTATTTAATAATTAAGCCTATATATAAACATTTGTAATTAATATTGTCGAAAAGGCACTTATTATCTCTAATATAGATATAAAGTATTTATATTGTATTTTTTATATGTTTGCTTATGATATTATGCAAATTAGATGCCAAAAACTAAATCCTATTCTTAAATATGCCACTGTTTAATTTTTCAATACAAACTGATTATTTATAAAGTAGATAAAATTGATAAAGAAATGTATCAAGTATGATAGCCTAAAAAGAACAATTATTCTTTATTTCTCCTTATTTGTATATTTTTCTTCTATTTCTGAATTTCTAAATTATAATGTCCATAGATTCATTATTTTTTTTGGCTCCAAATCATTTGAAACTTCTTCTGGATGTAAAAAGAACTTGACAATGAATTAATAAATTTTTAACATTAATATTAAATACCAAGTATCTAAGTTCCATTTAATTCAAATTATAAAAAATGAGAAATTACATATCTAACATTTAAACATTAAATAATTGGATTTAATTTGCAATTAGGAACCTTACAAGAAAATAAGAATTAATTTAAAGTTAATTAAAAATGTTATGGTAAATAAAACTTATTTTGAATATTATCATTTTTATAAACATAAATGAAATAATGTAATAAATAATTAAATTTTTATTTATCCTTCACAATTTATTATACATTTCTATTTTTCTAATCCTTAAACTAAACTACTAATATTAAATGTAATCTAACCTCATTTTGATGTTTCAGTTTTAATTAATTTAAATCATTAAAAGAGACAATCCCATGATATTTTTCATCTATTTATCATCTTTATTATTTTAATTCACTAATCTTAATATTAAACCATTTTAATAAAAGAAATGTTACATTATAATCATTATTTCACTGTAGAAATATTCAAATATTGAAATACTGAAATACTAAAAATTTCATCTTTTATTGTTTTTATATAACTCAAACAATAATAATAGAATTAAAATAATGCAATTTTTTTTAGCTTCAAATATTAATTATTATACTATATATTTTTGAGAACCTACATATAAATTTGTTATTAATCTATTTGATAGAAGAAATAATTATGTAGATTATTATTATAATAGTAGATGATTTTTTATTATGGATTTGTCATGAATTATTCAAACAATCATATATAAATTGTTATAAGAGTTTAAATACTTTATTTATTAGATTATTCAAAATTAAAATATTTCTAAATCTTTAAAAACAATTTAATATAAAATTTGAATCATTTTATTATAAGGATTTGTCAGAATAATAGGTAGATTAGAATTGGGGGGAAGGTTAGAAAATGATTCAGAAATTATCAAATTTGAATGACAATAGAATTTCATATTAAATTAAAGAGTAATAGAGTTGAATATATGTTAAAAAGGATATATCATTATGAATTAAATTTAAAAATTAAGGTTGTTAATGTATGATATGGAGTGCTATGTTAATATGAGAATATCGATTAGAGTTATAAGAGTGAATGGAATTAAAGAAAGGTGTATATTGAGGATAGAAAAATATCAAATAAATTAATATAAATAATGTCCAAATTTTAATAAGATGGTATAACCATCTGTTCACTGGGAGGGTTCCAGAAGTGGCCTTCCAGTGCCCAACATTCCTTCACTCCTCATAAATGTGGATTAAGGGTATAAAATTTGTCATGACTATTTTCAAGATTGTTAAATAATTTACGTCGCATTATAAGGATTATTTATAGAAATTCAATGGCAAACCTATTTAAATGCCTGTGAGGATTCTTACTTCTCCAAAAGAAGGTAATAATTAATTTAAATTCAATAGGAAAATATAATGATGGTTATGACAATGAAAATCATGATCTCATAATCAGATAATATGACAAATTATACAACAGCAAAAAGAATATGTAAGTTATGTGAGATCTATTGTTAAGAACATATATTTGTGAGGCTCTCCTAGGTTCAGGAACATTTGGCTAAGTGATCAAATGTAGCATAGAAGGAACAAAACAATAAGTTGCAATAAAGGTATTAAATTAGGAGGATAATTAGATCATAAAAAATTAATGTGCATTTCATCAATAATAAAAAATAGAAATTCGTGTATTAAGAACTCTCTAAACATTCTCAAAAGATTAAAATATTTAAAAAAATTGTATAATCTAACTAAATGATTAATTTTTACACAAAAAACATGCTTGCCTAGTTTTCCCTTTGATGGCATAAAATTTACTTGAAGTGATGAAAACAAATAAATATGAAGGATTTAGCGTGTCGCTAGTCCGAAAATTTCTCAATCAAATAGTAACAGGACTTACAGTTGCTGAACTATGTGGAGTTGTTCATGCTGATCTGAAACCAGAGAATATAATGATAGAATAAAAATAACCTATATTAGATGATTGTAATCTTTAAATAATTGATTTTGGATCCAGTTGTTTTTTGAATGAGAAACATCCATATATTTATATTCAAAGTAGATTTTATAGAGCTCCTGAAATTATTTTAGAGAATCGTAATTATACAAGTAAATAATATTGGAATATTATTTTTTAGCTAAAATTGATATTTGGAGTTTAGGTTGCATTGCAGTAGAATTATTATTAGGTAGTCCACTTTTTCCATGTTGGGACTAATACTCTTGTTTAGAAAGAATTATACAAGTGACTAGTCCTATCATAAGTAACATAAACATATACTATATTTTAGCTAAATAGGGATATGTGAAAAATGCACCTGCATCATTAAAATACTTTAACTAACTTTAAAATGATACTTTTTAATTAAAATCTAGAGAGTAATTCACAGCTGAATATCCTTAAATCTAAACCAAAGAAGGGTATAATTCAACTCATCCAATTAAGAAATTAACAGATCTAGCATAATATTATAATTAATAATCTACAAAAGGTATATATGAATATCATAATTGATTAGATTAGCCTACATTCAATTAATTTATAGACTTCGTGTAGAAATGTCTTGAATGGGAACCAAGTGCTAGGATGTCTGCCTAGGATGCTAGTTAACACCCATTTTTGACCGGACAAAACTAAGGATTTGACATCAATATTGATTTAGAGGACTTGTTTGCAAAATTGGATACTTAATCTAATTAAAGTAGTACTTCCTCTTTTTATGAAGACCAACCAGAGTTCTGAGATATTTCCATTCCTCAGATTAAAATGCTCATTCAAATAAACAATAAGTAAAAAAAAAATAAAATTTCCATTTGAATGATGTTTTAATCATTAAGAGGCAATTAATTAAAACAAATAATAATTTTTCACAATATATAACTTAATTAAGACTAATCGATTCAGTAAATTAATTCCTACTATATAATTGAAGTAATTGTTGGATTTCTATTCATTATTAAATTATAATAAACTCAAATGGGTCTTTGTCAATCTACCTAATCTACTCTTAAACTCCCTCGTACAACTGCCTAAAAACACATACAGATCAATTTTGATAAGATTAAGCAATACGAAATCCAATACACTAAATAAGAAAGATTTCAAAAAAAACAATCTACTGAAGGATTCTCACCTTTAAATAATGTGGATAAATGAATCTGAAACATGATTTCTCTTATTTTCATCATCTTCAATCTATCATATGCTATATTTTCTAAACTTCATTATCATCTTTCCCTTTCAAATAATCTAATGTCATAAATAAACTTAGCAGTTTATCAATTATTTAAAGATCATTAATATCAAATGCTTTCTACATTAATATCACTATCGCTTAAAATAATGAAATTTCTAGAAATTATTATTGAAATACTTCTCTCTATACTTTAATATAGAAAATCATTAGGATTCATAATTAATATTAGAATAATAATCATTTAATATATATAGGTACTGGTTTGTTATTTAATTAACAACTATTATATAAATCATAAAATAATTCAATTAAAACATAATAGTTGATTACATAAAAATTATGACTAATTTAGAACTATTTACCATCTAATTAATATATATTTATATTATATTTATTAGATAAAATGGATTAGAATAAATAATTGATAAAAAATGAACTATTGAATTTGAGTTTTTCAGAAGAATAAATTGCTTAAGTATTACCAAGTGCTGATAGCTTAGAATAAGCTGTAGAATTACTATTAGCATTATAAGAAGGATAATAAACATAAAAATAAAATATTGGATTATTTACAAATATTGATACTATTCCATTTGATATTAATTTTGATAACATAAAACCACCAGGAGAATAATTTGATAAGAGATATAAAATGGTATGTGTTGTTAGAATGGATTTAAAAATGGGAATTGGTAAAATAGCAGCATAAACAGGACATGCAGGTATATTTTAAATATTAAAATGAATAGTATTAGGAGCATATAAATAATTATTAAATAACAAATATGATTTATTATAAAAATGGGAAGGAAGTGGTTAAGCAAAAGTAGTAGTGAAATGTGACAGTCAATAAGAATTACATAATATTGAAGCAAAAGCAAGATAGAATGGATTAATTACATATATAGTAACAGATGCAGGTAGAACATAAGTAAGAATGAATTCGCGAGTCTTAGGTTGAGCCTGGAAGCCAAACGGTATGTGCAATTGGACCTGCTGATTGTGATCTAATTGATTAAGTGACTGGTCATTTGAAATTATTATGATATCATTAATAATTTAAATAGTAAAAAAAAATAATATCAATTAGTTGATCGAAAATTCTTTCCTATCTTTTTTAGATCTAATTGGTTAACAAGTGGAGTTGTTTATTCTTGTTATTTTTCTTCATTTCTTTAAACAGATTCATTATTAAAATCCTTCATAAGATGTTAAGTTTCTTCTATCATTTTTAATTGTAACATCTATTACTTTTTAGATTGAACAGTTTTCCATAAACTAGATCTCGATCTTTATTTAATTAAAGGCATAGGAGCAAATGATTTTATACCTTTGAATGATAATAATTCAATCTATTCTCTTAGTTTGAGGAGTCTTTCTTATTCATCTTATACTTTTTATTTCTCTTTCATTTTTTCATGTTTTGTAGTATCCATATTTGATAATTTTTCTCTTTATGTTTTAACCTAAATACTCTAATCAAGTTCTAACCACACAATGTCTGCTTTAACAAAACCATTTTCATTATAACCTCCAAAGATTAATAACCTATTCTCATCTTAAGCAGCACAATGACCTGCACGACCATCTCTATATTCCATTTATATATTGCACCAAGTTTAAGAATCTACTTTGAATATGTGACAATCATTTAAGAATATTGAATCAATATTAATTCCACCAAAGATAACAATAAGTTATTATTTGTCAAAATAATTACAAGTATGTTTATATCTAGCACAAGGAGGAACACCTTTGGCTTTTACTTCACTCCAATACATAGGTCTTTGATATGTATTTAACAAATATAAACCAGAATATAATTAACCCTATTTGTTCTCTCCACCAAACAAATAGACTCCTTCAACTTTCTACTTCATTTCCTTCAAATCTTCAGCATCTAAATTAGATTTATAAAGTTGAATTAATCTATTTGTATTATAAACAGAAACTATAGTATGAAATGCTATTCCATTCTAAAAATAATTGCAAGTATCAATATTAGCAGGTGCTTGTTTTGCTGTTGTTACATCAAAATGAAATGCATCTGATAAATACTTTCCTTTTGTATTTATGCCTCCCATTATTAATATATGTTTTCCTACAAATGTACTTGCCTAACCTCTTCTTACTTCCACACCTTCTCCACTATTTCTAACAATTTTGAATTCATTAGTTTCAGTATTGAATACTCTGAAATCATTCAAACTTTCTCTAATTTTCTATGCATTATCATAAGGCTTTTCTCCACCAAAATAAAATATTTATCTTCTATATACTGCAGCTATATGATTTGTTCTTCCAAATGGAGGTTTATCTATTATTTCAATTTAAGACCATTCATTTCCATTCCAAACATTCATATCATTAAATGGAGTTGCACTAATTCCACCATATAAATAGAACTTATTTTAAATTACACTCAATGTTGCTCCTTCTCTCATAGCAGGTCTCCATTTACCATAAAATTTCTCAACCCAATTTAAATAATAATTTGGAATAGTAGCATCTTAAACAATTTCTATTACTTTTGGTTAATGCTTATTTTTTATCTAACCATCTTCATTTAATCTAGATGGATAACACTTAATTCTTGGTAATCTTCCTACTGATTGACTCTTACTTATCGAATATTTTTCAATTAATTAAGACATTTATTCATTCTAATGTTTTATTTATGCTTTATTATGATCCAATTAGAATGCAATCTCATCCAAAGGACCATAACCTGTATATATTTTACTAGAACTTTTATCATTTAAACTCCTCAAACTATGTTAAGAATTGTTTTTAAAAAGTCTGGCTCTATAAGGTTACCATTTTTATTCCTTCTCTAATTTATCCACTAATGTTTTATCTACTTAGAGTAATTCTTACGAACTTACAAATTTACTTTATTTATTCTTATTATTCTACAGTGGTAATGGTGGATGAATCTACAATATTCTATTGTTTATACCATTTATAATCCTCTTTAAACTAAGTATTTATATTTGGTCATAGAGAGATCACTAATTCCTTGATTCTAATATTCTTTTACTAAATGATCCATAGCTTCATCTTCATCATTAAAATTCAATATAGGTTAAAGTGGAGAAGGTGAATCATAATTACTCATATTATTAAATGTAAAAATATATTTCTGAAATAAATATTTATTATTTTTATTCTCAAAATAAGTAAATAATTAATAACAACAACTTTGATATAAACATATATTAATATTTTTATTATTTGACTAGAAATCCAATCCATCATTAGATATTAAAGATATTAAATTTAATTTAGATTAATTAAATTTAATTCATTATTTCACAAAAGATAATAATTTTTTAATGATTATATTTCAAATAAATTGTCTAAGTCTCAATTTTATACTAAAAAAATGAGTAAATTTAAAAGACAATCAAAGAGATAGTAATGATAATAGACATTTAACAATATTTAAGATAGAGAGAGTTATAGGAATCATTAATTAAAATGCTTATAGATAATCAAAGGTAAAGAATATTGTGTATGTATTTTTTTATATTAAAAATTTATATGTTAAATTAAGCAAAACTAGACTTATTTTCAGTGAATGTTAAATTATATTGGAAATGGAACCAAATTGATTAATATTTGTTATGACAACAGAGAATTGTAATTCATTTATTAGATTTGCTCTTGATCTAATAAGGGCTGAAGATTGTGATACAACTACACCTCCAAAAAAAGAATTGATGAAACCTAAATTAAAACTATTTGACATAGATGAGAATCCCAAATTCTTTTCTCCTATCAAACCTTTTCCTATCTAATAAAAAATAACAAAAATGAAATAAATTGATAAACCCATTCTCAATACTATAACAAAATGTAAATGTATGAAATCAAAATGTCAGAAATCCTATTGTGAATGTTTTGCCGCGGGAAAGGCATGCAATATCGATTGTAATTGTTTAGGATGTAATAATACAATTTGTTCTTAATCAATAAAGAAACTATAGACTGGAGGATGTAATTGTAAGAAAACAGGTTGTTTGAAAAAATATTGTGAATGTTATCTAAAAAAACAAAGATGCACATTTTTATGTAATTGTATTGATTGCTGTAATCAAGAAGATTCAGAATCAGAAAAAGAAAATGAACAATAATAATAATAATAAAGTATTGATTGTGGATAAACAATTACTAATTAAATAACCAAACAATGAATAACATTTTATAAAATAATTTAAACTCATATAAATAATTAAAATATTCTTCTCAATCTATAAGGAATATTTAAATAAAAATTATTTAAGTTAATCTTTAATCTTATATTAATCTTTTAAACAAATCTAAAATTATATTATCAATAAATTTATTTTCATCAATATCATAATTGTTAATATTTTATTGTAATTAAATCAAACACGTATTATTAATTATCATATAAAATATCAGGGTCTTATCCAACCATAACATAAGACTAGACTTATTATATCATGATAAAATTTTAATTCTATTTTCTTATTAAAATTAAATTAAATATATCTTTTTAAAGAAAACATATTCCATAAATAAAAAATTTATAATTTAAATACATTTCACTAACACATACTACTATACTTCGTTTATCAAATCTAATCTTTTTATATAAACAGGATCTCATATTGGAAGATTGTAATTATAACTCTCTTATAAACATGCTATTTTTAAAAAGGAGGAAAATAAATTAAATTAAATTAAATTAAATTAAAAAAAAAACAAAAACAAAAACAAATTTTAGATAGCATATTAATAGATTTGAGTGATGCTTTATATAATTATAGATTTTCTCTAAAGGATTAATTGACATGTAAATTTCTACTAAAATCTAATTAATTACTTTTAATTTGATCTTATTTTATATATTTTGTCTAATAATCTAAGTTTTGATTTCCAAAATAATATTTTTTATGATTAATAATATACAATCTTTTATCAAATGATTGAATACTTTAATAATAATAATAATAATTTTCAATATTTAAATATCATATATATCTATATTCTTTTTTCTAATAATAAATAAAATGAAAATAAATTTGGAATTATTTAAGATTTTTAGAATAGAAAATACCATCTATCATTGAACAGATATAATTATAATTTAATACTTAACTTACCATCTAATTTTTGTTTTCATAAATAATTCCTTAAAAAATAAGTACTTGTCACTTTAAAAAAATAAGTAATGAGGATCAAAGAATTTATTATAAAAATATTGATTAGAAAATAATGCTAAAGGTCTTGATTGTAATAATGAAAATTGATTTGTATAATTTTATATTTATATTCATAAAATATTATGAAAAATAGATTTGAGAATTCCTAAGATCATGATTTAGATATGTGTGGCATATCAAGATCATACTCATAAACAAAATTATCTGGTCTTAAGAATCAAAATAAAGATAAATTAAAAAATGAGTTTGTATAATATATTTTAAAGATAAGGTCGATAAACATCTATTATAAAGAAAGGATTAGGAAGATCTTGGAGGTTCAATTTAACTTAATGATTTAAATATTTTGGGATTGAAAGATTATTACTCAGGAGCATGTGATAACAATATGGAAATTTAACCCAAGAAGTAGGAAGAAACCAATGATCGTATTTAAATTGAAACTCAATAAAATGAACCATTCAATAATACTCTAGATTAATTTGGTCAAAAATTGAATGAAGTGATTGGACAATATCTCTGTGAACTTACTTCTTAATCTAGATTATCCTTAGACTCATTCTCCCTTCAGAATAGTGAAAATCTAGATGAAGAACAACAGTAATAAATTCTAGATCTTGAATTAAATGTTATTAGATAGCGTATATATAAGGTAAGATTTGTGTTTAATTTAGCAAATCGTGGATAAGATCAACCTTTCTGTAATTCAATCAGTTTAATCTATTGGAACTTCGAGTTAACTTACATCTTAATCTAATTATATTTCGACTTGTGTTTCGAAAGAACTCTTGAATAACAGCGTTACTTAATTTTCTTAGATTTCATAAAAATCACCTCCTAAATCGCTTACTCATTCTCTATTAGATTTACAATCACAACTTTAATAAAGTGTGCAATAAGCATAAGCTAGGCCTAATAAAAAAAATGATGAATTGCCATTTAATATTGTAGATTGTGAAGGAACAAAGGAAGAATTATAAAATAAACTAAAGATTTCCATTTAATTAAATTATTAATAATCTCAAATAAATAGTCAATTAAGAGAGGAATTATAAAAATATGAAGTATGGTAATTAGATTATGAATTTAGAAAATGAATTAACCATTTGATTCCATATAAGAGGACGATATACATACATTATAATAAGAGATCCAAAATTTAAGACATGAAAATGCCAAACTAAAGGAGATTTAATCAAATAAACTATGCGAAAAATGTAAAGATAATATTAAATGATTTTATATAATCAAACTAAATATATATTTTGAAAAATCCATTGATTTTTTACATTTGTTTTCTGATAAAATTAGAATTATTTAATAACCTAACTATTATTAAATATTAATAAATTATTCAACATCTTAAAAAACACAATGATTATAAATTAATTAATCACTTATTAAATAGACAATATATGACTTATTGAAATATTTATCAACACTATAATTGTCATTTATTATTTTTTTATTATTTTATTAGCGGAAGTATTTTATCCAAAACTTATTGATATTATTAAATAATATTTTTTATTTTTTATTCCTCCTTCTATGGTTACTGCAAACTCTTATGTCTTTTGTATCCCTAATTTTAGAATTTGTAATTTCCAATAGGCTTAACATTTAAACTCTTTTCTTAATTATTTGATTATTTTGATATTGGTTTTGCAACCCTGGGAGTAGTTTTGCAATTAGATTTATCAAATCTAGATGTACTTGATTAATAAACAATAATTACATTTATTATAATTTAATTTGCATTCTAGCATTTTCTTTTTTTCTATTTTCTTTTAATTCTATTGATCTTTTCGAATTACAAGAACTTACACTACGAATGGATTATCTTGAATACAAATATATTTTTAGTTAAAATTACAGATTTTTAAAAAGTAGATTCCACATTGTTTAATTTATGTAGTAGTTTTTTGTTTTATTTCATAATTCCTTCCCATCTACTAATCTCTTATTTTCTGGCAGCTATATATCTATTTTATTTATAAGAATCAATTGTTTTATCTAATTTTGGAAGGGAACTCTTTCTTTATTTAATATCACTTAGTCTCCTTTAATGAATCAAATAGGATCTAAGAGAATTATTCATTATTTATACTGCTAATTCTATTGTTAGAAGTATCTCTACATATACTTTCTAACTAATAAATATATATATATATATATAAAATATATAAAAAACAATCAAACTATTTTGGAAGTAACTTAGACAAACTTTTTGAGATTTATTTATTTTTTACTCAATAAATAGATTGCAGCAACCACACAAAATCCAGTAGTAATGCTCCATTTCCAATACTACTCTTTTTTCTTTTTGTTTTGATTCTTATCAAATTATCATGTATTGTTACCGCTTAGGCTTATGTCTTGATTATTTCAATTTCTTTTAGCACCTTTTATCTCCTTTGTCTAACTCTATTCATGTCATAGAAAGTAACAACCTTAATCTATATTATTATTTACCTTATCTGTTATACATTCTGTCTTTTATTAATTGTTTACTTCTCTAAAATGACTGAATAAGGAGAGCTTACTTATAAAGTATACTTTAATTTTTAATGCAAATTGTTTTCTATTGATAGTTATTTAATTCATCTAGAGAATTTTAGAGAAATCTAGATTGACATCTCCATTATATAATATTATTAACACAATTGTTGGATATTTATACTCTTCTAAATATGGTATATATTCTGATCTTATAATCTGATGTTACCTAGTCTTCAAATTAATGTTTAGATTACAGTTGATTTAAATAGGTTGTCTATTTTCTATTTAATCTCATAACATAATTGTTTGGCCTTATTAGCTGAATATTTAATTCTGGTCTCTAATATCACTATTTCTCCTTAAAGTATTTCTCCTTGATCTTTAGCTAATTTATTTGAATATAACTCATAGAAATTGTGCTATTACTAATCTTACTTGTCTTAATTAAATGAGTTAGATGGATTATGTACAAATTGATGTCTTCGATTGGCTTAGTCTTGTCTACTCTATTATTTGAATTATACGTAGTTCTAATTGATCTAAAATATTCTTCCTTAGTATAAACGTTAGTGTTTTCTAATTTCTGATCAAACATTAAAGAAAATGAATTAAAAGTGAAATTCCTTAATGCAAAAAATACTTAACTCTCTGTATTTTGATTCTATATTAAAACAACTGCAAATTACATTAATTTATTATGTCTTATAATTTATCAATTGTTCACAACTAACTTTTTTTGAATCCAATATATGTAGCATATGTACAAAAGATGGAGTAAGAAATGAATCAAACTCATCCCCAATTAAATAATGTGCATACCGTTATAAAAATTGACTCTCTATTTTTGAATGAATGTCTTAAGCAGAAGCCTATGATTTTCCAGTATGCGCAATATCGTTCATGTTAACAAAAAAACAATATTAAAAATATTAATTATTTTTATATTTCAAAATAATAATAGAACATCAAACTACTAGATTCTGCTTATCTATAATAAATATATCTAATTAGATTTTATACGTACTTACAATAATCATTGAAAACCTAAACAATTTCATATATTTTTATTTCATAGATTTATGTTCAATCAATATGTACTTAAATGTTATTCTAAAAATGATTTTTATATATGTTAAATATCAGATGGATATTTTAATATATTATTACACTTTTCTAGTTGAAATAATTATGTTAAACATAGATTTATTTATAAAAAATACTAAATTATTATTAACAATTCACAAATTTCATAATTAATCTAGAATCTTAATTTATTTATTCATATAAACATGGCTCTAATTCTAACTTTAATAATGTTATCACTAAGTTTAAGTTAACAATCAATAATCATATATTAATTTGAAGATTTCATAAAAATGATTATTAATATTACATTATTTAATAAGGCTTACTTATCAATTTCAATAATAATACTATGTATTTTTAGCTCTGTGAATTATGGAAATAAAACTAATAAACTAAATCATTTTAAATAAATAGAATAAATTAATTTAGAAAGATATAATTAAAGATATTATAGAAATATTATATTAATATAATTTAAAATATGTAAATAATTCTTAAATTTAATAAATAATTTAACTAATTTATAAATGAAAAATAATATATATGTCAAACTTTTTAATTTAAGAATCTACCATATCCAAAACATTTAAACCTTAATCTTTAAAGAGTTCCAATAATTCTAATTGGACTTTCTCGTATTAAAATTGTTTTAAAAATGACTTATTTAGCGATCGGAACAATTTTTCTGCTCTTAAAACTAAGATGCTAATCAAAATATTTTGAGTTTAAAGCAGATCTTCTCAACATTTTGATTGAGAATTTTGAGAATACTAATTATCTTGTATGTAAAAGATATAATATATGTCCTATAAATCAATATTAGTATCATAGGCGTTCCAATTATAATTTAATGATCTAGAAAATGTCTACTCACAGTGAAAGTAATACCAAAATTACAGAGTTTCAATAAATTTGTATTAGCTAATACTATCATTTAATATGAATATAATTATCTCCAATAAAAATAAATAAGAAAGTTATTTATAAGTAGATTGATATAAATAATTTATAAGTTTTTATAATATTTTAAATCATCATCATTTTCTAATTTATCAAACTTATCTAAAATAGTATTTTATCTTTATAAATTTTTGTTTCAATTTTTTAAACAATTCTTACCTTATCTGTCTTCTTCTCTAAAATATAGCTTCTTCATCTCAAATTATCATTATTAAATTCATAATTTTATTTGATTTTTATTGCTAATCTATAATCTTCTAACTCTATTCTTTTCATTTGACTCTTTTTTTGATATTTTTTTATTTTTATTATCCCTCTCTTATTCATTCCTTCTTTCTGCTTTTCATCTTTGCTTTTATGTTTTTAGAATGACTTATCTTAATCCAATTCATGTGTTACAATTTTATAGTTTTATCAATTTCATATTTTTCTTTAATTATTTTTATTTATGTCTAAAACATAAGAAGATTTTTCAAATTTGCTTAAAGGAATTTCATAAGTCTAGGTCTTAAAATAAGAATTAAAACATAAATATTTGCATATTTGTAGTAAAACTTATAATGATAGAGATTTAATTGTTGATTGTAATATATTTGTTACTTATATTTTATAAAGGCATGTACAATAATTTGAAAATTGAAGAGAGATAATTGAATAATTTTATCTTAAGAATAGAAGCACATGCTAAATTTTATGAAGCTAATAAGCAATTTTTGAACAAAGAAGAAGTAGAAACATAATTATTATCCACAAAAAATTTAGTGGTTGAATTTAAAGAGTGGTTTGATAGATGTATACAGAAATAAAAATGAATCTAGGTCAAGTATTTTTCTTATCTAAGTATTTAAAGCATTATTAAAATTCATTATAATATTTTTATTAAATTTTTTAATTCAAAATAATATGAATTATTTTATAAAATTATTTGGAATTTTTTCATCTTTTCCTTCAATACTTAATTCTCACAAAACTAACTGAAAATACTTTTTATTTACTTTAAATTTCTTTAAGAATCACAAATTTAGAAAATATAAGTGTTTAGAATACCATATTCACTTTAGTTTCTATAAACAATAACTTTTAGATTTAAACTTCCAAAATAATCATATATACTAACTATTTGATGTTTTGATGATATTCAAATGTAAGAACTATTGTTATTTAGGTATTCATATAAATTATGAAAAATTATTATAAAAAAAGATACTTTTGAAACTTAATTAAAAAATAAATTTTTATAAAAAAATTATTCAATTATATTTGAAGTATAGGAATATAAAAATAATGATTGAATCTTTAAGATATTAATAAAATCTTTATGATTCAAGTAAGTAATTGAATTTAATAACAAATATTTCTATTATGTATTAATTAATTGAAAAGCTTAATTCAAAAAATTTATATTAAGGAAAAGTAATCTTGAGTTTAATATTGGGATTATAACACAAACTTTAAAGATCTTTTTAAATCAATAATATCATTTATATGGTTAAATTCAACAATCAATCTCAAACTTATCCTAAAGACAACAAGAGCAATACATGTATACAATATTTTGTATTTTAGAAACTCGAGACACTATAGAAAGTCTTGATTAATGTGTTATCTTAATAGACAAAGTAGGTCCTCATCAAGAAAATTGTACCATTTGTTATAAATAACTTTGCTCTAAATGCTTTAAATAATTAGAACTCTTCTCCTAAAAAAGAACTTAGACTTTTTAATGTCCACATTGTGAAGAATTAAAGGAATTGAAAAATACTATCCTATGCTTTATAGTAAATACACTCTAATTGATTCTTTTCCTATCTCTCTCACCTCTAGTGGCATTTGCACTAGCTCTTAATAAAACTGAAAAGCTTATACAAGAAATAGAAACAAAAATTGATAGCATTTTCATAATTTTGATTGTTAACTTACTTTTTAGCATACCTCTATACTTTGGAGAACTAATAATTTGTATTTTCATTGCTCCTTTCAAAATTATCCATGCATTTCAAGCAGCCATGAGTCAAAGGGACTTTGTAATTATGAAAAGAGTGTTCTCGTTATAATGAAATTTGTTTTATATGTGCTAATTGATTAATACGTAATATATATCATAATCATTTCTTTTAAATTGAGTAATTTAATACAAAGATGATGCTAAATAAATATGCATCATTTGAAAACAATTGTCTAAAAGGCCTAATTCCTAAAATTATTATAATTATATAAAGATTTTTGGATTTCATTTATAATATTCAATAATGTGATTTGTCACTAGGGGAATACTTTAAAAGTCAATTTAAAGTGTTTATAAGTAGATAGATTTTGGATTGAATTTTATCAAATATAACATTAATATAAGTTAAGATGATGTAGATTCTTATAGAATTAGATTAAAAAATAGTACTGTTGAATATTATAACATAAAATGAGTTCATTTTGATACTATAAAATAGATCAACTCTATTATAGGATCAAAATTATTATTATAAGAGTTATTTGAGTATAAATATTCATATTTTTATACTTATTAAAAGAATAAAACTTAATTTATCATAATTAATTAAGAGATAATTTTAATTATATTTAGTATTCTTATATAATAATATATTCATAGATATAATTTATTATCTATTATTTATTTAAAGTATTTTATTATGAAATTGATATCTTAATTAATTTAGTATCTAATCTAAAAATATTAAATTTTATATAAAATTATAAATGAATTTATATTTATAATAATATTTAACATTCAAATATTATAATTATTATGTTTGTAGTTAAAATAATAAAGTTGAATTCACTAACATTAATTAAATGAAGACTAAGGAGGAAGAATATTCATTGATTCTATTTATAATAGTGTTCTTTTAAAATGACTAAAATTATAAAAATTATAATTACACATGAATTGATTATTTTTTTAGTTTTAAATATTTAACTTCTAAAGGTGAAGGACTTAATTCTCCATTATTTTCTTCATGTTCTTCTTAATTTAATTATTCTTTTGTAACTTTACTCATACTTTCTAAAGCTAAAGATAAAAGATTATGATCTTCAAAAAAAGAAAGTTATGATAAATTATTTTAATGACTAGGCATACCAATAACACTTTAATTTCCACTTTAATTACAACTACTAAAAGAATCATTAAAACTAGAGTTGCTTTTTTATTTGGCAGGTGTTAATGAGATTTTTCGACATTATTATTCAGGAGTCTTTAAAAAACTATGTCCAGATAATCCATCTAAACCATTTAAAGTACTTGATGATGCTTATTTTTTACGATTTTATTATAAATCTTATTACTCCTAATCTGTAGTTCTTCTTGATCGTTTCAAAACTGCAATTTCTGAACTTGGAACTTGAAGTGATGATGGAGTATAATCCCAATCATATCTTAATTAATCTTAAATATTTTATTAATGAGCTAAATGCTAAAACATCTATTTTAAGAATTTATAATCTGGAGTTGCTTTAAAGTCTAATTTTCTTGCATAATCAATCATTCTCTCAAATTCATTAGGTAAACCACTACACAATTCATGAAGACTTATTGTATTTTTCATGTCACCTACAGCCTTAATTTTTTATGCATCTTATAATTTTAAAACTTGCCAAGGTAGGCTTCCTAAATCAAAATACAATACTTAACCTTTTAATAGATAAATCAAAACATAACCCAAAGATTCTAAATCATCTCTTCTACTTAGTTCTTATCCTTTATGAGCACCCAAACTAGCGTATCGAGATGTTCCTAGAAATGGTTTATTTTCACAAAAATTGCTTTTGAATACTCAAAAATTTATATACATATGTCTTCCTTTCTTATCCCTATAGAATTTGCTTATACCAAAATCCACT
The DNA here is from genome assembly GCA_905183005.1 of Paramecium pentaurelia. Taxonomy (NCBI): domain Eukaryota; phylum Ciliophora; class Oligohymenophorea; order Peniculida; family Parameciidae; genus Paramecium; species Paramecium pentaurelia. The sequence continues at coordinate 198,814 of CAJJDO010000148.1, forward strand.
AAGTATATATTCGAATCATTATCTCTTCCTGTTAGTATATTCTCTGGTTTTATATCTCGATGCAATACAGATCTGTAATTATTATCAAATTTTACTTTAGATGTATATTCTCCAGTATACTTAGCATCTATTCAGCTATTAATAGGACACATTTTAGGGAAAACTTTTTATATTGTCTTATATAATAAGTGAGATCTTTTCCCAAGAAACTTATTACCATTAGCATTTATTTCTTGTGTTCTCCAAAATAATATAATCGAGGTATACTGAGAGTCCCATTCAAATGTTATAGAATTTTTGCCTATTGATGTTATTTATTAGTTACTTCTTTCTCTAAACTTGAACCAGAATCATTCTTTTCAATCTTTATTGCCACATACTAATTAGTTTAAACATCTTATCCTACATACACCACACCAAATGACCCTTAAGAAATTTTCTTCTTTATTAAGTATTAATCATTAATCATTAAATTAATGGCATCATAACATTTATTCCAACCCTGGTTAATTTCTTAGGCCAAATAACAACATTCTTAATTATTCATAACTATAACCAATAAGATCAACTTAAAGATAAAATGAAAACTAAATTCATTGTTCCCCTTGTTATATCTAGAAATCAAATTTCTATTCAAATGTTAACTAATATTTGTGTGTTGAATTAATATAATAGAATTAATCATCTTCTTAATCTTATTAGAATAGAAGTGATAATACAGATATATAGAAAATAAAAGAATTGATAATGATTTTAAAATTCTTGTAAACAAATTAAGAAGACACTTTTCAAATTAATGCTATTTAATCTTGATATTACTTAAAAGTTAACTATTTAAATAATATTAAAATTGTAATGATTAAATTATTAAGCTTTAATTCAAATATCTGGACAATTTTTTTGAGTCTAATATTTTTTAAGTCTTTTATAAATTATTAATAAAAAAGTTCTTAATTCTGAATCTAATAATGTTTTAATATAAAATATATTCCTATTAATAAAAAGAATATTAAAACATATTTTCATTAACATTTAAGTATATAATATTTCTACATAAATAAAACTATTATTGATTATTAATAATAAAATCTATAAAGATTATTATAATTTTAAAGGTAAAGCAATTTAAAATAAATGTCAATTTACAGTATTTTTCATATTAAAATTAGATTCTTAATAAATAATTAATAAAAGTAGGTTCAGATGAAATTCTAAAAATAAAATATGAATTAAACTAAAAGTATATAAAATTAAGGAAAATCTGATTTAATATTATTTAATTAATTTATATACACTACATAAAAAATAATGCTTATAAATATTTATTCAAGAGTGAATAGATTTAATTATGATATCTCAAATAATTATAGGCAAATCAATTATTACTGCAATAGTCTATGAATGATTATTAATATTATAATATAATAAACAATGTAAAAGGATTTGCTTATAATAAAGATTTTAAGAATTTTAAATTTAATGGTACTTTAGACATAAAATACACTAAATCAGAGATTAAGTAATCCTTAATAGTATTCATTGTAACAATTATGTAGGTCTTATTCAACTTTTTAATGACATTACTCATATTCTCTTTCATCTGATTATGATTTGTAACATTATAAAGCTTGTCTTTCAATAAAGAGTAAACGTATTGATAAGAAATTTGCTATATTGTCTACTTTGCCTTCATATTTTTCCATACCTTAAATAATTAGAATTGTGTTTTACATGTAGCAAATAATTCAAAAGTAGTTGAATTATTAAGACAAAGTTCTTTATGCTTTGCTGCTGCTTCAACAGACTTAAGCATTTATTCTTCAGATAGTTTTATATTATGTTTATAGGAATCGAAATCCTTTTCATATTACTATTTTCTTTACATCAAATTAATATTGATATATAATTATTATGTAATTATATTAATATATATAAATAATTCATCATTAAAATGGTTTATTCGAAACAATAGGATCACACATTATACTATTATAAACTTTTTCTCTTAGTAGTTTAATAAAAGTTTATGTTTAATTTTCTATTAATTCTCCCAATAATCTAGGAATATAAGTGTAATATTTTCTATAAAGATCCTTCTCAGTACTAGTAAGTTTTTCTTGTTTTACGAAATAGCAATAACTAATTTGATTAAATTTTTCTATATATTCAATACTTGTATTATTCATAAAGTTCTTAAAATTAATTAGTAAAATCATTTACTTTTAATTGATGTTGAGGTAGTTGTTACCTCATTAATTATAAACAATTCACCATATGATTGGTTAATTCATAATAATTTTTGCCTGTGATCATGAATTAACTATTAACTTGTTATTATATTTTATTTATATAATTGTGGATAACTGGATTAATATCAATTTGTACTTTTCTACATATTAATATTATATACTTATTAACATTAATTCCATTTATATCAATATTGAGATGATAATCATTTGTCATTGTATTATAACCCTAGAGAATCATTGTAATTATTTTTAGTATTTCTTCCAATTATTATTCCTTTAGATTTTCATCTACTTATTCATTTAATATTTTTTAATCTAATTTTGTAGACATTTATGACTTATAATCATCTAAGATTAATTAATAATGAGAAATTAATTCATTCTTTTAATTAATTTCATTTAATTATAAAGTTTGTGTTTTTAATTATTAATGAAAATTCTCTTCCATCTCAGTTAATAATTTTTCAAATTCTTTAATAGTTTCATCTTGTTCTATTAATTTATTTTTATAAAATTAAAGTTCTTCAATAATTTCTTATTTTTCTTCTTAAACATTTTAACATATTTATTGATACTAATCTAATTAAATAATAATCTTTTAAACTTTATCAAATGTAGTCTTCCCTTCCACCTAACAAACCTTATTGATAAATAACTCTAATTAAGATATCATTTTATTAGAATAGTTTTGAAATGATTATTATTTAATTTGTTCTAATATTGGTTTAAATGAAAGGGAATTTCCTTATTAATTTGCATTATCCAATAATTTAATTACCTATTCAATTTATTAAGATTGATCTATATTAATTGTCCAACATCCTTTTAAAGCCTATCTCAATCCTTAATGTTACTTTTAATATAATTTTGTGATATCCATATTACATTATAATAATTCATAGAAAACTCTACTTTTTTCTTTATAAAATAATAATTCATCTTCTTTTTTGATTAATTAAGAGATTATTTCTTCCTATTTTTCTAAAGTCAATTACAATATCTATTAATTCTTAGATACAATCTATTCATTCATTTGAGTACACTATTTAATAAAGATATCCAACATTTCTTTATATTCTAATTCTCTGTTAATAGACTCTTATAATTCTTATTTAAAATATGAAGCAGTTTCAATATATTTAAATTGAACATTATCATTTCCTTATTTCTCTTATTCTAAAAATTAATTAAGAATTTCTTTGGCTGTAGTAGTCTGAACAGATACTTTTAATTTTTGAACATCTTTTTATTGTTAATTTTAATCATCAGTTAATGATTAATACTTTTCTTTAAATCCTTCATTGTCTCTAAGCTATTGTTCTAAGAAATGAATTTATTGAGATAATTCATCAATCAAATAATTCTATTATGATAATTCATCTCGCATTAATTCAATCTCTCTATCCTTCCTCATTAGTTATGTGATAACAGGAGAGAATTATTTATTCTTTGGAGGCAATGTTACTTAAGAATCATAGGATGAAGAGTTAAGTTAATAACTTCTATCGATCATTTGAAATTTATTTTTACAATAATCCAATACTTAATTAAATTATCTAAGCAAATAAAATTTTATATTCACTAATCGGTAAATCAACTTATTTTTTAAATATATCAGCAAGTTCCATTCTAAAAGATAAAAATCTATTTTTTTATATATTTTTATTGAAGTTTTTTTCTTGAAAGATTCAACATAGAAATTAAATATGTTTATATAAGAATCAATCATATAATATATAATAATTTAGAGATCTTTGTAAATAAGTTATGTATTTTTTCATGAATATTTCAATTGTATTACAAAATTTTAATTTCTATTAATCTAAACTTTTTAGAATACTATAATTTCTTAAACTATAAATACATCTATAATCTTATAAAAAAATAACATAAAAAATCTAATTATCTTTTTATGAATTTACTAAAAAGATCCCATCCAAAACGGTGAAATCAACTTAAAGGAAGAATTTAATTAATATGTAAATAATAATATTAATAACAATATGGAGTAATTACTGTTAATATAACCAGAAGAAAATCTAAAATTTGAATTAGAAAATAACTAATATGTTGCTAGAATAGTTTTGCAGAATGTTTCAACAATCTTTGTTGCTTTTAAAGTTAGATTAAGCAATCAAAATGATTATAGTGTTAAACCAAATATAGGAGTCTTGAGAGCTGGTAATAATGTAACATTGTTATTAACAACTGGAAATACCATTAGTATAAATAAAGATCGTATTTAAATATTAGCAGGACCCATATCTAACAATGAAGTATAACTTAATAAATAAGCAGGATGTCATTGAATATTTCAAAAAACAGTAGAGATTGAATCAAAGAATTATAAAATGTTGCACTGATGAATTTTCATCCTTATAATCTACTGTCAATAAATCTACTATTTTTCCATAAGAAATTAATGATTTTAAAGTAACTACAATAAAAAAAGAATATGTAAAACCTCAAAAGAAATAACAACAATCAAAAGATATTTTGAACTTGGAAGAATAGATTAAAAAAATTGTAAAATATATTAATCTATTATTTTAGAGTGAGGATCTTAAAGTTATTAAAGAAAAATAAAATGATGGCAAGATAACTGTTGGGATTAAGTAATTTTTAATATCAATTTTAATTTCTATGATTGTTGGAGTATATATAACTTATAGATGATAATATTCAATTCAAAACATATCTAGTTTTTTATTTAATAAGAACATTAGTTATATTAATTCTTTTCATATTTTTTATTTATTCTTAAGTAAATTCAAATGATACTTTCTTATTCGATATTGGATGATACTATAAGTTATATGTATTTTTATTTAAGGGCCATTCATAAGAACTTATCTTTAGTATACCTTAAGGAGATAGATTTCTTATACTTATACTCGCTTTTGCATTTTTATAATTTCTAAATTTTGTCTAATGTCTTTTATTATTTTAAACAGCATTTTTGTTTTTAAGCATGTTCATTTTAATTAATTTCATACTAAAAATTTCATCATTATTGTTATCTTTGTTTCTTTTATTATCTAAATATATGTCAACACTTTTGCTAACATTAATTGTACATTAAGAAATAGTTTGTAATCTGCATTTATCCAAATTTGGTTATACTGATTGAGATTTAGATGTTTCATCATTACTATACCCAACTCCCATGAATTTATATTCTGGAGATGGTGCTGGCTAATTAACTCTTTCATCTTATGCATCTATTTAAGTAATACCCTTATTGTAATGTTAGAAGTTAGTTTAAAAGGGATATATTTTTATCTGCCTCATTTCCTCATCTGAGTTTATAGATATGTTGATATCAAAACTATATTCTGTTGTCATTATCAAAAAAATAAATATCAAGACAGAAACATTTAAAATAAGATTTTCCGAATATCACATTTACAGATAATAAATTTAACAGGTTTTTATAAATTCAAAAATTAGAGAATATTTTTATAGTTATCCACGTATATAAAAAAGAATAAATAATTAACAACAGTTAAAATTGTTGGTATATCAAATTTTATTAACTATGTGGTTTCTTGAAATTATCAATTATTCATAAATTTCAATTATTCATAACTTCTTTTACTTATTTTTCATCTAGTCAAATTCTAAACTTAATTATAACTCATTTGTGCTTGAAATCAACAAAAACCTAAATTAATCCAAATTCTATATCAAATATTCTTACTTTCTATAATTTATTTTTGAAAATAATAAAAAAATATCAAATACATATCAAAAGAATATTTTAGATTAAAAATAATTATAAAAAATGATTAATCACATTCATATTAAAAATATTAACATTATCTATTAGGTTAAGTATTTTCGAAATTCTAATATACAAATTAAAAATAATTAATTCTTATAATAAAAATATTAATATTCTTATAAGATGATTTTTGTCCTATTTTGATCAATAAATTGATTAGTTCTTGAAATTCATCAAAAAAATACAAATTGTTTTTTTATGTTGCTTAGATTAGTAATTTATTAATAATCTTGAGCATTTCATAAGAATTAACATAATTCAAATAAGTATCAATTAAAACATAATCAGTATAAGAATCAGATCAAGTCAATCTACATATAAAAATTTTATATATTAATAAATTAGAGACTATTTATTGGATTTGAATATCTAAAATTAAGATAGGAATGCAAATAATAGAATTAATTTACAACAATATGATAATCCAAAAATATATTAATTATTTTGATAAAAAATAATTAATTAACAATTTTCAAATTAGTGCTTAGAATATAAATAATTAATATATAAACTTATAAATCTAATTTTTAAATTTAAACTTTTTTTAATTTCATATTGAAAACTAAAATTTAAGAAACTTAATAAATAACAATTTTTCTAAAAATAGCAATATTTATATATATATATGAATATTTGCTTAAGATTCATGAATTTATCATACTGAAATAAAAAAAATAAATTGAAATAACATTGAAATTATTTTGGATATATATTAATAATTTAATAATAGAATTAACTAAAATAATATACCTATATCATATTGCATAACTTATGAATGGGAATTTCTAGATAAGATCAGCTTCTTCTGATTTGCCTTCTGCTCTTAAACTCTCTATATATGCTTCTCTTTTAGAATTATTTTCGAATTTACACCTTCGATATCTTAATGGAGCTACAATGACATCTTTATAATTTAACTAATTGTCTCCAATGTATGGTTTGAAGATTTCTTTGAATTTATCAAAAAGATCAAGAGAATGTTTAAATTTTTTGGATTCATATTTGACAAAGAGTTAAAACTTTGAATCATATTCTCGTGTATGGCTAGCAAGAACTTCATCCAAGAAATCCTCTTCTAATTCAGTTGAATAAAATTATTCAAATAAAATTGTTCCATAAATTTTGTATGTATTTTTATAACTCCAACTGGCAGTTTCAGGTGGCCACATATAACTTGGTTTATCCAATAAATGTTGAATGAAATAAGAACGACTACTTTATGCCTTAGATTATTAAAATGGATAAGCCTTATCTCCAGCTTTATCAAAAGATGAAATGGCTGGATAAGATAGAGTACCTCTTCTGTCTTAAGAAAGTGATGCTTAAGGTGCTGCCACAGTCTATTTGAACCATCCTATTAATTGTCCCCAAACAAATTAAGAAGAATAAGCTCTTCCTTCACTTTTACATTTCTTTTTAAAAGCACCAACTTTCCTCCATTCTAAATCCTCAATTGGAGGAGATGAGAATCCAGTATACTCATATGGTTTAAAATATGTATATGTAAATGCCATCATATAAAGAATTAGAGACAATGCTTCATGATGGAAAGTGTATTATTGTTACATAAGCATATGTGATAATGTTAAAAATAGCATTCTTGTTATTAAGAGTTCTTATCTATGAATATTATGAATGTTTTCTTTATAATCATGCAATTATTATTTTTTTTTGTAAATGATATGAATAAGTTCAATCATTTTTTTTTGATTGTGTTTTTGAAATAATTGATATAATTCATTAAAAAATGAAGATTCATTTGATGTTCCTGAAGAATAATCTTTCCAAAAACTTTCTAATAAATCACTATCTCCAATAATAGAGATTGGTGGTTCACTACTATCACTATTATTTAAAAAGAATTTAATTTTATCTAAAGTGAATATAAGATTCTAAATTCTATCCTCTGAATGTTATGTAGCAGTAAAATGATTCCATTATTCAACTTCTGCTGTTTATTCATATTTTAAATTTAATTCACTTTTATATGTTTGACGTCTAATTATATTAAATATGAATAATACTCTTAATCTATGAATTTCAAAATATAACCAACCCAATTCTTTAACCACAATGGACAATCATTTAATACACTTGATCCAATTCTGTATTTACTATATAATTCTGAATCTTCATTCGATTTATCTACATTATCACTACATGATTTTAACAAAATAGCATTCCTTGTTAGAAAACAATGCTCTTTATCTAATATTCCATTATACTCCTTACAATTAGATAGTTATAAGTAATAACTAATATTATAATATTAAATTTACATTTTGCATTTCTCACTACCACATAAACATAATGCTTATAATTATTCTTATTTACTTTCAGTGAATGAGCAATAATCAAAAGTAAGTTCCTCTCCATATTGAATTTCTCTCATTGCATACATTCCAATTACATATGTACCATTACTAACAGTAGTAACTGTTCCACAATTTGGATTACAAGAGTGACTCAATCTAGATGAATAATTGCCTTTATTTATTGGATCTACAAATAAGAAATCAATTCCTTTAATATCATCTCTATGAATGTCTAACATTATATTATAAAAATCTGGTAATATATCTTTTTAATTATGTTCTTTCATTTATTTTTTAATAAAATCCTATTTTTCATACCATCTCCAAGGTTGATATATTTCACCTAAATAAGGAATAATTAATGAATTATTCTTGATTCCTTATTTATTAACACAAACTAATCCAAATCCTTTAGTATGTATTCTAAATCCTTCTGGATCATATTTAATAACTTTTTAAATCTATTTAGCCATTTTTCTATCATCTTTATTGTAATGACTAGACATCAATTTAGATTCTTTTATAATATAATCACATGCTAATCTCATATCATATGCATTTTCTTTATCAGATGGTCTATTAATAGCCAATAATAATTTCTCCATAAATTTATTCTTTTATGTCTCATCATAATTTAAAGGTAGTATATTCATAATTACTTTTCTAGTATAAGCATCAATACCCCAACAAGGTGTTTCCTATTTTAATTATACATTATTACTTCTACATCAGCATTCTCTTCTTATTTTAATTTATTCACTTAATGTTATTTCAATTATATTGACATATTCATACATGGTTAATCTGTTCCTTCATGTTCCAAACACTCTACTCTATTTTTTCTATTTGGACATTCAGAATCCCAAGTAATATTAACATATGAAAATGATCCCATTTTACTCAAATCAAAACAAATACAATCTTTATCACATTTTACAGGTCTCTTAGAAGTTGATAATTTCTCTTTTATCTATTCTATATAAGGTTCTTGATTTGGATTAGGTTCATAATTGTATATTTCCTAATATGATCGAATATCCTTCTTATCTGGAATTACTGGCCATTTAGTTGTTTACACCTTAAATTCTTTATCAATCTCCATCAGATTCTTTACATCAATTTCTATTTAACTATTAAATACATCCATATTTGGCTTGATCTTCACTTTACCATCTAACCATACTTTACTCAAATAATTGTAATCCTACACATTTCTACATCTCATATAAGTATTTCCAAATAACTTACGTAAATCTCTCCATACTGATTCATTATCCCAATAATATCTATTTTAAATACGCTTCTCAAATTAATGTAAATAATGCAAATTACTCTTAAACTCCAATGGCTATCATCTTAATAAAAGTTTATACCTTTATTAAATTAGATTTCTCATCTAATTCATATTTATAATCTCCATCAAACCATTCCTTATAAACATTCAATTATCCAACATCATTCTATTACATAGTCATATCAATCTCATCGTTATTCAAAATACCTAAAGTATCTACTTATCCTAGTAATTTCCCAACATTCATTAATCTAGACCATGCAATTGGACTAAAACGAAGTAATGGTTAAGCTTTCACTTTCTTCTTACATTCGATGATTGTCACCTTGTTATTTTTCTTCTATTTCTTCTTCATCTACTTAGACGAGGAATCTGATTCATTCTCTTCCTCCACACTATATGTTATTTTTGTAGCATTTCTTTTTGCGCGCTATTAGTTCATTTTTGGAATTATTATTTTTTAATATGAACATTATATTCAATTCATTCAATGCATTAATGATTTTCATAAATATCAATTTTTATATATTCTTTTTACTTAATCAATCTCCATCACAAATTCTAAATACAACTGTTTAACTTTATATTCTATTCATTTTCTGACCATTATTCAATATTCCAAAATCCAAATATTATCATGATTATTACAATAAATTAATTATTCTACTTTCCAAATATCATATCTAAATAAAATTTTCTAAACTAAAAAGTCTTTATGTTATTATGAATACTAATTAATATTTATAATAATATAAATTCAATATAAAATTTTAACATCAATATTATAGACAAAATCAAAACTAAGAAAGGGTTATTATAGATTATAAAATAGATTAATCAATAATTATTTGTAAGAATTAATATCAGAATAATGTTATCATTAATTAATTATATCACTATATTAATGAAAAAAGAAAAGAGTTTGTTTTTACAAATTTTCAAAATATTATAACATAATAACAACTCTATATGTGGACTCTCAAAGTACTATACTATGAAATAGTACAAAAATGTATTCTAACATATATTTATTATAATTAAAATTCATGGATACTTCAAATTATAATTAATATATGTTAGAATACAAAAAACTAATAATCAATTATTTATAGACATATTATATTATCTTATTAATTTAATGTATATATTAATAAGAGTAATCCTTTGAATCGATAAAGAACATAATAAATAATTAAAATATATTGATATTATGAATGCTTCCTAATGAAATAGTATTATTATATTAAAAAATACCTATTTTATAATTTTATTCTCCTTTATCTTAAATATATATGTAGGAATATATTAAACATTTTTCTGTTTTATAATTAATTCATTAGAATAATGCAATAAAATTTTATTTATTTTTTACATATCAAATGTTAAATCAAGGGAGAGCTCTTTGGTATGCCCTTAAAGTTGAAGATTATGATTTGGTTGAATTTCTTATCAATTAAAAGACTGATATCAGATAAACATATGAATTTGAACCTAAACGATACTTATCTACTGCAAGTGTAAAAATACTCAATCATAAATTTAATAGTTGTTAACTCTTAGAGTTTGTTAGGCTCGTTCAAAGGGATTGAATAATCATCACTACAAAAGGATGTATTAATTACTTGATAATTTTCTGTAATATGCAGAAGAATGTGACATTAGATGTCATTGTTCAAAGAACTATGAACACAGATGTCCACTCTATATAGCATTAAAGACATTAGGAGTTAAAAAGGAAGAAGATATGTTTAATAAGAAAAATGACATATTGAAGGCTTTACTAATAAAAGGGGCTAATTTAAAGATTTTCTAAGGATAGACTTCGATAATTGATGTGGAAGGATATAGACAATATCTAATATAAAGAATATAATTCTAAAAAACAAGTGGATTTAAGTAAACATAAGATGGATATGCTACTTTTAGTCAATGACATAATTTTATAATATCAATCTTAGATTTGTTATTCTTCTAAAGAATCACAATATTCATGATGATATTGTACAAATGAAAAAGTTTAGCTCTATTCTTTAGTCATTGAATTTTATAATTGTTATTTTAAGAGTTTATCAGTAGCACTTTAGAATTGATTTTGTAATTCAATATTCTATTCTCTTAAATACTGATTCTCTTATTCTAATTATTATAATTTATCTTTGATATCATTTAATTCTTCCATATCATTATTTTCAGGTATATTAAATTCTTTTTAATTTTAGTAATTCTAAACTTCATTATTATGTTATTCAATCAAATTTTGACTATTTTATTCAATATGATTGTTTTTAAATTCCTTAAGTAAATTATGATATCTAGTTTTCCATTTATTTTTTTTCTCTTCAAAAGTCTGAACTTAATATTATTACTCTTTTAATTGTTAATAATCTTATTTGAATTATTTGAGTTCAGATTAGAGTTGATTCCTCTCAATTTCAATTTACTTATTATTTATTTCTAATTTTTAAATTAATGAAGATGACTCTATAAATTTTCTATAATATTAATTTCTTTCTTCTTTTAGTTCCAAATAATTCTTCTATAAAGTCATTTACTACTACTTTAATTCAGTTAATTATTATTTTATAATATCATTTACACATTGTTAATGTTTTATTTGTTATTATAATTTGTTCTCATTTTCTAATCTCTTCTCTATATTTTCAAATTTCTTTGTCCATTCTAAAATGATTTGGTTTTTCTATCTGCTTTTAATAAATATTTACTATAATAATAGATGCAATTTTGAAATGTCTTCTTATTGTCTATGAGCTTGAACTTATCTCCTTAAAAGAGCATTTTCTAATTCACATTCTTAAAGTGCCTGTGACTTTTATACATATTAATAACTCCAATCATCCAATTCCATGGATAGTAATTTTCTTTATTAATTAACTCGATGTAATTCTTATTCTAATTGATTACTCTTAATTATTTGTTCAGTCTGACTACTTATGACTTCTTATAATGAAGTTCTAGCATCTCTTGATGTATTTAGCGATATGTTTATCTTTTTGTTTAACGGACTTATTTACATTTATATATATATATTTTTGAATTATATAGCCAATTAAAGGGAAACTAAATTCTATGATTCTAAATATTTGAGATATATTTATTAATTATCAAAATATATAAATATTTGAGAACTAATTCATTAATTATCAAATCTTAAACAAAAACTTATATTAATAGATTCATAAAAAATATACTCTCAAAATTATTAACTAAATCCTATCTTTATTATGAATACTAAATCATAATACATTTATTTTTGGCATTTCAAATATTATTAACCTTTGTAACCTTTATCTAATTTAATATAAAATTAACTCAATTTATTTTAGATTTATTTCTTTAACAAAAATGATTATTGTTTATTCAATCTATCCATTTTTATATTTCAATTATTTAATTTAAATTAATATTGATTATCCTTTTTAATTTACTTACTATACATAACAAAATCCTAAAAATTGTTTTTTATGAACATACAACTTATTCCTCACAATTTAAATGAATTCTTATTTTATTTTATTATAATTTTCTTCCTTCTTAATCCATTCATCTTCTACTATATAAAAATAAATATCAAAAACGTTTGTAATAACTATCTCTACTTTTTTTTAAGAAAATTCTCAATATTTTTTTTTTTTGGAATCTTAAAATCATTTTGAATTGTTACAACATTTTTAATATTAATATGTCATTATTTCATTATGAATACACTTCTAGTATCTCTCATAAAAGTTACTACTAAAATTTACAGGTTTATTTATTATTTTATTTACAAAATTTATATATTTTAAATTTAAAAGAGTTGAAAATTCATTAAAATGGCAATTATTTTGGAGAATAAAAATCATTTTGTTACAATAAATCATCCTTCAATATTTCATATAATGGTGCTGAAGTTTGAACTCCATAAAATGGTTTGCATCCAACTATTAACTTTAATATTATTCTCATTTATTGTTTCCAAAATTCTGGATATTAATTTTCAAATTACTACTATGTTTTTATAACATTTTTACTGAAAGAAGTGATTTTATTTTATTGGATAGGATTTTATGGATTTCATATTGTGCTTTCAATTGATATAAGAAAGAATATTATTATTCTTTTAATTTTTGAAGTTAATCCTTTAAACTATTACTCACTTTAATTAATTCATCACTTATGGCTTAATTCTTTCTTTTTCTTTAAACTAGACCTAACTCTTTGCTAACTGCTTAAACTATTTTAAGTACAATCTTCCTTATATAAAATTTGGATGAGAGTATTCCTTTAAACCTTTTTTCTTCCTCAATCTAAACCCATATAGACACATTTGTCTATAAAATGATTAAATGCTTATTGAATTAAAGCAATCCTTTATAACAATTTTTTAAAATTCATCTAACTTATGAATTGTGAAAGATGTTCCATTATTTGTCCAAGAAACATAATTAAAATATTCATTGCTCTAAATTTATGGTATTAATTACTTCAAGAACCTAATATAAAGTTGCAATAAATTTGTTAGCTTTGCTCATATGTTATTATTAATATTGTTTAATTTACTTAGCAAAATCTAGTTTTTTCGTGATGCTATATCCAAAACAATTTTACACATTCAATTTACTTTCATAATTGTTTCATTTTTTCAGAAAACTTTTGTATTTAATAGAGAGTACATTCAATATTCATTTATTCAAATTTATTTTCAACATAAACAATAAGGTTGTGAAATGTATTATCATAAAAATATATGTAAAATATAAATTAATTTCAAATCTTTCCTCACATTCCTTTTGCATATATCAATTAATTATTTATTTTTAATAAGGATTTATAAAGTGTAGATCAAGTATAAATCATTTTCTTATTCATTTATGTATTTATATTATCACTTCTCAATTGGGTTTTTTATTAATTTAATATACAATTGTTACATAGAAGTAAACTCAACTTCTGATAATACTTTATTAAACTGAATGCTGATTATGAAAAAACTATAAATATATATAATTGAAGTTGGATTCTAAACATTATAGAGAGTTCTAAAAGTAGTATAAAAATAAAATAATTATTTATTTCTTTAAATAATGTGACATATTCATTTATATTTAATTAATATTATTTATTATTAATTATTTTTAGTTATTACAAAAGTGCCATTTTCTAGAATTATGTTTATACATAATAAATATTATCAAAATAACAATAATACATATGATCAAGTAAATGCGTATTAATATTGCATTATTTAATCTAAAATACGCAATATGGAATTGTTTATAAAAAAATTTTAAATTAAAACGGATTAGTGAATACACTTCCGAATTGAATAGATTGTTTTATAATGTAAGAAAAATACATAAACAAAATTCACTAAATTTTAGTAACAATTAGGATCATGCCTATTCTTCATCAGTCTCTTCATCTATAATCAAAAGTTCACTATTTTTTATTTCTAGCTATCTCCTTTATTTTTTTATGTAATATATAAAAAACAAAGAAAGTTAGTTAATATCTAAATTTTCTGGAATTTAAAATTATTGATGAACTACTATCTTTTTGAGATAAAGTTTTTCTTAATTTGTTATTAGCTTTAATTCACATAGAGTTATTAAGGTCTAAAAACAAATTCTATAGAAGGATTCATTCATCATTATTTGTAAATATAAATAATCCTTTTTTTAGCTTGATTTAAATTAATTAAAAAAAATGTTATTTGTATGTTTAATAATATATCATTCCTTTTTTGCTTCCTTTTTCAAATTATCTTTTTTCTATTAAGGTACATCCTTTTTCTATACTTATTTTCCATCAACTTAAGCAATAGCCTTAATCTTATCCTTCTCTTAAAGTGTAACAGTTCTATTCCAAATGAATTTTCCGTCCTTGGAATCGAAATCTAAGTTGAAATAACCCAATCTCTCAAATTAGAGTTTGTCTTCTGGTTTAGAATTCAATAGATCTCTAAAAAATATTATGGAATAATACTTGTGCATTAAGGCGTTAGCACAAACAATCTTGGAGTTTGGATTAATTCCCTTGATGTAATCATCAAGTTCATTGGGATCATAGGCTTCAAACAAATAATCATATAATCTGACAACACAAGGAGTGGCTTCTTTAACAGATAACCAATGTAAAAATCCTTTAGGTTTAACATCTTTTCCTAATCGTTCTAGATGGACTTCATTGGCAGTAACACTGATAACTTTGAAAGGTCCACATTATTTGAGTCCAATAATTTTACCAGGAGCAACACCCCAAAAATCAACATGATCTTCAGTTCTTTAAAATTGTTATTTTTAAATATATATACCTGACATCATTTTTATCTAAATATATTGATTTAGTCAAAAGGATCTTTCTATTACCCTTTTATGGATTTCTTGGTATGATAGGAACTTCTAATTCTTCAGAGAAGTCATCAGCAACATTGTCAATAATGGCTACTATAGGTTCTAAGATAGCCATAGTTCTAGGAGCCTTAACATCTAAGTCTTTTCTGATGCAACTTTCAAGAACATGCATGCCTATAAAGTTTTCATTTCCTTTTCTGGTAACACTAATGAGATCACAGAATTTATTAATGGAATCTGCTGTGTATCCTCTTCTTCTGAGACCATTTAGAGTCAAGATTCTAGGATCATCCCAACCATCAACAATATTGTTAAAGACCAAATGATGAAGTTTTCTCTTACTTAATACTGTATTAGAGACATTCAATCTGGAGAATTCCCAGACGAAAGGTCTGTAAAGATCTAATTCTTTTAAGAACCAATAATAGAGGTCTCTTCTGACTTCAAATTCAAGTGTACAACATGAATGGGTGATACCTTCAATAGAATCACAGATGCAATGAGTGAAATCATAGAGAGGATAGATACACCATTTATCTCCTTAATGAGGATGAGGAGTGAATCTAATTCTAAAAATGGCTGGATCTCTGAGTGTTGGATTAGGATGTGTTGGATCAATCTTGGCTCTCAAACAAACCTCGTTTTCTTTATAGTAACCCATTTTCATCTTTCTAAAGATTTCAATATTTTCAGCTGGTTAAGTGTCTCTATATGGTGAAGGTTTGAGATCATTTCTTAATTTTGAAGACTAAAGTTTAGAATGTAGAGTATACTTCTTCTTTGCTCAAGAAACAACAATAAGCTTTTCCTTTTTAGATCAATTAAACAGCATAATCATAGAGTTTGCCAAAGTTGTCTGATGCATGAGTAGTTTTAAAAGGAGTGTATCCAAGAAATCTTAAGTTTTCTTTAATATTATCAATGAATTCTTAACATTCCTTTTCTGGATTAGTATCATCAAATCTTAGATATGTAACACCTTTGTAATGTTAAGCCAATCTAAAATTGAAATTGATAGATTTGGCATGACCAATATGTAAATAACCATTTGGTTCTGGTGGGAAACGTGTTAATACTTCATAAGGGAAATTCTTTTTTCTCCAATTAAGTAATTATTCACTATTAACAGTGGTGGCAAGATCTCTAGCAACTAATTTTGAGATATCAAATTTGCAATCATCTTCTTCTTCATCCTATTATTATTATTATTATTATTATTATTATGGTTTTTTTGTTTATATTTTGGCAGCCTTTAAATCTTCTTCAGTCTTAGGTCCAAGTATAGCTTCAATTTATTAATTTAGTTCTTAAGTTAATAACTTTCCTTCAGCAAATGGTAATAGGGTTCTTACTTATTTTGTATATTCAGAAAAATTATAAGTATATCGAATAGTTTTTAAGTCTTCTTTAGTTTTGAGAAATTCAGTTACAGTAGTTTTAATTTATTCTGGAGTCACTACAATTCCTACACCAGCAGCCTTATCAAAATCTTATTATGGTATTTATTCCAAATGAGTGTGAGTTCTTAAATATTCAAGACCACCTTCCAACTGTAATTTATTGGAAATCTTTCCTTCTACTATGTATTAAGCTAGTAGAGCTCTTCTATTTTCAAGTGCTTCTGTAAGATTTTAAGACATCTCATATAATAAATTTCCAATCTATGTGAAAGAATTATAAATACTTTCTTATCACATTCCTTAACTCCAACTAAATCAAGAGTCTAAAGAATTGATTTCAATGCATTTTTTCCTTTAAGAGTATTTTTGATTGTTGTTTCATCAAGTCCAATCTTCTAGAGACGTGTTTAAACTTCTTCCATTTAATGAGGATTCACAAAAATATTTAATTAAATTTTAAATAAATTGTAAAATCATGAACATGCAATATAAAATGCCTTTCCTGCAGGAGTTAATGCATCAATAACTGTGCTTGGAATGTCACATCTTCTTGTTGTTCCACTTAAACTACAATAAGTATGGATATCCACAGTAGGTGTTTGTTCAACAAGAGTATTTCTATTTATAATATGTAAATATGATGCTGTTTCTACTGTACAAGTAATCTTAGTATTATCAGTAATTAACCAAGTTAATGTGTATCCAAGAGTGTGAGCAACTCCACTAGTATCAATAATATTGAACATAATTGCATCACTAAGTGCACCACTAAACCCTGTGAATTATTGTGGAGCAAATGTTATTAATTAAACATATCCATTACTACTATATTATGTCCATTTCAAAGAAAATACACTATATTATGCCTTAATAGATAAATATGTTCTGCTAAATTGAGTATGAGCAAAGTTCACAAAAAAGTAACTAGTTGAATAGAATTTACGAAAAGTTCTTAGTCTTAAAAGTAATGTATCACTCAAACTCCAAATGTTTGTTAATGTTGCTGTTTGATCTTTTGTTGCATCAGTGTCATCCTTTATTATATTACATAAAATAATACTCTAAAATTTTAGAGAGAAGCATAGATGGCTTTTTCCAAATAATAAGGATGAGACATTGCAAATCCAGTCAGTCCTGTCATATCATTTTTATATGCTATATAAAGAGATAAGATTGAATTCAATTGTGTATTACTTGCTGCATACAAATTTAGACTGAATAACTATGTTAATAAATTATTTCTTGTTGCAGCTACTGTCTCTGCCAATATTTATGATACTGTCATCCCTGTTGTTGAATATATTGCTGATCCAGTCTTTTAAAGTGGTAATCTAACATAAGCATAATCTAATATTCCTGCAGGACCACAAACATTATCATACCGTAAATCCAATGAACTCAAACCAGAACACAATACTGCATCATATGCTACAGCTGGTGATTCTCGACATGCTCCTATTTCATTTATTTTATAGCAAGGTAAACTTTAGCAACTTAAAGAATCAGCACTTAGTGTGCAATATCCTGATGCATTACAATCTGTTAAAGCCACTGATGTACATGGTGTTGTTATTATTAGAGATAAACTTAAGCCAATTAATAGACATATATTAACAATTCCTAAAGGTGACATCATCATTATATTTTTATCTATATTATAATAAATTATTATAGATTTCAAATATTGTGATTAAGAAAATCAAACAAATTCAACCATTATTTATTTTTAGAATTAACTAAAAGAAATGATTTCAAATCAATAATTATAAATGGTTTATGATCAATATATAATCTATTGAACTCTATTCTATTTATTTCAATTATATTTAAGTATAATTTTATTATTTCTCCTTATTTTTTATTATTAGATTCCTATTTTATTACAATATTTAATCTTATATTGGATATAATTTAATATATTGAAATGTTGTGAAAATAATATAAATTGATTCTATACTTAAATTTTAAGATGCATATATCAATAGAGAAATAATCTATTTTATTAAACAAAATAATAAATATTAAAAATATTTAGATAGTAATGATAGTTAAGTATAATATTTATTCATTATTATTAATATTGAAGTATTGTCTTAATTAAATTTTAATTTTCTAGAACACCTTCTCTACCTGTTTTATTGCTTTACAAATGTTGAAGAAAGACTATTTGCTCTTCAACAGTTCCTTTGACAATCAACTTAAAAATGGCTCTAACATTGTATAATTTCTATATTATACTCTCTTCTTAGTTAAAATCCCTATTAAGAATCAATAATTTATCAATACCAAATTTGATCATAAAATATTAGATAATGAGCAGATTTTATAATAATTAGTTTTTCCCTTATTATTATAGGATTTAAGATTAAAATTGTCTATTTGTTATCCTCATCAAATTCATTAATTGACTATGTTATTCTATCGAATTCTAATTCGGATGATAAATTCTAAGAAATAATATTGATATATTTACTTAAACATTGTATAAACTTAGAGTAGAATTATTTATAAGTTATTCTAATTTATTCGGATATTGTGTGATGATCACAATTTTCCCTTTTAAATTTTATATCAATTGAATTAGTTTAATCTGTTTATTTTCCACACTTTGTTAATTATAAAATGTATTTTATAGCTTACATTTTTTAAATTAATTCTCATTTATAATCTTATCACATAATAGACATGCATGTTGCAAACATTAATGGCAAAAATTATGAGAACACATCTAATATTCATAATAGTCTTGTAATGGTATGAAACATATACTGCAATACTTTTACTCTTTATTTTACTAAACTAAAGAACATAATTATCTTAAAGAGTTAAACTTTTAAGCATATACTTCTATGATATCATTTTCCAACCTCTAATATCTTATTTCATTATATTACTATAATTCTTCATAATTCAAATCAACTAAAATAATCTAACTCTTTATGGATATTTAAGATAATGGAATTTATTATTATTGTGTTGCAATATTTGAAAGACGTCTTTTTACTTATTAAGGTTTATTTTCTATTGCAAAATATTTTTCAAATGCTTTCCTCTCTAAATTAAAGAAATCTAAAATAAAGTTAAGAGATGTTCTTTTAACTTATTCATCAAATTTCTATAAATATATCCACTTGTATTTAGTGTTTAATAAATTTATAAAATACAAATTGTAGATTAATTGAGACTCTATAATACTTAAATCAACAATTATCCTTTTCCATTAAAAAGAGAAAATAGTATTCAAATGCTATAACTTAAACTGATCATATTATCTTTTTACATAATCGATTGAGATAATAACAAAATCAAATTGTAAAAAATTATTAATTATTGTTCCTTCATTAATACATAAACTACTAAGGTTTGGATATTTTCGACGAATATCTAATTATTTCTATTCAACAATTGATTCACCAAATGTAATTATTAATGTTTAACTCTTTCTTGCTTATAGTCTTGCTTTGTGATTGATTAAATCATAGAATCTATCAAAAATATAGCCTTATTCAATTTCAACAAATACTCCACCTCTAAATTTTTGATCAGATATTGAACTTAAGTTTTTTTCTCTTTCTATCATCCATTTCAAAATAATATTTTAAGAGTAACAAGGACCCTATAATTATATTTTTTTTTCAATTGGATATAAGTAAAATAAAAAGGATGCTTTCATTAATTCTTGAAGTTCTAATATAGCAAGGATGAATTTAATTTTAGATTATTCAGATATAGTATTATCTTGATTAAATAGAAATGGGTTAACAAATAGGTTTATTTCAACTTAAATTTGAACAACATTAAATTCTTTATTAGATGAGCATTTCTATATATCTTCATTCACTTCAACATGAATTTCTAAGAATTTTTCATATAGAAGATAATATAAAGTCTTTTCCCCTTTGTATTGAAACCTACCAATCTAAAAATAAGTAAACAATTTAATTACTTCTCGATTTAAACTAAATAAATAGATTTTATCCTATTCATTCGATTTAATGTTTAGCTCACACTAATTTAAATAAGTTTTTGTATTAGTATGTTAACAATCAAGCCATCCTTCAATTTTGAATTGGCCTAATTTATTAAATGGAGTAATTTAGTTCTCTTAATTTATTTTAAAATTGACTTATTTTTATAGTAATTCTTGAAACTTTTTATTTGTTTTCTACAAAATCTACATTTGTTTCTTCATCATATATTAAATTATGAAGTAAGAATGGAGATAGAAATTTATAATTTTTAAAGCCATTTTTCAGTTCATTAATTGAAATGATTTGCATTTTTCAGTTTGAAATTACTTTAAAAAAACTTAATATATAAACAAAATTGTCATTAAGTATAATATTTTGAAAAGAATAATATAGTTATTAATGTGAGTGAATTTTGAATTAAAATATTAAATTAAATATATAATGTCTTGGTCACAAAGATTTACATAGAGTTTTAATCAAACACACAATGCCAACACTAGAAAGTATAATGTTGGTTAGGTTTTGGATTTAGAGAAATAAGCAAAACCTAGAGGAAAGAAGTACTTTAGATAAGTCACCCTATAAGAAAATTAAATGGTTCAACCTAATAATAAACCTATTCCTTATCCTACTGGTTTTACAGTTATCACTAGAGTATTTCCATTTAACTAATAAAGGAACAATACGAATTATTGCCAAATGAAGAAAGGCTTCTATTTCCTTGGATAGAGTAACAAAATAAACCTATTCGGATTCTTTTCGATCGTGTTTTAGGAGGTGAACATAGGTCATTACTAAGTTAATTTTAGAAACCAACTGCTTTATATTTTGATACTTAAGATGAAGCATATAGGTTTATTGAATTCTTGAAATTTCGAAAAGAAAATGTTTTGGAAAAAAGTAAAAAGTAGATGGATAAAATATTTAAGCGTTGGCAATATCAAACATTATTACGTTATACTGAGGCATAGAATAAGAAATTAAATATAATATCTAATAAGATGTAAAAATAATAAGAATAGAAGTAAATTACATTTTTAAATAATTATAATTAAATAAGAAGTTATGATACATAAATATATAGAGATATATTTTAATAATTAAATTTTTAGGCTAAATAAAAATAATAAGTTGAATAAGATTAGATTAAATAAAATAAACTTAGAAATTTAAGAAAAAATGAGAGGTTTTTAAAGAATTTAGAAATAAATGATTTGAAATCTATATTAACAAAATGGTAAAAAATAGCAGTATAGATTATGTAAGAGAGATAAGAGAGAGAAAAATAAGAATAAGAAGCTTTGAGATTATTAGAACTTTAATAGGAAATGTTAGAATAATAAAGAAAAGAGGAGGTGGAAAAAGAGAAATTAGTTGAATTTCTTAAACTTTAACACAAAGATTTACATTTTTCAAATTTTAAGTTAATAGTAGATGAGAATATTAGATTATTAAATCCTATATTATATTTGTAATTCAAACCTTTGGAATCAGAATAAGAAGGGAAAATAGAATTTGTAAAAGGAACAGAATTATCATATTTAGAATTAGATGGGAGAGGTTGGAGAGCTAATGTTGAGATTACATTATCACATTTTAAGACTTAAGATATTTTAGAATTTATAATATTTGATGATTATTAAGATTTTAATGAGAGAATTTTAGCTAAGGCTTAAGAGGAACCAACAGAAGATTTAGCATTCATAGCAACAGCTAAAAAGGTTATGTAAGGTAGAATATCAGTACTAGAATTTGAAAAGAATTTGAATAGTAATAGAAGACATTTTGCTAGATTGGATGTTTCAGCTGATTTACAATAGAATTTATAGAATTAATAATTCAATTAACCAATGATTTAGATGGATTTACATGAAGATGTTAGATTTAAAATAACAAATTCTACAATAAATCCATTTTATTTAGATATTGTTGAATTACCAATAACAGCTAATGAATTAAAATATTACATTAGATAATTGAAGGATCCTCGAAAGAGTATGTAATAATAATGGGAGGAATTTAAGATTAGATCTTTAGAAGATGCCTTATAATAAAGAGGTTAGATTTGGGCAAATAGCAAATAATCAGAGGATGATTTGATAGAAATTTAAGAATTTTTATCAGAAGAAGGATATGATAATAAGGATGGAAGATTCAAATAATTATATTATTATTTATATCATAATAGAATATAGAATTGTGATGGTTTTGTAAGAGATAAAATAATGATTGCATGTAAGAAAGGATTTACTAAATAATCAAGAGTTGAATTAATACCTATTTTATTATAATTTAATGAGAAGATTAAGGATTTTGCAGATGATCATGGTTTAGAATGGCATGAAAATCTTAATATATTAGATATTGTATCTAATTAAATAAATAATTATATGGATAATGAAACATAATAAATAAATTAAGAGAAAGTAGAATAATATATAAATAGTATACAATTCAAATTTAATAATGTTTGGACTAATATATTTATGGAAAGATTAAATTCTTGGAAAGATTAAATATACAGAATAGTAAATGGATGTGGTGTTATAGATAATACTTAAGATAAATTATTATTCATAGTGAGATTATTTTAATTATTAGATGGAAAAGAAAACTGTGATGAATTTATTTATAAGATAATAAGATGTTTAAGATATTAAATGTTAGTACCAAAATTGAATAATCCAAAAATTGATATGGGTTGGTTTAAAGATCATTTGAGTAATTTATTTAGTGGTTTCTTTTATTTTGATGTTTGGTTAAGAGTATTTGATTATATTATTGGAATAGGATTTATTGAAGGTAGTTTTGATAAAGTTATAGGAAGTGTTGTTGGAGGTATTTTAAATGAAATTAATTATTAATCATTTACAACTTAAGAAGAATTTATAGTTGGATTAAATATTTATGGAAGATTACTTTGTAATCCAGAGAAATTAATAATAGCAAGTTATAATTGTTATTAATTAAATGAATTTGAACCTCTTGAAAAATATGATGATCTTATAAAATAAATGATTTAAAAAGTAAATCCTTTAGATAATATCTATGTTGATTAATTAAAACTTTTAAATAAAAATTAATAAAGTTAAATTATTGATATTCCAGAAGAACATGAAGGATCTGTTTATGATATTTAAGAATCTTAAATATTTTTACCTAAAACTAGTTCTAAATTTGTATTTAAATAAAGAATTAATACTGTTTATATATTGATTCACTCATTATTTTTACATTAAATTGATCATTATGGCAATAATGTAGTTACTATATAAGGTTAATCGAGAAATGAATCTGAAGAATTATATTTTGAATTGCCTTATTAATCTTATATTTTAGATCTTTCTATAAATGATAAATTTAGAGGAAAAATAGATTTAAGATATTTATAAGTAAATACTATTTATAAAAATACACTTATTTTATAAGATGATTATAATTTATAAAGACATTATTAAATCTCTGAAATTGAATATTCTATATTATTATAAGGTGAAGGTTGCAATTCTGAAAATATAATCTCAAAAGATTAAGCAATTTCATTTTTTATGGATTAATGCATATTATTTAATGTTAAACATAGTGCATTTTCACATCCTGATACTTTTAAATAAGGTAATAGTCTCAATTATGTTGAATTTAAGTAATTAATTACTTAATATTTTTAATTGGATCCAGAATAATGTAATTTCTAAGAATTATATTCTTAATTTTTACGTGATGATAATACTTAAATATATTTAGTTGATATATTATTTAAGTTAACTCATAACAAATAAAAAAAAAAAGAAATTTTGAATTTATTTATTCCAAATGAATTAATTAATCATTAATAATATAGAAGATAATAAATATAATATGGAGATGTAAGATTTGTTAAAGTAACACTTTCAGATGATAATTATGAATTAACTAAAGATTTAACTGATTATTTTAATACTATTTTATGGACTCATTTTCAAAAATACAATTCATATGATTTATTATTAATTGATGAAAATAATAGATTCTATTTATTAGATAATATTTCTTAAATTAGTAATTAATTTACATCATGTATTTATTTTATTATTTATTTAGAAATGTTGATTCTAAGATTAAAATATAATTCTTATGGAAATGTTAGAAAAGTTGAATTTTAAATGAGCAAATCATTCCAATTAGCTAGAGAACTTTAAACATAAGCAAGTTCTATTAAAGAATTACTTGAAAACAATTAAAGATTACTCTCTTTAGATTGTAAATTTGAAATTAATGAGAATTCTATTGTGGATTTTCATTAACATTTAGTATATATTAGATGTAGAGATGGAGCCAAATAATTAGTGAAATGTATTATTATAGGATAAATCAAAAATAAATATAATGAACTTAAATATTATGTTGTTTAATTAGAAAATAATAAGAAAGTTATTGTCTATAAGGAAGATGTCTTATTATTTGATACAATATAACAAGATGAATTAGATGTGTTTGATAAGATTTGGAAATAAATATGATATATATATATATCCATATATTAATAAATAATTTTATGATCAAAATATCACCGGATCCAATTCTCTATAATACCATAAAGCAAGATAACGAATAATAAACAAAGCAGCACCCAATGTCAAAACTGCAGGACTGTTAAAATTAAGCAAACTAACATATACTAAACTTAAAAATGATATGACTGTTGCAGTAGATAAATCATATTTGCAAGCTTCTACCCAACCATAATATACAGCTGTTGCCAAAAATCCAATTGCCACACTTATAACACCTTCCTTAAACTTTGATAAATAAACATTCTTCCTTAAATTACTCCAATGAGGTAATAATCCCCAAATTTATAAAATTGAAGGTAAAAATATTGCAACCCAACAACATATTCCTCCATATATTCCCATACTGTGAGTACCTAAGAATATAGCAAAATTTAAATAAGGGCCAGGTAAAGCAGCTGCTAAACCAAATCCTAACCAAAAAGCATCAGCATTTATATATAAAGGATTTAAAACCGTTTCTGCATACATAAAAGGTAAAGTAATAGGAGTACCTCCAATCATAAATGTTCCAATATTGTAAAATGAGAGACTTATATCTAAAATTAATGATTAATATTTTGAATTGAGATACAACAATAATAATAATATTAAGGAATACAAGTGTAAGGATTTATTTCCTAATAATTAACTGATTTTGTGACTGTTTTTTTTATTAATTAATTTTGGATCATTAACAATTGCAGGAGTAGCACTTTATTCTTTTACAAAGGTTCTTCTTCCTATTGTATTTTCTGCATCATATTCAACCATTATTGTTATTATTCCTCCCATCATCATTGTTAATATTAACACATACGGTTATTAATATGCAACAAATAATGCTGCACTTAACACTGATAACATTATGTGCATCTTATTATTAATTGATTTTGTGGCCATTGATATCAATAATTATAGAATTAATGCAACGGTACTTGATTTAATTCCTTAAATGGCCAGAAATACAAGTATGTTTAGATCTCTAGGATCAGGATACTTACTATAAAAATAACCTAAAATTATTAATATTATTGCTCCAGGCATTGTATAAGCCATTAAAGCAACGATTCCTCCCAGAGCATTTTTTTTTGAGATTGTTCCTAAAGCAACAATGATCTATGATGTTGTTGCTCCTGGTATGAAATCAACCAATGATGCTATCTCTTCAAATTATGGTTCCTATATTTATAATATTCCTTACAGAAACTGCCTTTGTTTAAGTCACAAAGACATTCTTGAATTATTAATAATGACTGGTACTTAAGGTGTTTACATCGATCAAAGCCAAAGGAGCTGCACATTTTAATAATTCAAAATAAGTCAGAGTTTAGGAATCATCAATCAACAAAGAAAATTTTGGTTATGCATTTCGCACTCCCAAAGTTTACATCTCAATCATCTTAATAAATTAATTAATCAATTATTAAACATTTTGTGCATCATACCATATTTAATTAATTCTCTTTCAGCCCTCGTATATCCAAACAATGCAGCCAATACTTACAATGCTTCAACGTTAAATCTTGTACATTTTAATAATTAATACCTTGCTAAATAATTCTTGTAATCAATTTCTTTAACTAATCTCTACAATTCAGTTTCCTCAAACTTTCTAAATAACATCTCTTTAACTTCTATATCATTTTATATTTGTTAATATTCCTTTATTAATTTATCCTTATCAAAATTATTTAACTCTGTAAACACTATTGATTATTCTTAATTCGCTTCAGTTTTAAACATCTTTGCTATTCTTCTTTAAGCTTCATTATAAATTATATCATTTAATGTCTCTTTACTCTAAAATATATGAGTAAGAGTTGATTAAATCAATTTATTTTCTGTCTCACTTAATCCTTATACAAGTAGAGATACTTAAGATTCTTACTTTTATTTAATTTATTCTATATGTTATTTCTTAATGTCTAATGAATCAATTTAAGAGAAATGATTTTTTGATAATAGAGATACTATTGAATTGTTTCCTGTATCAATTGAAGATTCTCTATAACTACTGAACAATTAATGTGCCTTTTTAAATAAATCATTCAATTCAATTGTTTTTCTTGTTTTCATAATTAAAAAATCTCTAGCCTTACTATCCAAATATGGAGGAAAATTGGCTTCAGCTATCTTCTCTTCTGAATCCCAAACTGCCTTAATTATCCAAGATAATCCTTATGATCTACAATCTAAACCAATTTTAAGTAATTCTAACAAGAATCCTTAAATTGATTTTAATAATGCTTTATTATTTTTATTCAATTTTGAATTCTCTTATTCTAATTTTTCAATCTAAATTGCATTCAATTTCATTTATTATTAAAATTTATTGTAATTATCTTTCATTTAATCAATTTAAGCTTCTAATTCATTTTATTTAACTGCAATAACCATATAACTATCAACTTAACTAGCATTATTTTTAATATTAGGTGAATTTTATTATTATGATGGTTTCTTATTAATTCCTCTCAATTCTTCTTATCTTTCTTTAATCTAATATTAAATTAAAATATTTACAAAATCTTAAATAGCTCTTAACTTTTTATGAATATCATGATTCTCCATTCTTAAAGTTTCAAGATCTTTCTCATTTCTTTTTACAGTATTTTTTTATCTTTCTAATCTTGAATTAATAGATAATAAAATTTAGTTAGTTTATTTTTCATAAAATAATGCTCTATCACTTGCATTTTAAAATTAAGTTAATTGCATTTTAATTAATGTATGTAAACTATTTTTTAAACCTTCAACAGTGTAATCAAATATTAAAGTTCCATCATGTTTTTCCTCTCCTTATTATTTGGCTCTTGCTAATTCAATCTATGCTAATTCTTGTTATGTCAAAGTAGAACCCTATTACATATACTTATCTAATTATTTCACTAATGATTGATCTTAATGAAGCATTTCAATTTTTTTCATTGCTGATATCTTTTATAAGGATCCCATCAATTTCTATTTAAAACCACTTTATTCTCCTTCAGATTTAGCAGACTCAACAATTAATTTTGGAAATGCTGGAATACCTTATACTGCTTTTGATCTATCATTTAATCCTCCTCTTCTCAATAATTATAAAGATTAGGATTTATCTTATAATTACATTTTAGCAAGTTCTAATAATTGAATATCATTTAATACTTTCTTTCTCCTATTCCTATTTCAATTTCTCTTATTCATCTTTCCATCTTTTTTTAATTCCTTTGTACCAAGTATCCAAATTTGCTACCAATTAATCATCACTTTCTGCTTTATATTATTAATTTGCTTTAAATTATTCCTCTTGATGTAATTTCTTACGAACAGTTCTTGAATGATTATCAGGGTCTTCATCAAGTTTCTCATAACTTGAATATTATAAAAATGTACATTTCTTATAATAATAATTTAGCACCAGGTTCATTAGATAAACGAGCTCTTAATTTATTTTCTAAATCTGTTCTCCTAACTTTCTAATGTAATTTAATTGGTTTCTTTGTTGAATCTTTAAGTGAAGTAATCATCTCATCTTAATCAGGTAGAACTATATCATAAAACTGTAGAGTATTCATTTCATCATTCAGTATTTTTTTACGCATATCTTACATTACTAGATTTTCAATTTCCAAATGATTTGTAGGTCTATGTCTAGTTCTAATAATCTCAGGAGCTGATTAAAGATCATTTCTTTTTATTTTTTTTTTATGCATTTATTTATAACAATAAAATTACCTCTATTGATTATTTTATATAATAAAGATTATCTTTGTATTTTCAAATATATTTTACAATTTAATTGTTATTAATATATACAAAAGAGTTTCAAAAAAGTATTATAAAATTATTAAACATTATTTTATGTAATTGTATGGATTGTTTAAAATATGAAAAATAATTATTTATAGTTTAAATACATACTTTAAAAGTATTTATATTTTAGTTTATTATTATTAAATTAATAAAATAATATTAAAATAATTAGTATTACAAATTAATAATATATATTTTTTTATAGATATATAGAATGTATTATTCATTATTATGATCCACTAAATCGTACTAACTCTTATTCCTCAACAGCTTCCTCTTTTTATTTATAAATTCCAGCCCAAAATGAATCTTGCCTTGCAATCTTTTCTTAATTTTCTATCCACTTATTGAGATAAGGTTCAAAGATTTTAACTTTCTTTAAAATCTATGTAGCTGGATCAGTAAAAAATTCCCTTATTATTTCTGCCTAGATAGCTTCCAAACCTCCTATTATTGCTCCTATTAACAATAAACTCAACCAGAAATGTGGAGTGCCTACCATAGTAAATGGAGTATATTCCATCAAAGTTCCAGGCCAGAAATGAGATATGATCACATATAAAATGTAAAGCAGAATAGACAGAAAGGTTATGCTAATAAAATTAAACCATGTCCAAAATTTAGTATGAATAGCTATTTTAAGATCAGCAATCTAAAATAATAATAATTAATATGATACTAAAATAATGCAGGAATAGACTGTCAATGAGAAAGGTGCTAAACTACTTGATTCTCCAGAATTTTATACTATTTCATAATCCATAATCCAAAGTACAAAGAAAAATATAATCATTCCATGAACCAAACCATTGAAAGCCCATAATAAATAATTAGGAATTGTGAAAATAGTTTTATTTTATCCAACATAATAAAGACTTGGAAATTTAAGTCTTAAATATTATTCTTATTTCTTTTAAACATTAGCTACTTCTTCTTTTGAATCATATTAACAATATTATCTATAATTGATGTCCTAATCAAATGTACCTCTTACAATAAGAGGTAATGCTGTAAAAATAAGATTATAGAAAGTGATATACCAATCATCAAAGTATGACTATCCTGAAAAGGCACAAAAATATGAAAAGAAGAATTATGGCACAGTGAAAATCATATTTTTATAAAAGAAATACAGAACCATTTCTGCAATTCTAATATAATTCCAATGTCCATGAACTAGTAATAACCTCCATAAACATCTAAATTCTCCCAAAGCAAAATCACTACTTTAAACTGCTCTCATTCCTTCATTTCCATATAATCCAACTCCAATATGAGCAGCCTAAATCATATTAACATCATTAGCTCCATCTCCTATAGCCAAAGTTATCTTATTTAATCTATCTTTAATTAATCTGACAACATCAGCCTTTTATTTAGGTGTGACTCTGCAACAAACAATACTTTCACAATCTTTTGCCATACTAACAAATGCCTATGCTAAATCTTCATTATCTATTATAAATTATAAAGATGATCCTTCAACTACTATTGACTACAATAATATGTTTAAATACTTTTTTTCTATTCTCCTTTATACATAGATCATAAGTATCTTAGATATCTCCTAATTTCTTTTTACATTCATCAACTGTAGGAACTGATAATCTCATCACTGTAAAATCTCCTTAGATTAATCTACAACTTTTAGCTATATTTTCTGCTGTCTCTAATTTATCACCTGTTAACATCCAAACTTTTATATTAGCTTTTAATAAATCTGCTATAGTCTCTGGAACTAAAGGTTATAATTTATCTTCAACAGCTGATGCTCCCAATAAAGTAAGTTATTTTTCTAAATTACTTGTTAATTTTTCTATATTTTTAAAAAATAAATATTACCTAATTCACTTGCTCTAGTCTCATTATCTGGTAAATTATTATAAGCGTGATCAAAATCTTAATATTCTTACTGAGATAACACTCTTGAAGCCATAAGTAGACATCTTAATCCAATTTTACTAAAATCATCTAAATAATTAATAATTTCATTCAAAAATGGTTAATTAGGTAATAATCTATCTTTGATAATATTATCTGCTCCTTTTATATATAATTTTATGATTCCATTATCATCAATTATAACACTCATTCTCTTTCTAGTAGAATCAAATTCAAATGATTTTAGCAATTTGACTTTTTTTTCTTTGCCCAAAATCTTGAAACATTATTCACTTGCAGATGATCCAGTAAATTGAAATCCTAATCTAGCTGCTGCATCTACAAGAGTGATCTCATCTGGAGATGGACCTTAATATGATGCATTTTAATTCTTATCATATTAAATAATGCATTCATGAGCTGAAGAAAGTAAGAAAAAGTATTCTTCAATTAATTCTCTCTGATTAGACAATGTCACTTATTATTTACCATCTTAGGATACAATTTTAAGATTTATTGGCATATCACCTGTGGATCCTTCACCTTTAAGAATGGCACTTAATTCAACATCTTGAAAATTAAAGACTGAATGTTGGAACACTTCACTTTCATTATCTACTTTAGCGGTTTGCTGTCTTTTTAGATCTACATTTTATACTGGATTATTTGTATTTTATTGTTCTCTGCCATATAATATATTTCCTATTATGCAATACTTGAATTCCATTTGATTACAAGTTAAAGTTCCAGTTTTATCAGAGAAAATATATTCCACCTATCCTAATTCTTCATTTATAGTTGTTGTTTACACTTTAGCATATTTTTTCCTTTGAGCAACAAACATCTCTTCATCTTATTCAATAAAGTAAGCTTAGAACACTTTAACAAATTCTAAACTAACTATCAATGATATAGGAATCATTGTATTATATAATAAAATATAACTGAAAAACGCATAAAAACTAAGCAAGTTCGGTTGAAAGTCAGTAAATTCTAAATACCAACTATCACTTCCATAATTATGCAACCAAGCTGAAGAAAAGGCAGCTGTGATGATCGATAAAATGATTTACACTACTAAAATTCCTAAAATAAGAATATTCATAATTCTTTCTATTTCACTTGACTTCACTCTTGAAGCATCAGCATTCCTCATGATTTTAGTATCCTATCCTGTATAAACAACTAAACCTATAATCCAATCAGTATTTCTTAGAAATGCACCTCTTAACAATAATTATTTAGCTGTTAACTAAAACTTTTTCTCTTTACCATCAACTGGCAAAAACAAAGAAGCATCCAATTCATAAAGATTTTACGTAGGAACCTATGCTTCAACTCGTATCTGATCTTCACAATAACCTTCTATTTCTTTATAAAGCTATTGACTCTCTAAAATAGCACTCTTTGGTTTTAAATTTTTTTCTCCATCTAATGATGATGTCTCGATGTAGCAAGCCCCACTTTCAATTGAACTTGAAAGCACAATTAGATCAGCAGGAAAACTCTCATCCTTCTTCACTAATATATAATCTCCTACTGATAATTCTGCCCATGTTGAACTAACTATTGTATTATTTCATTACATTGTCGCCACTCTTTATTTTAGGATTATACATTCTGTTGAATTTACTTCATTGTCTGATACATGACGCCCATAGTCTTCCCACCCTTAAATATTATCTTATTTTTAATACCTTCACGAGCCATTGATAAACCTAACACAAAAACTAAAGGAGCTATTGCACTGAAAGGGTTTAATGTTGAAAGCACTGGAATACATTAAATAATTGCTATGCACAAAAAGTAAATGTTAGCATATCGAGTAAATTGTAGGAGTAACGATTTCGGAAGAAAAGTTACTACATTATATCTACACTTCACATGATTACTTACCTTGATGTTTTTATGAAATTCGATGGAAATTCCTCTAATTCTAATAAAGTCCTTTCACATTTAAAATTCCCTAAAAATTGACGAGGTTAATTGTAAGTTTCGGGTCTCTTAGACCAAAACATTTAATTATATTGTTTATAATAATAATTCAACAAAAATTCTTATTTTCTAAATTTTCAATCACTTTATTCAATATCATTCTCAATCTAAATTAAATATATTACATTTTCTCAATTTTATTATTCAAATATTTCCTTTAATCATTAATTATTTTATTTCTTACATTAAACTATTTTAACATAATTCTATTTCTTCATCAAAAATTTAAATGAAATCTTAATCAATTTACATAAATCTCTATGTTTTAAAATTAAGTCAAAATATTAATGAAGAAATTCCTTTTTTTTTTATTTCTAATTTTTTATCAATAAATATAATTCATTTAGACTTAGGTGAGTATCCAGCAGGACTTCTAACTCCTGTTAAATTAGCATCATAATAACTATTTGATTCTTATTTATCAAAAGAGATATCTTTTACTTAAAAATTTTCTATTTCAATTGTTTCCAATTTTCGTTAAATTTTATCTTTTAACTATACCATCTTACTAATTTGAGCATCTTAAGGTAATTTCTAAATAATCAGTATTAGTTTATTGAGTTTTGATACTGAATAGTTTTTTATTTGGTTTATTTTCTATATAAGTTCATAGAAACTTACATCAATGATATCCTATGTTTCTCTTTACAATTTTTAATTAAAATTCATTTAGAATCTAATTTCATACAATATTCTCTATTGTTCTGATTGCATTAACATTAATTACTTTCTCATTTTTTCATGCTCATGTAAATATGATTCTGATTAAAATTCCTTAGTTAAAGTCTTCAGACTCTACTTTATGTCTTCTTAATTTCTACGTTTAATCTTTAATAAGTTATTTCTTAGATAAATAAATTCACTAATACTTAATTCCTTTTCTGAAATACTAATGTACAAACTCATTTTTCCCTTATTTATTTTTCAATTTCTTAAATCCATACATATTAAGCTGCCTAAGATAATTAACTCATTATCTACCTTAAGAAGCTTTGAAAATTCCGATGTTTAAAGTTTAAAGGTAAAATTTGATCAGTCAATTATCCAATATCTTAAATCAAAAATGTTGTTCCCTCCTTATTCCAAAATATTGCCGCTTATTCAGACTCAAGAATAGCGGGTTATAATTACTTCAAGAATGTCATATAATTTTATTAGAAAGGATGGAACTTATTTTATGTCTTCCATGATTTAATATTTTTTTTGAAATATATAATTTCAAACCATCTGGTTTATTTAATACTCTAAATAAGTAATAAATTTCTTATATGATAATCATAATCTGTTTCTTAAATTTCAAATAATTAGTTTTAGATTTAAACAAAAAGTTAGATTATATCTCTAAAAATAACTAGAATATTTATATTGAATAAAAATAGTCCCTTAATTTAATTGCAATAAGCTGTTTTATTTCTTAATTTTTTATTTGAATTTTAAATAAATAGATATATATATATATTTGAACATTTATAAATATTCACTTTAATGAACTTCTTAAAAATTTAAATTAAAAATAATTTTTCAATTTTAATCCTTTTTGTCTTTATAATTTTAATCAGTTTCAGACTAAATACTAAATTACATTATTTAATTCCCATTCATTAACAATATTTATTTGTATATAAACATTTTTCTATTTAACTTAATGAATTTTATAAAATATACTTTATTAGCTGATTAATTTTTATATTTAATTATATAAAGTAAAAACTTAAAGTTTTTCATTCCTACTCTTCCTATAAATTAATCAATTATCTCCTCCTTAATTACTTCTAGATCTAATTAATCTCTTAAAATAGATTTTTTGATCTTCACTTAGCTTTAAGTTAATTTTTGATACCTTTGCATTTTTTTTGCAATTTTCAAACTCCATTAGGTCATTAATCTAATATTTTATTTAATTCGGTTTGAAATCTAACCCTTTGCTTTCTTGCTCTAATAATGTATATGAAAGTTCTTTTACTCATCAAATATCATAATAATTAGAAGTTTAGTAAAGATGTGACCCTTTTCAAGATTAGTATTATATATCAATTTATATGTTCAAAAATTCTATTGAAAATACTATAAATATTTATTTTATTTATATAGATATAATATGAGCACTATTATAAAGGCTTATTTATGCTAAACCAATAAATTAATTGACAATAGTTTTTATTAAAAGTGAGAAAATTAAACTAAAATCAAAAATTTCATTCTTCACACAAAATAAAATAATATTCTACTTATTAAAAAATAGAAGATGAAATAAAAGATAAAATATTCTAGTTATATTATTTTGAATTCTTATACAGTTTAATTAAATATCTATAAATTTAAAGTAAGGATTATCAATAATATAAACATTTAAGATTTCAAATTATGATAATATAATTTAATATTATTTCCTTATAATAATTGATACATATTTTTTATTTGAAAATAAAATTTAAGAAATACAATGTTTCAAAAATAAAGACTATAATATTCATTATGCAATTCAATAAATACATAATTATATAAAAAAAATTAATTTATTTTATAATATATGTTGCCAGAGTTTTCGATTTAAGCAGTTAAATTATAAGCTAATACTAGGTAACCTAAACCGGTTAAGGTAATTCATTAAATTAATTCATTAGTATGTTCCACCTAAGCCTAAAAGTCCAGCATAAAAAAGAAGCTGTATATATTTAAGGAAATAAGTTTAGCATCCTAACAAAAACCTATAATAAAAGCAAAAACATCAACAGAGAGAATTTCTAGAAAAGTTTCAGAAGATTTCTAAGAAGCCTAATAATAGTAGATTGTTGCAATAGAAGCTCCTTAATAAAAAATAATTATGAATATGGATGAAAGATATCAATATTATGAGAATGAAGCCAAAAAGCGATAAAATGTGATAGATGTTTGTGATGGTGTATAGTTTTATAAGCCTGTAAAACCAGAAGAAATGCCCAAACCTCCTAAACCAAAAAAATAGACATCTAAAATAGAAAATGTGAAATAAGTTTCAAGAACTGAGAAATCAGAAAAATAATCAGTTTCTTCTGATTTATAACACTCTTTACATTAATCAAAATCTCTATATAATCAAACTTCTTCAAGAGAATAGCAATAATCTACATCTACATTAGTAGAAGAATATTAAACATAATAAATAGTTGTGGATCCTAATTTTTTAGTTTAAGGAGAAGTAGATGGTTATTAAATTGATGAAAGTTAATCATAAATGTTTGGATTTGGATTGACTGATTATATTAAAAATAATGTAAGGATGTTAATTAANTTATTAAAAGTGAGAAAATTAAACTAAAATCAAAAATTTCATTCTTCACACAAAATAAAATAATATTCTACTTATTAAAAAATAGAAGATGAAATAAAAGATAAAATATTCTAGTTATATTATTTTGAATTCTTATACAGTTTAATTAAATATCTATAAATTTAAAGTAAGGATTATCAATAATATAAACATTTAAGATTTCAAATTATGATAATATAATTTAATATTATTTCCTTATAATAATTGATACATATTTTTTATTTGAAAATAAAATTTAAGAAATACAATGTTTCAAAAATAAAGACTATAATATTCATTATGCAATTCAATAAATACATAATTATATAAAAAAAATTAATTTATTTTATAATATATGTTGCCAGAGTTTTCGATTTAAGCAGTTAAATTATAAGCTAATACTAGGTAACCTAAACCGGTTAAGGTAATTCATTAAATTAATTCATTAGTATGTTCCACCTAAGCCTAAAAGTCCAGCATAAAAAAGAAGCTGTATATATTTAAGGAAATAAGTTTAGCATCCTAACAAAAACCTATAATAAAAGCAAAAACATCAACAGAGAGAATTTCTAGAAAAGTTTCAGAAGATTTCTAAGAAGCCTAATAATAGTAGATTGTTGCAATAGAAGCTCCTTAATAAAAAATAATTATGAATATGGATGAAAGATATCAATATTATGAGAATGAAGCCAAAAAGCGATAAAATGTGATAGATGTTTGTGATGGTGTATAGTTTTATAAGCCTGTAAAACCAGAAGAAATGCCCAAACCTCCTAAACCAAAAAAATAGACATCTAAAATAGAAAATGTGAAATAAGTTTCAAGAACTGAGAAATCAGAAAAATAATCAGTTTCTTCTGATTTATAACACTCTTTACATTAATCAAAATCTCTATATAATCAAACTTCTTCAAGAGAATAGCAATAATCTACATCTACATTAGTAGAAGAATATTAAACATAATAAATAGTTGTGGATCCTAATTTTTTAGTTTAAGGAGAAGTAGATGGTTATTAAATTGATGAAAGTTAATCATAAATGTTTGGATTTGGATTGACTGATTATATTAAAAATAATGTAAGGATGTTAATTAATTAAATAAATAGAACCATAAAAAAGAACTTGGAGAGAAAGATGTAACAAATGAAGTTAAACCTTAATCAGAATCTGTTTATACATATTATGATTATTATCCTCCAAATGCTAATGGAGAAATACCTAAACCATTACTAGAAAGTGTTAATTATATGAATTATTTAAAAGAGCAATAAGCCTTATAAGCTCAATAAGCCTAAGAAGGACAATAACAATAATAAATATTATAAGGTAAAAATAAGTGAATATAATATAATATAACTATTAAAATTTACATACTATATATTCTTATAGTGATTGAAATTTATACATTATATAAAAATCTTAAATTAATTATTCATCAACATTCTTCAATTGATTCTGAATCTGCAATTATTTTAGTTAAAGGCTCGAGAAATTAAGAAGCTATTTTTTCAACAGATGGATGTTTAAATACATCTAATATTAATGTTGTCATATATTAATTTTCAGTTTCTAATTGTTTAACCTAAAATATAATATTATAATCTTTACTTTTTTTTATAATTTGTTATATTCATCCTATAATGGACCTAATTTCTCTAAAGCTTCTCTCTTCTTTTTTTATGATTCCTTTGCTGAATTTCTATTTCTTCTTATACTAAGAATTTTTATGTGATATTATACCATTAACACTTTTTGCAATTACATTCCTCTTCACCATTATAAACACATTTGTTTTTAAGTTTTTCAATCATTTTTAAATAATAATTAGAACTATTCTTGACTTACATTTCAGTAAATCCATTTTATATAATATGATCTAAATATTAACTTTCTAATTATAAGATCATAGGTAAAATGAATAGAATTTAACAATTCATTTGTTTATGGATTTTAATTGTATTCGAACTAAATTTAAGTAAATCTAAATCAGTAGTCTCTTCAAAAAATACTTATGTAGCTTTTTTTAAGAAATCTTAAGTAGTGGCCTTAAAACTACCCATAATAAGTAAATACTAATTATTAATTTAATTATATACTTCCTAAAATATTTAATCATTATGTAATTTAGCTGTTTATTTAACACTTTATGCAACTAAATCCATTATTAAATTACTTTTAGTAAAAAAATTATTCAATGATTGAGTATATCTATTAAATTATAATAAAAATTGATCTTTAGTTAACTTTTATTGTTATTAACTTAACAATTTAAATGTGAATGTTGTCCATACATCATCTTGTTACTTTTTTATAATTTAATGTATTTGAGTAAATCCAATTTGTTGACTTACTGTTTAACCTTATGATATTTGATAACAATAGAGTGCATTAAAAAAGATGTCACAAAAGTCATCTCTGAAAAGTAAAAAATTGGCAAGATATTTTGTACCTTTTATAATAATAATCTAGAACTTTGATCGTAATTAATGAGTTCAGATCGGAATAGTAGAGCTATTGTTTAGAACAGAGAACAACTCATTGATATCTTTAATGGATTGGCTTTATACTATGACAATAAATCTGCTACGATTTCTTTATCTGCAGAACAATTTTCCAATCCGTATATTATGAGATTACTCATGATTATCATGAAATATGGTAATTGAACCTCTAAAACATTTGTTAAATTGATAGTTTGTTTCTACAGAATGATTTTCTAGAAGTAAGACGTAACCTAATTTTAAACCTCAATTAAAGTTGGAGGCTTGCTTTTTTTAATATATTTTTAAATTCTTACGAAACTTGTTAAATTGGTTAGTATTAGGTTTAACATTGTTGAATTATCTACATAAGTTATTGCTTTTGTAAAAACTATATAGATATTGGTATTTCAAATACTTGTATATTTTATTTCTAACTATTCTCTTCTTGCTTTACTTATTAAGAAGATTCTTATTGCGATTAAGTAATCAAGGCTTACAAATATATTTTATGAAGAGGATTCATAATTAATATTAATAATCAAAACATAGATAGAACAACTCTTCTTTCATTTTTGAGAAGTGCGTAATATAATTATGGTAATTGAACATATTTGATTTAATATTAATACATTTCTGCATTATATTTACATATTATTAATAATATATAATAATTATTTTGAAGATCTATTCTTTTTCTCTTATTGTTATCAATTAAGTAAATAATTACATATATATATATATATATGTAATTATTATTAAAGAAACTTAAAGATATAAATGATTATAAATATTAGAATATTGTTAGAAACAAAAATAGGATTGAGAAATACAAGGGATAAAATAAATAAATAATATATTTAATGTAATAGTATTTAATAATTCTTAAGTTATTTATATTTGAAATAATAATAATAATAATAATCATAATAAAATTTGATCATTATATTACAATTGTTTTCCATTAATTAATACAATATGATTACTTAATAATTTAAGATTACCTTCTAATGATTCTACTATTATTGATAAAAAATCTCTATAAAAGTAATTTAAGGATAATTCATGAAGACAACACACCTATCCATTAAAATTGAATTTAATCATATCTTATATTAAGTTTTCCTAATTTGGATCTACAATAATACTTATTATCCTTAAAGTTGTTAATGATATTATTTTTTATCTACATGCATCTAAATATCTTGAATATTCATCTCTTAATACTATACCTAAGGGTAATAATTATTATTCAAATTATTTTACTTCTGGCCACTATTTTAAATTATTATGAAATTATTTCATAGACTAAAGATCAGTTAAGTGAATATTAAGTGTCCATGAATTTTCAAAAGCTTCAATTAATTATAGAATTAATTCTTGATCATTTAAATTATCATCATTGTTATTTTTCATAATTATTGTACATTGATTTAAAAATG
The DNA here is from genome assembly GCA_905183005.1 of Paramecium pentaurelia. NCBI lineage: Eukaryota > Ciliophora > Oligohymenophorea > Peniculida > Parameciidae > Paramecium > Paramecium pentaurelia. Next base: position 239,595 of record CAJJDO010000148.1, read on the forward strand.
ATCGAAATTCTTAAAATAATTGTCTTAATTCTGGTTAATCTATAATATTATCAATCTTAACTTTTTCTTAAATACAATATTAATTTTAATTGATATCTGGTCTATATATAGGATATAGTATATCAGTTCTTAATTACAATTTGTATGGATCATAATTATTAGTTCCACCTTAACTTTATATTACTTTCAATTAAAACAAATTTGAAAAATCACTTTTAAGCTTTTATTTCATAAAATTACTCACTTAATCATAAAGTAAATTTCTTAATTCTTCATTATATTTATTTTATTCATTAATATGTCTTAATTAATTAAACTTAGTAATTCCACCTAATTCATCTTCTAATTCTTAATAAGTTTTAGTCTAACAAAACTTTTTGTCTATTTCATCATCAAAATGTTGTAAACAAACATTGATAAATTATTGAACTATTTAAATTTAGGGTTTAATTATTAATGAAAATTCTTTATTTTTAAGTTCTTTAGATATTTATAATAGTTATTATTAGTTTTACTCATTAAAATCAGAAAATATTTTATCTAATCTTGTAAGTAATTATATTTCATTTAATTGTTAAATGGCATTAATTCTATCATTTATTTATTATAATATATGATTGCAAAATTAACTAGATTCATTTACTAATTCTAATTATTATTTTGGCCAACTAATTAAATCAATTCTTTCATTTCCTAATTTATCCTTCAATTCTAAATACTTTTCAATTATTGTTAAACTTTTTTCCAATTCATTATCTAAATTAAGTAATTATTTCATTATTTTTATCTCATTAGATAATTCTTTTATTTAACTCAATTCAATCACTGTTTCTCTAGCCCAAATATACTATTCTTAAATAAGATATATCCTATCTTTTTCTAAATCTAATTTCTCGTTCCAATCAAAATAAGGAAATTAAAAATCTAATAAATTATTAATTTTATTTAGAATCTCTTAATTACAAAATTTGAAACTTAATAAATGTCCCTTTTTTAAAGATATCCTTTGCAATCCTTATATATATTTATTATTGAATGTTTCATTTAAATATGATGTATATCCTATAAATGTAACAGATTTAAGCAATCTTTTAATTTCTAAATATATTTAATTAGCATTATAATGATCCTCTTCAAATCTTTAATATATAATAATAATAAATTTACTTAATAATCATTTATGACAATTATTTAATTTTACTAAATGGAACTTAAAATTATTATCTAATATAATTGTTCTCAAATTCTTAAATTAATTATTCAATATTCTAGATTTGCTATTCAAAATTATAAGATTCAAAATTTTTGATTTTAACTTTTATATTAAATTTCTCTATAAACTAACCTTAAAAGAATAATTATTTAATCTCTTCTTCCAATTTATTCATTCTTTTTGAACATTTTCTTCTTTAACTCATTTAATACTATTGTAATAATGGTTATACTTAAGTACAATTGATGTATTTGACTTTTTTTGACAATGAAACAATTTCAATATAAATAGTTTTGATTTTGTTATAAAATTCATCAAATTCATGATAATTAACCTTTAATTATATTATTTATTATTCATAATTTTGAATCTATAATTTAATTTATTCATTTGAATATAATTATCCATCTATAATAGAAAGAATTTCATAAAAGTAAACAACTCCTCCTTTTGAATGAACAATAGGATAAACTTCATCTTATGTTATTTTAAACATTTCCTATTAATGAGTATGAATTAAATTTAAGATGGATTGTGTTAATTTATTAGTCAAATATTCTAAAATTTAATTCTTTTCCTTTTCCCATAATTCTTATTATTATTTAATTACTTTCTCATCTTTTAAAAATTCAAATTATGCTTGATAATGTTTAATAGATGTCAACATACTAGTTGCTAATTCTTCATTTTAATTCAGCTCTTATTATAATATTTATATTTAATCTTCAAATCTATTTTTTATTACTTAATCTATATTATTCTAATTCTAAAAACAAGGGTTTTTAGGTTATTCTTACAAATTTAATAAACTTTCTAAATTCTTTTAAAGTGATATTGATTGATAAATCATTTATTAAGTTTTAGGTTTAATAATAGATTCATATATTTATTTATCTTATGTATGTTATGATTATAAAATATCATATTTCAATTAAGTTAGATTAGTTAGTATGACTTGAATGTTAGGTATCTCTAATCTAAGAGAACATAATTTTTTAATGTAATCTTAATGATTATTAATAATTTTTAGTTATTCTTCAAAGATCATTGCATAATCAAGTTATAAATAATTAGTAAAAATCATGGTTCTATTGTTAATAATGTTTGCTTTAATGATGGTGGCAGGACTATTAAACTAATCATTTTTCATATTTTGGTTATCTTATTGCTCATCTACACTGCTTTTTGAATTATGATTTAGGTGTTGATTAGGTTGAGTTTCTAATTGGAATAAGGAAAAGTATTACAAAATGCATATGTTGCATATTGATCGAAATAATAAGGAGATTAATTCAGATTGTATGGAAGGTGGTAATATTAATATTTGGATTAAGAGGGTTTAGTTGGAGTGATGGGTGTATTATAATACATTATTGTTAGATTTAAAATTTAATAAATAAAATATTATAAATAAAAAAATGATAATCGAATACTTTATTAATTAAATGTATATAATTTAATAATATAATGAAATATTATCAATGATTTTACTCTTTTAAAGCTTCCTAATAAATTCCATTGAATAAGGAGTTAGTTTAATTCAATAATTCTTTAGTAAGTCCAAATTCCTTTACTTCTCCTTTATCTAGAACAAGAATCCTTAAAAAAATAGATAATAAATATATACTTATCACAATGAAGTATGGTATTAATTCTATGAGCAATTGTAATAACAGTGCAATCAGCAAAAGCATTTTAAATGGTATCTTGAATCTTATGTTCTGTATCAATATCTATATTGGCAGTTGCTTCATCTATTAAAACAATAGGACTTTTCTTAAGAACAGCTCTAGCAATACATACAAGTTATTTTTCTCCAGCACTCAAATTATCTCCATGATCATTGATATGAGTTTCTAATCCTTTTCTTGATTCAATTAATTCAGTCAAACAACATTTATTAATAGCTTACAAAACTTCTTCATCAGTTCTTAAATTTAATGGATCAATATTATCTCTAATAGTACCACTGAATAATGTGGGATCTTGCATAATCATAGTAATTGATTCTCTAAGTTGTTTTAATGAGATTGTAGATATATCATGACCATCAATCAATAATTATCCATTTATTGCTTCTAAGATTCTTAAAATAGTTAATGTAATTGTTGATTTTCCAGCTCCTGTTCTACCTACAATACCAATCTTTTCTCTAGGATTTATTATAATACTCATTTTTTTTAATGCTAAAGGTAATCCTTCCCTATATTAAACTGAATAATTTTTATATTCTATAATTCCATTTTTTGGCCATTATGGTATATATTGATCTCTATAATTCTAATTATTTTGATATCTTTTAACTGCAGCTTCATATCCTTTTTCTGGTTTAACTCTAAAAGTAATTAATAATTATATAGATACTTAGTATAAGCAACACATCTTTCAAATGATATCAACCCATTCTCCACCTATCCTAAACATTAAACTGTTCCATTAATATTTTAATCCAAAGTGGATGCATATGTCATTAATAAACCAGCAAATGCAGGATTATTTGTACTATAAAACATACAAAATGCAATAGCAGTAGTATTTACCATAAAACTTGATAAACCAAGAATTAATCCAAACCAAGCATTTGCAGCTATTTGTTCTAAGAATATCTTACGATTTATATCTTGATTATTTCCATGCTTATTCATAATTTAAGATTATCTTTAAAAAGCTCTTATTGTAGTGATTCCCATGATTGATTCAGAGAAATAACTCAAAATAGGACTTTTGCTGATTGCTTCTAATCTAAATAGTTCTCTACTAGCAGTCATGTATATTATATAAGTTTTACAACATAAGAAAAAGTAGATTACCATAGGAATGGCAACCCAAGGGGAACTTGTATAGATATTTAAGAAAGTATTAGCCAATAATAGAAATACTTGAACTAACATCCAATTAAATGTCCAATGAAGTTCTGAATCTAAAACATTTTAATCTTTTGTTAATCTGTTCATAATTCTACCCAATGGAACTCTTTCAAAGAATTAACATTATGGTGCATACATTAAACAACTTACCATTTTATTATGTATATTATTTGCCTAATTGCAACTGACTATCACAAAAACCCATTATCTAAGAAATGCCAAGATTCCATAACTTAAAGATAGTACTGAAAATATTGTAAGATAGAAATAGTTATTAGTATCTTCTCCATTGATTAAATCTTCACTAGCTTATTAAGTCCAATGAGCCATCCATAATGATGAACCTATATAACATGCATCCCATAAGAGCAACATAAAAATCATGAAAATAGCAAAAAGTACACCTCCAGTCATTCGAATATAAGTAGCTAAGATTTCAAAAGATATAGAACCTTTATTCCTATCTTCTAATAACATAAGTTCATCAATTTCATCTTTATTTTAAGGTATAGCAAGAGTATCTTTTTAAGATGATTACTTTTTCTCTAATATTAATTCTAAAATAGGAACTTATTCAACATCATTTAATTATTCTTGAGATTCCTCATCATTTTTAGTATCCTTGTAAAATTTCTAATAGATATTCTTAAATTACTGATTTTATTTGATATCAGTAAATGTGCCTTATTCAGCAATGGTACCATTTTCCATTAAATAAACATAATCAGTGTATTAGCAACAATTGAGAGCATGAGTAACTAAAATTCTTGTTTTTTCCTTTAAATAACCATTCAAACATTCATAAATTATAAATTTGGCAACATGTACATCAACTGCGCTAATTGGATCATCTAATAAATAAATATCACAATTGCTATAAATAGCTCTAGCTAAAGAGACTCTTGCTTTTTGTCCTCCTGACAAATTTACACCTTTTTCACCAATCATAGTTTGATCTCTTTTGACTAAAATCTTGATATCTTCTTTTAGACAAGAGAATTTAATAGCTTCATCATATTTAGTTTAATCAAAGGGTAATCCAAAAAGAATGTTTTCTTTGACAGTAGCATTTTAAATCCAAGCTTTTTAACTAACATAAGCAAATGATCCATTTATTTAGATTCTTGGTTTATCTTCTTTATAAATCATTTCACCCAACATAGCTTAGATTAATGATGATTTTCCAGAACCTACATCTCCTACAATGGATACAAATTATCCTTTTTCAATTCTTATATTTATATTCTTTAAAATTGGTTCAGATTCAACTAATGGATCAACTTTTTAATTCTTATTTGTAAGAGTATTATGTTGTTATTATGGTTAATCTTTATATGATGACCAGTAAAATGTTCCATTTTCAATTTTGATTGCAAAATCATTATCAATTTCTGTCCTCATCACTTAAGATGAGATTTAAGTTGTTGAATCATTAACAGTCAATCCTTTTTTTTATAATAAATCTAAATTTGATTAACTAGAATTTGTAATACAATCATTCATTAATTCATTTGTCAATAGAAATCTTTAGATTCTTTTGAAAGAAATATTTGTTTCTATTAATGCATTAATAGCCATAGGCAAAAATAAAAGAGGACCTTGAAGACTCTAAAATAAACTAATAATAGCAAATGTATTAGCAGGAGTAAGATCATTTCCTATTGCAACATAAATTAAAAAGGTTGCATTTAAAATCAACATAGGACTCAACCAAAGTGATAATATGGTCAAACAAGCTGCAAAGAATCTAGTTTTTATAGTTTTAATTTCTTAGTTTCTTAGTTTAGTTAATTTTGATCTAAAATATTCTTCATAAGCATTAACCTTGATAAATTTGATTTATTAAAAGATTTCATTTGCACAATTTGTTCTCATGTCTTTGTTTTTCATCATCATAATTTAATAATCCATTATTATCTTACCTACATAAATATTAAAGATTGCAGTCAATATGATTACTCCCAATCCACCCAAAAATGCTATTCCTATAAATTTAAACATCATATAAATAGAAATGCCTATTTATAATGGCATTAACATAATTTATGACAGATACCATCCAAACCATTATAACTTCATTGTATCCACTTACATATAATTTAAGATTTATCCACTTGTGTGTTCTTTATTACTCTGATATGAAACATTCATACTCTTCCCCAATAATGCCATAGATAGTATGCCCATCCAATCATATCCAACTAATCTCTACAATATATATATATATATTATTACTATCTAATAAAAAGAATGTTGTTAACAGATAACTGATATTATTCTAATTCCTATAATACTAAAAATAAGAATTATCCCTTCCTAAGTCTCTTTTTCTTCCTTCATCAAATATTCTATAATCCATTTTATTAATAATGGATTTAATAGTGATGTCCCTACATTAAATAACATCACTATGAACACAAACATACATTATCTTAAAGATACACCAATCAATGAATATAACAATCCATTTTTTTTGCTTTTTCTCTTCTCAAATTATTTCAAGAATCTATAATACAATTGTTCACTAGTATCTTAAAATCTAAGATCCTCAATCATATCATTCTCTAAAGTTACTTTAGATGCAATCTATTATAAATATTCAAATTTACATCTATGGTACCATAAACCCAAGTAAATAACAATTATGATATTATACCTGCTCTATTTCTTCTTGACTTATTAACTAATTTAATAGTATCTTCTTCATTTTAATTTAACAATGGAGCTTTTAGGCTTACTCTGGATTACTCCTAATTCATATAAGAGAATTTCTTTATATACAATATTTCTTAAATTAAAATTTTCTTTTATAACCTTGAATTCTGCTAATATCTATTTATTTATCTCCATAAATATATTAAAAATTAGTATATATTGTATGAAATTTTTATTTACATTCCTACCGTAATCACAATATCACCTTACTATTCCCCATTACTCAAAATCTATATAGAATATCAATTCAATCATTTTCAATAAGTTAATCAAATTTAAAGAAGAATTGATGAAGAATTACCTGCTAAAATCAAATATTACAAATTGTATAGATTAAATTGCTAATCTACATAAGATATTATGTAATTTTCAAAAAAATTCCAAATTAGACATTTTAATATTAAAATCTTTTAAAGATTTCTCATCCTATTCTAATTTTAATATTTTTGATAATAAATTAATTCTAATGATAAGTAATTATATTATCAATTTATTCTCTCAATTAATTAGATATTTACTATTAATTTTGAACTATACCAATTATTCCTGAACCTTTTTAATAGTAATTAATTTTTCTCATTTAGTTTATATTTCTTTTAAAAATTCTTCTGGAACTAAATGTAAAATAAATTATTAGACAATTATATCAAACTAAACTTTAGTATTTATTTATATTCTAATAAATCTATAAAAATAAAATTCAATTTATTTAGTTGATTTTTATAACATATATTCATAGAGTGCATTTTTCTATTGATTATTCTTGGTATATAAAAAATTAAGGAAATAACAATAATTTAACTAAATTAAACCTTTTGTTAATTTATCTGCAATATTATTAAGTAATTTAAAAAAAATGAAATAAAATAGGCATTTTGCAACAAAATGTATTGGCAAATTAAAATTAAGCACGCAATTAATTATTATAGTCTCGATACAGGTGTTAATTATTGTGTCTTATGTTCTTGCACTAAATTTAATTCATCATTCTCTACTTATAAATTATTTGTCAGAAGTATCAGATTATATGTTTGAAGATAATTCAAATCATGTTTTATCTAATATGATGGAAGAATACATTTAGCATTTTAATCAAGTATTTAATTTAAGTAAATATTTTATTACATTTCAGATGGCAATGCTTTGGTTTCATTCCATCGATTATATCATATCACTAAAAATCAAGTGCTACTCCATCCTCTCGAAATAAATCCACTTTATTAAATGTAATATGGAGGAACAACTAAAATTCCAGATCCCTTAAGAATTATTAAAGGATATGGTAATTATGACATTTCCTATTCATTCATGTGTTACTCAAATCTTTCTTAATATAATTAACCAAAAACAATAGAAGAAGAATTGGGCATTAAATTATAAGAGTAGATTTAAGCAGCAGCATAAATATTTTATTAGGGAAATTTAATAAACCAATCATTCTTATATTCATATATTATTAAGGAGAAAATAAATTCCATTTATCCATGTTTAAATAGAGATAAAGCAATATATTCATATGTGGCTGAAAAAAGAGATTGGTATATTGAATTGAAAAGAAACTATGAAAGTAAATCACCATATGATAAATATAATTACACATTTACTCAACCATATTTATGTAACAATTTGTAGATCAATTTAAATAGTATATACAGATAAAAAGATTGGACTATCTATGACACTTCCAATAGTTGATAGAAATTTAAGTTTAATTGGAGGAGTTGTCTCTAATTTCTTAGGTTCATAAATAGTTGAAATGATGAAAGTTAATTAATTTGGATTTTAAATAATTTATCTTGTATCAGAAAAAGGTGTTATGATAATGCATCCCTATAAAGTAACAGTAGAATAATTACCACTTTATATTTACAATGAAAGTATAACTGGATTCAATTTGACAGATTGGGAATATATCTTAAATTTAAATTCAGATTCCTCTTGTCCAATATTTGATAAAATGTCTTCACTTCTTAAATGTAGATACAATTCTTATTATAAATAAGAAATGATAATTGGTACACGTGAAATTCCAGAATTCAAAATGAAACTTATAATGTAAGTTATGATATTTAATGTAATAATAGGTTACTGAGTAGTTCAGAATACTTAAAATTTTATGATGATTTTTAATCAACTTTAGAGAAAAGCTTAAAAGAAACAACTAGTAATAATATAATATGGTTATTTGGATCATTTATTGTTCTTTGTTTAATGATTGTAGTGATTACATAAATATTATTTCATCCAATAGAAATGATTAAATAATAAGCAATAAATTTAATTATTTAATAAAGAAGAAATAAATAATAAATATCAGAATTTGCAGAAGTTTTAATGAGTGATGAAATATTTTCATTAGTTCAAACTTATAAGATTGTAATAAATAAATTGGAATCATTATCATTAATAAAAACAAGTTAATGTAAATAATTTGAAGATATTAAATATCCAACTAAATAATTCCCTATTACTTAATCTAATTTTAAATAAAATATTGAATAAATCAAATAATTCCAAGCTTTAAGATTTGAATATTTAAAAGATTTTAATAAAGATAAAGAATTTGAAAATGCTACGATTTCCATTATGAAAAGAGTTCTCAAATAACAAAATACTAAGTTCCTTCTATATTGAATCTTTAAGTATTATATTAAATACAATTATTCTAATTTATAAAATATAAATTTGTGGGTATTAAAATAAATTAAACACAATATATTATTAGTATTATAATAATAAATATTATCATATTTAATTAAATCATTTGTTTAAGAAGTAGTCTGTTATTATTAATTAAGTTAATTTAATATAAATAATTTGTTTTAATTAGTGAAATGTAGAAGCAACAACGATTTTTTACTTCCTGTTTGAATAATTTGAAATTGAGGACTTAATTGATAATATTGGTTTCATTAATTATCCTTTTGATAGTCTCTTATGTTCTTTCAGTAAATTTGATTCATTATTCTTTGCTTAAACAGTATTTTTCTTAGATTTCTAATAAAATATTTGATGACACTTCATCTAAAATATAAGAGAAAACTATTAGATTATATTAAGAATATTTTGATAGAGTCTTTTATTTAAGTAATACAAATTCATATTATAGATGGAAATAGTCTTATCTCCTTTCATAGATTGTATCATATGACAAAAAAATAAGTAAAATAACACTCTTTAGAATTAAATCTAGATTACTAAATGCTATATGGAGGTGTAAATAAAATACCAGATCCTATTAGAATTATTAAAGGATATGGTAATTCTGATATCTCATATTCTTTTATGTGTTATTCTAACATAACTACATTTGAAGATCCATTAAGTTTAGATGAGCTTATAGGAATGAAAATATAAGAGTAGACTCAATCATATGCATAAATTCTTTATTAGGGGAATATATTGAGTTAATCATACTTATATTCATACATAATCAATGAAAAAACTAATGCAGTTTATCCATGTCTTAATAGAGGATAAGGAATCTATTCTTATGATCCTGAAAAACGAGAATGGTTTATTGAAGTCAGAAATAACTATAATCACAAAAAACCTTATAATGAATATTCAAGATCCTTCACTTAACCTTATTTGTGTAATACTTTTATAATAATATAATTGTAGTATTTACAGATAAAAAAATAGGATTATCTTTGGTATTACCAATAGTGGATGAAAATTTAGAATTGATTGGAGGTGTAGGAACAAATTTCTTAGGAGCAGAAATTGTTTAAATACTTAAATCTTAAGAATTTGGATTTTAAGTTATTTATCTTGTATCAGCATCTGGAATTATGATTATGCATCCATATAAAGTAAGTGTTGATTAACTACCTTTATACATATATAATTAATCTATTACAGGATTTAATCAAAGTGATTGGTAAAGGATGAATACATAATCATAAAATGATGTATCAACTTGTCCTTATTTGAATAAACATTCATCATCATTGAATTGTCTATATAATAGTTTATATTAACAAGAAATGATAATAGGAATCTAAGAAATTCCTGAATATTCAATGAAATTAATTATGTAAAAAATATATCTTGCTATCTTTAGGTTATTAAGTAGTTAAGAGTATTTTTAGTTTTATTAACATTTCTAAGAAGAACTTGAATATAATCTATTAAATTAAGTGGGACTTCAAATTTCCATATTGTTAGGACTATTTCTTTTTATTTGTATAATTTTGTATACATTTACTTATACTTTATTTTATCCTATTCAATAGATCTAAACTTTAACAATTGATAGGATATTTTCTAAAAATAAAAAGAAATCTTAAATGCCATTATTTGCAAATAAATTTATGAGCAAATAAATTAGTTTATTGTATAATTCATATTAATTCGTGTATGATCGATTAGAACAATTATCATTTAATAAAACTAAATCATGTAGAGATCTTGAAAACTATTAATATCCACGAAAAGTATTTTCTTTAAGAAAATTAATGCCAAAAGATAGTAATATATTGAATTAAGAATAACTAAATGATTCAATCACTTAAGAAATGATTATTATGTTTCTAAAAATCTCTTCAAAATATTCTACATGATTATTTCCTTATTACTATAAATAATAATATACTTATATCTGAAATCTATATCAAAACAATTTATAATAAATTAATCATTTTTAACCAATAAAATTCTTATCCTTAGAATTTAGACCATAAAATATATTGAAATATATAATATAATGTAAAAAAAGAAGAATCTATAAGATTAAATAAATTATGATTTTAAGTATTTCAAGCCATTCAACTATATAAAGAACTATTAAGTTATCATGACTATTATTTTATTTTTGAATAATTCTAATTATAAATCTTTTATTTATCACATAATTCATAATATGCAACTTTAATAATATTAAAAATTATAGAATAAAAGAAGACTTTCTGAAATTTTACTTTAATTGTTTTATAATAATCTTATAAATATATCTACTTAAACATATGATTACAAGAATTCTCAAATAAATTACAATTTTTGTAATAATTAATATATGTAGAAAATTAAATAAATTTAATAATTAATGTATATTAATGATCTAATGATCAGAATAATTAATATATATAGCTATCTTTCTTAAAAAGAGTGATTTAAAAGAAATTCCTTAATTTTCATCGTAAACTAATATATATATTTTCAATTAAGAATTTAATTGTATTCTTTTTCCTTTTGACTTCTTTTTTTATACATGAAATTTGCTTAAACTTATTCTCTTTATTAGAGTTCTAATATAAATGTTAATAATTCAGAAAATACAGTCTTAAAAGAATAATCAAGAAATGTTTATCAATATATGAGTATTCCCTAATAATATACTTCTGTTTGAGATAAGAATTCATTTAATTTTAATATTTATGAAGATCATAATAATAAATAAGAGATCCAATATTTAATTAATCTGCTTTATTACTAATAATATACTCCAATAATCTACTAGATCATAAATATCTAATCTTATTTATTGTATAGATTCTTTATTTATCTTTATCCAATTTAATTTTCAACTTCAATTAGATAATCTTAAATAACAATATTTTTTAATTTTAATATTAAAAGTAATAGAGAATATTATAAATTATTAGATTAAATAATATGGAAAGAGTCAAAATGTTAAAAAATTTTAAGCCTTTTTTTTAAAATTATATTTCATCTACAACATCCACAGATATAGTCTTTTTAATCATAATCTGCTTTAGTAACGCCAACACAATTCATATGATACCATTTCTGACATTTATCACACTAAATATTTTGGATTCAATACTTAAATTGAAGGCAAATCAGGATTTAATGGTTATTTACATGTGCAATGATTCTATAATTTCATAAAACCCTCAAATCTATTTTTACTTGGTATCCATCCTAATCTTGTAAAAAATGTGCATTTATCCAAAGTTTAAGCACTTTCATATTCTTCTAAAGAGTATATGATGCAAGGAGATAAAATGGCTGATGCCAATATATAATCTGTACAAGTAGTACTAAAGACTTCACTGTTTGATATCCAACTCTTAGCCTAAGGTCTAAATTTAATCACTTCACTTTTACGATAAAACCTATTATTCACTATCGTGGATACCATCTGACTTCACATAGACAAATAAGTTTTGATGATTTATTTTCATTTATTGTAATTATTCTCTATATTTTCCCTACATAATCTTCAGATGGATTGTTGGCATTTTTTATTAATGCATTTTGTCCTACTTACAGAGTTTGTGAATTCACCTTAATCTCATCATATTCATGAATAATTGTATTTGAAGAATCTTTTTCAGCCCAATTAACAATCTCTTTGAACTGTTACTTTTTAAACATTTCTCGAATCTTAGAAGATGTTGTAATACCCCCTTAATGTTTAGATTTTTGAATTTTCTTTCTTAATTTGTCAGCTGAATCCTCAGAATCCCCAGATTTATTAAAGAATTTATCCTAAATACAAAATGAGTATACTTCTTTAAACTCAGTCATTTTATAATAAAAATATTTATAATATTTCAATTTCCTTTTGTTATAATAATAAACTCCTTAATCTCTAAAAAATAAATATTATCTACCTGATCTACATATAGGACATCTTTGACCTGTCATTCTTAAATTCTAACAACATTCTTAACATAAAATAACATGTTAGCATGGTTAAATCATTGTATCAATAATATTGGTTAAGCAAATTCTACAAGGTTCCTTTTCTCTATAAATATATTATATTATATACGTATCATCTTTCTTTCCTAAAACACTATCATTCATTCCATAAACATCTTTTGTTAAAAACTCTTAACCATTTATCTTACATGATAGAATTATTTATTACTCTTAATTTGCTCCCTAAACATTATGCAATTAATTGATTTTAATTCTTTTCAACAGTGCAATAATAAGTAAATGAATGATCAACATTAAGTTTTGACTATATTATATATCAAATTCTTACAATTTTTACAATCAAAGGAAATGAAAATTCATCTTATTTCATTTAATATTGTCTCATAGATTCTATCTTTGTTTATTTTAAGTCTAGTATCACTCTGTTTTATGAAAATTCTTAGTTTTCTCCCTTTTAAACATAGAAACCTTATATTTATTTTTATAATTAAGTATTTCCATAGAGAGATATAATTTCTCCTGTTCTCTATTTCTCTTATCCCAAAAACCATACATCTATCTAGGTTTATTCTGGACAAGTATATTAAAATGTTAATTAATATGATGTCTCACCTACTTAAATCTAATAATCGTAATTATTATTACAAATTTAAATGAAGTCTTAATTATATAGACATCATTTTTTTAAGCACTTAGAGTTGTTGATTAAATTGTAGCAATATTTGGCTTTGGTTTTATTTATAACCCTTAATAACCATCATTAATGAAATCATCATCATCATCCAATTATTATGGTACATGTAATGCCTATTATTGAGTAGTTTATCCTGAATAAACAGCATTTAGTTTTTGTTGATATTCAGCACTTTGTAAATACTAATCGAGATTAACTTGATTTTCATCCTCCTTACTAGAACCCCCTCCCATTCTATAAATTATATAAATTATTAATGTATTTTATTATCTTTAATAAATATTAGAATACTTATAAATATTATAAGTCTTTTGAAGCTTTATAAAAGTATTGAACTTATATTCATCATATAGAATTAATGAACATAATTTATTTTAATAACAATATAGATAATATTTTATTTAAAAGAAATATTACATATACAATAGAGATATACTTAATGAATAAATTTCTAATTTCCTTATTCTTATATATTTGTGAATATAATATGAGAAATATATTTATCAGTTAAATGATAAAACTATATTAAAAATAATGTAATTAATATGAATGAGAAATGATCATATAATTACTATCAAAAAGTAATAGAACTTAATTAAATTATCCAAGAATACTCTTAAATTAAATTTATTAATATTTGTATATCTCTTTAGAACAAATGTTTTAATAATTAGATTTTTGAGGATATTTTTAATATTTGATTTGATCTCCTAGAAACCTTTGTTTTTATATAAAATTAAAATCAGATAGAACTTCTATAAGATTCAAATGAAAAGTTATTTAGTTTTTTCAAGAACATTAATATATGTGTATCAAATATATTAATTGCTATCTAACTAATTTCTTAGTACCTATTAATTTAATATAGAAAAGCATAGCTATAAATTATTTTAAAGTTATTACTAATTAATTAAATACATATAATTAGTTAGTAAATTATTACTGTATTATTATTCTTTTTAGTCTTGATATCTTTTCTAAGATGATAAAATAACCAAAAATCAATTAAAGGAGGTAGAAATCTTACTCAATAGTTAATTAAAATTTGATTCTCTTTAATAATCTACTACTTTTGAAATTTGGATAAAATAAAAAAAATGAAACTAAGTAAAGAGATGAACAAAATTAAAAAGTATTGAAATAGTTGACTCCTTATTATTGATACTTACTTATTGAGATTAATATTTTTTATCTTGAATAGTTAAACTATATAGGTTCCTGATCTGAAGTTAGAAATTCAAAGATATATTAGTTATATAATATTTAATTTTATAATGAGACTGCAGAGAAATCACTAAGGAGCCATACAAATATTAAAAAACAAAATTGAATCTTATGAACACCTTCAAAAATAGCAAATTTTGTGTTAATTATTTCCAGATGCTAGAATGTGATTAATATTTGACTAATTTAATAGAAAATGGATAAAACTCCACTTAGATAAAGTAATTTTAACAACCTATCATTTGAATTAAATGCTATTTAGTTAGAATCAAATACCAACTCATGTTTATTATATTATAGAAGGTGAAGTAAGATTAGAAGAAACATAAATTGAAAGAAGAAAACCTAAAAATAATATGTTTGCTTCTACATGTATGGCAAAGAATAGAACTTTGTTAATAAAGTCTGCTGGCTCTTTAGTTGGAGTATGAAAATCATTTAAATTTTAGGAAATTGAAGCATTGCTTGAAAAACCTTATCAGACAACAGCCAAAAGTAATGTTCATTACAGTAAAATACTATTAATACCGGAAGCTATTTACATAGATTTAAAAAAACAAGATTATTTGCATTAGAGTCTTGAAACGTAACATTAAAAGGATTAATTAATCTTGAAGAAGATCATTTAATTAAAGCGAAGAAGATTAGAATTGTAAGATGTTTCTCCAGATAGAGATTCACCTTCCTAAACAAAAATAAGTAGAGAAGACTTCATTGTTTAATAAAATAAAAGAATATAAAAGAAACAAAATTTTGAATTCATTAATTTAACACCTGAAGCTCCTTTGTTTTCTGTTAAAAAACTTAAACGAGTTGCTGCTCCTGATGAAAAACTAGAGAATAGAACTAGATCTATATCAGCTCCTACCAAAGCTAAAATGTTATCTACTATAAAAAGTATAAATAGTACAGAGAAAATATTAAAAACAGAAGAGATTACACGATCTCGTGCTAATACTATTAATCTAGGAGAAAAGTGTAGACCTGGTTCTCGAATTTTTTGGTAATAAATATTTCAGAAACTTTGATTTTATTTATATATGTGAATTTAATGTTTAATTTGTATAATTTAATGGCAGCGGATCAAAAAGATATCAATGTGATGGATCTAATTTAGAGATTGATGACATTCTAAATGAAAGGGATAATTCTATAAAACCTTTGAACTTAAAATTTGATTTAGTATTTTAGACATATAAAAATAATCTAAATCAAAATGATCAAAATTTATTTTTAGAATTAAGCCATTAACTTTTCAAGACAATCTCACTTTTTTTGGATATTTTCGAAACAAATTAATTAAGATATGATTACCCATTTTATAAGTAATCAATTTAATACTATGTGAATATTACAATTATTTAAGCATTGAAAAATTGATTAATTTTATGGATAATAAATTGAAATCTTCAAAATTTTATGGATTAATTGGAGTTTTAAGAAATAGATTTATGATTATGCAAGTGACGGAATTAATATGAAGAGAAGATAATTTTAATAAAAGGAAATTAAATTATGAAAATAATATATATTTCTTAATATAAATATACAATCATTGTAAATTAAAATAATAAATAGAATATTTATAATTTACTACAGAAGATATTCTTATCATCAAGAAAGTGGAATAATTCATAAGTTTGAAACTTTTTTGATAAATTTTTAAATTTATGAGTTAGAATACACAATACTGATCATTTTTATACTTCCAAGAGTTTCTTCTACTCTTCTTGACTTAACATTCCAAATATAGCTTAAACATTTTGTCCTTGTGATTATTCAAATATTTTCAAGGCACTTGAAATCTTTGTATCAATTGCTTCACTAGATCTCTTTGTCTTGTAAGAATTAGCAAATACTTTAAGAATCTAAATTATAAATTTAATATAATACTTGTAAAGCATTTTCTGGTTTTCCATTTATCAATTGATTGCAATCTGCAATAACAAATTCTGCTAATTATTCATGTTGAATACGAGCTTCTTATTTATCATATTTGAGAGGTAATAAATGTAACCAAGTTTGAATTCCTTAGGCAAGATCACCTCCTAAAGATTTTGATTAGTATTTGATGATTTTTCCTAAAGCTGCAATTGAATTGTCTCTTGCATGTCCATGTTATTTTTCTGTATCATCTTAGTTCTTATCAACTTTTAAGGAATCAACTAATGCCTTTGATAACATGGGAGCAACATTAATGTACAATTACTATTAATATATTTTAATTTAATACCTCTGGTGTATTAAGGGCCATGATACCAATTCCATAGACAGCAGCTTATCTCACAAAGCAAACCTTATCTACAGCATAGATTGTCAAAGCTTAAGCAAAATCGTTTAGTTTAGCTTAAACATATGGATATCCCAAATATTCAACCATATCATCAATAAGGAAAATACCAAATTGATGCATTTTTGGAGATTAGGCTGGGTCTAAGACCTTGGGTAAAATTTAATTGCAAATGACTTCATATAATGGTTAAACTTAATCTTTGTGAGTCTTAAAGATGGATCCAATGCATTCAGCAATTTTGACATGGAGTTCTTCTTCAGTTTCAGTTTCTTCTTTAATAACTGTCTTTTCATCTTCATCAACATCTTCTTCTTTAGACATCTTTTCATTTTCTGCCTTTCTTTTATCTGATTCCAATAACAATTTAAATACTTTATCTGAAAGTTAAGTAACTTCTTCAGTAGTCATAAAGGGTTATCCAACAATATCAATAATTTCTTTTATGCAATCAACTTATTCAATGATGACCATAGGATCAAATTCTTTTTCAGCAGCTTCTAAAATAATTCCTAAAAAGTATTTAGCTCCATTAACCAATTATTATACATTATTTGTAGCTTTAACATTTTCAATAAGACTGACTAAACATTTGCATGCAGCACTTCTAATATTTTCATCAGTATTGAAATTGCAAAGTGGTACAATCAATTAAGTGCATGAATCAAAGTAAGGGAAGAATGATTCTTTCAATTCTTCAATGAACACAGATAACATATGAATGGCAACTTCTGCTTCTTCATTATCATAAGTATGGAATTCTTCATCTGCAGTTCCTGTATGTACTTTAAATACTTATTAAACTAATTGGAATAATGATGGAATGATTTCTGGTAAATATACAGCAATTTATTATGGACAAACTAAAGCCAATCTTTACCATCCAGATAGAACATATGATTTTTGTGGATCAACAGCTTCTAATTAACTTGTTTGGACTTATATCAAAATTCTAACTGTTTCAGCCAAAAAGGGTTAAAATGAAGCTTAACCAACAGCTGAAGCTATTAAGGTTATGGTTTCAATTGTCTATCCTTTCAATTATCTATATTCCTTATTTTGATGATTTTAGAACACTTAAAATAATAATGGAACAATCTCATTAACATATGGAAGGAATTATTATTTGCTAGATTCAGCTGTAGCAGCTAAGGCACTCATTGCATTTTCCTTTACGATTGAAATTCCATTATTCAAATATTAGATTGTCAATTAGATAAGATTTTATAAGTATGATTCGATTCCTTTTTCAGTTCCTTCAACAAAATTAGTTAAAGCAGCCAAAATGTGTGATGTAACTCTTGGAACATCTTCTACTTACAATCTGGTTAAGAATTATGGTACTATAAGATGTAAATAGCTTTCTTAGAATTTGGGTTTCATATCATCAGCTATTTGACCAATAGCATGACAAACTGCATATCTAATCATAGGATTTGAGTCACTCAACATTGGAGAAACTAATTCAATTATTGGTTTGACTTCAGCTACTTCTTCAATATATTCACCAACTTATGATAATGCCAAAATGGCAGCATATTTGTATCTCCAATCTTAATGTTGTAATAATTAATTAACAATTGGACTTAAGACTGGTAACATTTCCTTATCACCAATAGATTCGATTAGTCTATCAATTGAAGACATACCAAATCTTGTGGTTTCACAATCTTCATCTTATTATATATCATCATTAAATCCTTCTGCTGGTTTCATCCATTCTTCAGTTACTGTTTAACTAATTTAGATCATATGGAAAAAGATCATTTCTACCAATTAACTCAAGTATTATTTATCTTATTTAAATACTCTTGGGAATTTTTCAGCTAAACTTATTAATGTTTCTGTTCCAATTCTCTTTAATCCTTATTCAATTTAAGATTCCCTGAAAATAGCTGCAATTCCATTGAAAAATACATTTATTTGCTTTCTAAAGAATTTTGGTTCAGCATCTACAATTTCAGAAAAAGTTTCCATAATGTCTTCACCTAAGGTTTAATCTTAGATTGTAACAGACAAAGCAGATTACATAAGATTTGGAATAAGATCTTAGAATACTCTGTATTACTTGGGTTCAGATGTTGTTACATAATTACCAATTGCTTAGATTGTAGCTGTTTTAATCTTTTAATCTGGACTAGCTAGTCCTTAGATAAATAATGTGTGAAGATCAGCTTAATGCTTATTGAATAGATCGATAGCATATGTGAAAAGATTGGCCAAGATTTTGAATCCACATTCAATCAAGTCATTTTTTGGGGACAAGAACAATTACCATAATGTTTATAAGAGATTAGGCCAAGAATTTTTAGTTTCATCTTCAAAGAGTGATCCTCCAAGTTCTCCAATTGTGTCACACAATTGACTTCTTACATTTGAACTTGTTTCAAGTTCCAACAACTAGAACAATGATACTTTAACTATTTCCTAAGTCTCTGGGGCAAGAAGGCTCCATACATTTTTATGACTCTTGGGAGAATAATTACTCAGTGAGTTTCTCAAATACACTGGAGCAAACTATCTGATTTTTAATTCTTCATGTCTGCATAGATGGAGCATAGCAGTGACAAATTCACTTGGCTAAGAATCTCTATATTAGGCTAGTAATTCCTCTGCCTTTTATCTGGTGGCATTATCTGATGAGAACACACCATGGATCACATTAAGAAGCTATTCTTATAAACTCATTGTTTTTTTATCACAAATTTTGTATTTTTAAATATTAAATCATAAAATTTATTTAAACATATAAATCTCGATTATTCGAATTTTCAAATATTCTTAAATTCCCTATCATTTTCAATAGACAGTCCATATCAATATGTCTTAATTTTCATATATAATTATATATTATTTTTAATATTTTATCAATATATTAATAATTTAGATTCTAATTATTTATTAGTACTTGGGAATTTATAATGAGAATCAAACTCAAATAGTTTCTAATTTAATTATTCTAGTTGATTATTTAATGTAAAAATTATATCAAGGCTAAATAATTACTAAAACATAAAAATTGAATAAATACAAATATATCTTTAATACACACTAATATGTAAATTATATTTATATTTAAAGCTCATTTTCTAAAAATATTAATTTTTACTATATTCTATTAGTTTTTCATTTATTTCTTTACATAATTTCAAAAGATAATAATAGATTTTCATAAGAAAATAGGTATATTACATTGTTTTAGTTTAAAAAGTTAAAAATATTGATTTTAAAATAATGAAAAATAATATATGAACAATTAAAAATAGAATGAATATTTGTTCTAATTAGAAATGAATTGATATATTCAAAATTTCTTATTAAATACTTGTGGTTTTGTTAAAACACCAAAAAATTAGGTTGATTATTTTAATGTTTCAGTCTATAAACTTATATCTCATATTTTTTAATATTTAGTTATATATATTCCATTTTATTAATTCTGATAATTTTGTTTTTAATAAAATCTTTTAATTGATAATAGAATTCTATACAACTTATTTCACTTAATCAATGAAACTAGTAATACTATAGTTGTTGTGATTCTAAAATTTTGAGGATCCAAAATAGGTTTTCTTTAATTTTTCATATGTATAAATTAATTCACCTACTATAATGTTTAAGGTTGTGTTGATAAATATTGATAATTCACTTTTGTTATTCGATTATTTATTCTTTAATATATGAATTAGAGCATTAAATTTATTACTATCTTCTATCATATCCTATTATATATTAAATGATTACTATTTTAATTTATCAATATCAACATCATTTTTACCTTCTCTTAAATAAAATATATAAATTTAAAATTAAAATGTCGGCTGCCGAAATTCTTGTCCCTGCAAAATTTGTAAGTCAAATGGTCTAATTAATTATAACATCTGTTATTTATCAATCCTAGGTATCAACATTATGCAATTTTAGTATGAAAATTTGCTCAATTTTCCAAATGATCAATTAGCTGAATCATCGTAATTTCATTGTTATTAAATCAAGCTTATAAGCTGGTGTCACACTCTCAGTCATATTTCTAGCTGTTGAAATGATAATTCTAGCCACAGGATGGACAATGAATTTTGAAAAAACAATGTTAATATGTAAGAAAATAACATTAATTTTATCTAGAAATATTATTACATTCTCTTGGTTCTGTAATTTTAGCATGGTTTATATTGGATT
Source organism: Paramecium pentaurelia (assembly GCA_905183005.1). Taxonomy (NCBI): domain Eukaryota; phylum Ciliophora; class Oligohymenophorea; order Peniculida; family Parameciidae; genus Paramecium; species Paramecium pentaurelia. Next base: position 261,410 of record CAJJDO010000148.1, read on the forward strand.
CTTGGGACTATAATTATATTTGGGCTATTTTTAGTTTATTTTGCTTACTGCCTCTACTTTTAGAATGTAGTACTATCGCAAATGCAATATTATTTCGTAGATCAATCATTCGTACAAAAAGTTGATGATTAAATAATTTATAATATTAATGTTTATTAATAAACAAACGATCGATGAAATTTAAGCAATAAACCCTAATGGCAATATAAGTCTAACATTTTGGTATTAAGAAAATAAAAATAGAGGAATATATCACGAAAAATGATCCCAATCCTTATTCCCATTAGTCATTTAATATAGCTGATGCGTAAGTATTTTTACTTTAGAAACAGGATAAAAGCAATATAAAAATAATAAAATTGAGATAGCGTGAAGCAAAAAATTAACAATTACTTATTTAATTAAATAACTAATTATATAATTTGATATAAAACCTAATTTATAAATCAGAATGCAATTTTTTATTAAGAATATAAAAGATAAGTTGAATAATCAGCCTATTCAATAATTCTGAATGTAATCAAGATTTTCATGTATGTAATATAATAGTTATATAAGAATAAATTAATTTTCTTTATTCTTATTCAACATAAATCATATATAACTACTTAGAGAATAATTTTTAATAAATTATGTGTGTAAATATTTCAAAATTAAAAAGACAATATCATTTATATTTATAAATATTGATAATAATATTTTTTTAAGGTAAAATTGATAATTATAACAAATATTATTTTCTTTGCTTCTTTAACTATTTAATTGGGATAAATAATAATTAAAAAATATTGAAAACTATCAGAAATACTTAATAAATAATCATAACAATTAACTTAAAATAATAATTAAGAATAGATGAAAAATTATTATAACAAACTGAACCTAAGAAAATTATCAATAATGATAGAAAATTTTATCTCTGTTAGCTTTAGCAAGAAGTATATTTTGCTAAAATCTACTTGACCATGAAAATTAAATGTTTTTAAAAAAAGTTACATAGATTAAACTTTCAGTCCTTAATTATTATAATACTTATCAATCATTTAATAATAAAGGATGGGAGTTACTAAGTAGACAATAGATAATTCTGTTTGCATAATATTAACTTGTTAGTATTATTGTTATTTATAGATGAAAGATATTTCAAAATTTATGTATTTTTATTTTATTCTCCAAATTTGTCGATTTATATTCAAAATCAATTTCATTTGTTTGCCCATTGCAAATAGTAACAGCTCTTTTTCTATTAATACTTCCAAAAAATTATGAATATAATGTTTCTACTTAATCTTTAACTTTTTATTAAGTTTATATATTATTTATTTCCCTTCCTTAATCTGAAATCATAAAATACTTATTATCTTATACAACTTTAATTTCAATGACTGTTTTAAATTTATTAGAATGCAACCTAGAATTAATCGATTTATTGAATTCAGGCTTTTTGAATTCTACAGTATTTATTGGACATTATACAGCAGACAAATGCAGAGGTGTTTTTTATTTTTTAGATCTATTAATTTATTTATATTTCTTTTATATTTCAGTAAATGCAAAAGAGATAGGTTTGAGTATGGGTAATTCAACTGATTTTTATTATTAGAACTTCTAATTTAATTATTAATTTTGTGCATGTTAGGATGGTAATTTGCATATTGGTGCTTTTAACTCTTCACCAGTATTTTTTCCCTTGCACCAATTTTAAATAGAATTCTTAATAGAGAGATTTCGCATTGTTAAATCAGTCTATAATTTATCCTGAAACTGTCCTCTTGTTTTACAACAAAATGCTTAAATTTTAAGCCAATTTACATCAATATTCAGCATTATCAGCATTTATCTTTATTCATTAAATTAAAGGATTGGATTTAAATTATTTTATTTATTGTTCTGCTGATAAGTTTAATCTGGGTTCAACTTCTGAGTCATTGTTTAATTAAACATATTATCATTATAAAATTAATATTAAATTATGATAATTTTTTATACTAACATTTTTTATATAAATATCTCAGAAATATCATCCAATTTTAACTGTTACTTCATTTCCTTAAAATATTGAATTGTTTTCTGAATCTAATTGAATTTATTATCTTATCACATGAGAAATTTCATTATTCTCTAAATAAACAATAAAATTCAAAGAATTTTGCTGAATATCTGTTAATAACTTCTTACTTTTAAAACTTTGATCGAATACAATCTTTGCTTCTTTTCTCCCATCCTTAGATCTTTAGATCTAATTATAAGTTTATATAAAATACATCACAAAAATATCGATTTGGTTGTTTGAATTGTTATTGAATGATTGAATTCTCATTGATTTTTTCTTATTCACTATATCTTTGTTCATATTTTATTAATTAATCTTTCAATTTATAAATTTAAGCATCATTTTCATTTTTGATTAATTAAAATTCCTTCCCCAAATTTTAAATTTCCTAAATTTATTCTTTATTTATACCAAATCCTAATTTACAAACTCCTATTTTATTTCTATATTTTTTTATTTTATTTCTTCTATTAGATCTCTCATCTTTTAAATTTGTTCATCGTTTTCAGATATTTGAGTTTTGAGTTTATCATTACTATCTTTAGTAATCTTGTATGTTTGTAATTTCATTTTAGTCATAATTAAATCTTCTTCACTCATATCGTATTTGATTTCTATTAAAAATATAATTATTAATTAATTTAGAATTAAATAAAAAATAAAAATAATAGAATATTGGTCTGTTTAAAATAATTGTTTGGATATAATTGTGTCAACTCATTCAGATAATTTTTGATTAATATATTCGATTAGTCTATCAACTATATCAATTTCAGTTTATCTTAATAATTATAATATACTATTACCTACTAACTTTTTAATTGCTATATTCTGAATCCTCCAATTCATTTATTTTTGTAGCATCTTAAATGTTTAATTGAGTAACTTCAACCAAAGCATTTGAAATATTAATCAAACCATCTAATTCATTCAATCTAGATTATATTTCTTTAAGTCTATTATTGGCTGTAGCTAATGAAACTTATAATGTTTGTTTCTCATTTCTCAAGTCATCACCTAATCTAGTCAAGTTTTCGACCTAAAATAAAATAAATTCTATTTACTTAAGTCTTATGATTGGTTTCTAATTAATCTTGTCCCTCTTATAAGGCAGTAATTAAACGGGCCACCAAACTCAAAACATTATTGAGTGTTTCTGGATTAACCTTAGTTGTCATTTCAGCTAATCCTTCGATAATTGGTTAGAACAAAGTAAGTGAGCTCTTTTTAGTATGAGCCTCTAAAATTTCCTTGATTTTCTAGAAATTCTCTTTGGTTTAAAGAAGATTGCTTTTGGTATCTTAACTAAAATAGATTATTTTAAATAATATTTACGTAAGTTAAATTAAAGATGCTCCTTCTCCTCTTAAGTTCATAAGCAATCTTTAAGCTTCCTTACAAGCTAAAATGGCATCATTGTAATCTTAATATTTAGCTGAAAAATCAGTGTTTTCTGCATCCAATCTAGATTGAGCATCTCCACTTCCTCTACCATTTCTGTCTAAAGCTGCTTGATCTGCAAATTAATTATAAAGGAAAGAGATTACCTTCCTTGACTCTGGTTTAAAGAGTAGCCAATTCATTACTAAGACTTGATTGTTCTTATCTTTAATTGTCCAAATCAGCTTATGCTTATTCTAAAGTAGCTTGTAATTTAGCCAAATCAACTTGGCTTCTACGAGTGAAAGTAGCATTTTCTTAATCTTGTAATTAAGTAAGAGCAATAAGTTCATCCTTAATTTATTACAAGAGTTGTTTTAATTCATTGAGTGATCCACCAGTCTTCATGTTGACAGAAACCAAATTGACCATTGACTTTCCAAACGGATGATCACTATATTGGGCGAGTTTGTCAGTCATCTCAGTTATAGATGTTGCATAGATGCATGCAATCAAGGCTAACACGACAAAGTGTTTCATTATTTTATATTTAATTACTAAGAGTACTCCAAAAACGAATTATAATATTATGTTAAATATAAACAGTAACGACTATTAGTCGATGATCCATAACCTTATAAATTGAGGGTAATACCTGAAATCTAATTTAAATAAGATTTAGAAACATAAAATGTGGTCCTAAGAAAAAATTGACCACTCAATCGTCTAAGAATATCATTTGTTAATAAACCTTAAGTAGACATTTTAGTTGAAATCTAAAACTAAAATGAAATACTCACTAAGGCTATAAATTCACTAAGAAATACTATTGAATAGTTTAAAGATTGAATATACATAATATTAGTTTAAAATAATCGTAATACTTTTGTAATTTCAATTTATTAGACTTATTATAAAAATGCCAATAATCCTAAAATTTAATCATATATAAATATCTTTGTAATATTTAGTTCATCTTGCTATAAATGCTTAGAAATTCCAATAATTATATTATATAAATGATCCTTAGAATTTATTAAAATAAAGAGTTAAATTCTCAATTATAGGAGATAATATGGAAAAAATAGTTTTACTATCTGGTGAATAGATAATTACTGAAAAAATTATGTATAATATTATTAAGACAATATTGAAATTAAAAATAAAAGATCATATTTTATTATTGAAAATTAAGAGACCATTGTAAATATTAGCAAAGAGAATATTGCTTATGGTGGTATAAGTGCTTAAACAGTGAAAGCGATAGTCTTGGATGCTGTTATTTTTATTAATTATATTAACAAAGAATCATCAATTACAGCAGCTGATGATTTTATCAAAGTTGCACCAATTACTAAATTCTAATCAAATTATTAAAAGATAGTCTTTTCAAGTGATCTAATGAAACGACAATTAATCTTTTTGAAACTTGAGGAAACAGTGATTGATAAAGATCTTGGAAATGGAGAATAAATTATTGTATAAAAGCATTCAATTTTGGGTATGCAAGACTTTGTTCTTTAAACCAAAGGATAATACTAGAATAACGTTTATTGGGTCAGGTAAATAATTAAAATAAGATTATGGTTGAAAACAAAAATAATTTTGTAATTTTCATATCCATTTAATTCCAATAAAAATAGGCAATAGTAAATTGAAATAAAACTGACAAATTAAATTTACTAGGTAGAATTTTTTTGATATCAATAATTAATTTATGAAATATGATTGAATCTGATCTAAAAGGTAAAAATAAGATAATTTCTAAAGATCAGTGTTTGTGATTATCTTTTTTTAAGTTGCTGACATATTTTTATAAATTTGAAGTGGAATCTGAATGGTATTATAAGAATTTAATATTACTTATTGTTATTTAAGAATATACTATTTTTCTTCTAGAATTTAAATATCAATAATCATTTTTTCAATAATTTAATAGCTCTACTTATTTAGTAATCCCATATCAAATAAGTCACAAATATTCCATATATAGCATAATTTATAATGTCATTTTAATGAATCTTTCACTAAAATAATTAGGATAATATTTATATTAATTCCACCACTACTTTTTGGAGAATGAAATATCTTTAATAATCATACATCCATAGAATCCAACTATTCATGTTGTTTAGAGTATTGTATTAGCAAATCAATCTGCACTAAGGATTGCAAATGATGTCTATAATACCATTTTCCGTATATAATTAGGATTTCTATTTTATTTAAACACTCCTTCTGTAATTAAGCCTAATTTGTATTTCAATGTATAATATTTTTGACAATCACTCAATATAATAAAATTCCAAAGATATAAGCAAATTGATCCGTAACTACTCTAGCATAGCTCCTGATATTTATAACCAGACAACTACCCAATATAAAGCCAATAATGATATTATAATAATAGTGATTTTATAGATATTTTATTCTAAAAAGTTTGATCTGGAAATGTAAAATCTTTGACAACTCAAATGACACTCTGCTATCATGTAAGGCTAATTGTAATATGAGAATTAAGCTATATGTAGATATAAGCATCTAAAGAAAAAATTTATTACTACCAAATGAGAAAAACAACAAAGATTGCTGTTAATCCTTTTTAATCATTAATAATATGACATAAATAATTTACTATTCTGATGATAGATAAAATTTTTGTTGTTGTTATATCAATTCAAATAAAATTGAACTATCAAAGTTTTAACTAAGTATAGAATATGTGACAGATGTAAATCAATACAAGAATTTTAAATTTCTCAGGAATAAGAATTGATCATTAGATAAATCTTAATTTTCCTATAGTATGAGTCATTCATCTATTGAAAGATTGTTAATAAATTTCTATAACTTAGATTTAAGATATTATTTGTGAGTTTAAAATAAAGTTTGTTTAAATTTAATAAATACATAGTTCTCTTATAAAAACTAGAACTCAGACGCTATATTTATTTATTTCTAATTTCATCATATTACTATATATAAAATTTCTATTTAATATAAAATTTTATGATCAATAATTAATTTAATGAAAAGTATAAACGTGCTTTTATTAGTTCTTGCATACACAACATTTGCAACATAAGTATTGGAATAGATTTGATTGATTCACAGAATAAAAGAAACTTCATTTGGAAGAACATTATTTGATACCATTTGGCTAGAATTGGAGACTGGAAATCCTTTAGATAGTTTACTTAATAAAATTTTTTGAAAACAGAGAATTTTAGGATTCCTTCAATGTTGATATAGCTGCGTATGACAAAGATATTGCTAATATAGATTCTGAAAGAATCCCCCTTGAAGCAAAATTGGAAGGGAATTCGTATCCAAGAAGAACTATTATTTCAGGATTTGTTAAAGCCAAAAAGGCATAAGTTAAGGGTTATATATCAATCTCTCTTTTCATAAGGATATCAAAAGGAAATTGCTGAAAAATCAGCTTAATATGATGAATTTGAAGTAGTTAAAGCAGATTACAAGACTCCCATTTCAGTATTGACTGAAGCAGAAAAATTATTAAAGTCAATGTTGAAGCCACCTCATCATTTGTTAAAAATAAATAAACTTAATAGTCCAAAGAAATTCCAAAAGAACGCATTTCCTTTTTAAAAAAACATAAAAGAATCAAAACAGAAATTAACAAACTAAATACATGCACAGATATGTTCCTATCATGTATTTTTTAAGTCAAATTTAATAATAGCACTATTTAAGAGTATTCATAACATTTTTGTATTCTATCAAGTTGTCTATCTATTTGACAGATTAATTAATGAAGACAGTTACTCTTTAAGTTTAAAAAATTCTCTGAAGACAAAAAAAGTTAAAGCATGCAATAAAACAAGAAAATTATTGGTTATTGCCTTGACTATTGCAGAAAGTGAATTAGTTAATGCTGAATCTGATTTCGCCAATGTCTCGGATATTATCAGATAAATTGAAGCTTCATTAGAAAATGCTAATTAACGATTAAAATAACTAAATAAAAGAAGAATAGATAGATGGACTGAATGTGAAAAAGCCACTAAAGAATATGCAGATGCAAGAATAAGCCAGGAACTTATTCTTTAATTATTCTGATTTAGAGATGCTGATAGATAAGTAGTTTCAAATACTAATGGTTTGGTAATAACTTCCTCTTAGACAAGAGGTAGGGATAATATATGATCAATATTAAGATAATATTCATTAATTTATAATATTAATTAACTAAATCAAGCACTTCTTCATTAAATATTCTTCATATCCAAATTTATATCATAAATATATATATCAAACTTCATATCCTGGCATTCTTTTATAATTTATAAAATCCATCATTGCACACATGTCACCAACCGATCCCAGCATCAAACTAAAAGGATTATCAGACATTCCAACAACATGTCTATCATAGAATGGAAAGTTTTTAACTTCGTTGAAGACATGAGGGTTTTATTTATACTGTAAAAATTAGAAAGCATATCTTCTAAATTTCTCATTTTTAGTTACCTAATATATTTGCATGAATCCATAACTATTCCCTGGTATACCATGACATATTCCATATCCTTTCTTTATCATACCATATTTATATAATGTCTCTGACATATGAATTGAAGCATTCATGTAATCTTGATTATTAAAGATTTGATATGCTTTCAACAATGGACTTACTGCTCCTGGTATTCCATGACAAAATTGTTGTAATTCTACGCTTTATATATCTTCAGCAGAAGGTGGAATATTACCCTATTTATAATAGATCTTTATTAAATAATCCAGAGTTAATTAAATAGACTCAAGCATTTTTAATGTAAACTTCTCATCTTTCAAATGAAAGTAATCTTTAGCTTACTCATAACTCAGCAATAATATTTAAATAATTCCTAAAATACCATGAGCAGCACCAAAATAAGTTTAATTAAAAAATTTACACTTCATTATTCCATCACCACATTGAGCAACAATCATCTTACATAAATTAAATATATGGGATGTTAAATCTAATTGATACGGTCCTTGTTCTTTAGAGTATCTTTTATTTATCCACAAAAACATATATAAATACCCTGGGATTCCATATAATAACTCTTGTTAAAATTAATTTGGATTAGCCATTATATTGGCAAAGACACCCAAAACCTAAGATATATTTTTTGAAAAGTTTTCTTTATCTTTTTTAATGAAATATAAGTCTGCTCCTAATAGTGATGTGGCTATGTTGCTCATTAAAAATGTAATATATCTATCTTGTTTTAAGATGGCTTGCATAGCATCATATTATTTTTATGCTAAATCTAAATAGATTTCTGGATTATAAAATTCGGGTAATTCTTAATCACTTAATCCACTCGTACAAAATGTTTAAAGATCCTCTGGAAGAGTTTTAACAAATTCGTACATTCTCATATATAAATAGAGATATCCTCCTGCTCCACTAAACATACTTAAATCCTATTTTTCCTTTTATTGATGTGAGCATTTATCTGTCAAACAACCTACTGGAACGTTTTAACGAAACTATTTTAATTCATTTACAAGTGATTCGAAGACATTCTCAATCATATTATCTTGAGGAAGTGGATTTGTTAAATGAATTTGTGTATATCTTTAGTTCCCCTTCATTTATTTTTATAAAATAATTAATTATATTAATGATATTAAATGTTACACAATCTAAAGTTTATAACTCATTAGGAATTTTAGATCAATGATATCCACGGACTTTATAGAGTACATAAATTTTCCCAAAACAAGTTAGTAGGCATAAAAAGTAGATTGATAATGCAAATCCATATTAATTATTGCATTAATATAGATTAGAAAAACAATTAGCAAATTTTAGGATCCTTTTGTTATACTATATAAATACCAGTAAAAGTCTAATATCAAAGAAAAGATCATTCCATAAGAATAGAATTAAAGTTACTAATTATTCCATTTCTTATTTTAATAAGGAATACTTAACAGAACTAGCAGTAAGCCTAGAAAATCACATCTTGAAAAAGCAATATTGATTGTTATAAGTAGAACTAATATACCCATTAGTTTGTAATTCTATTGATTCTTAATCTGGTCCATATCAATAATGAATGCATCAGGTTCACTTAAGGAATGTTTAAATATGTTAAAAGCATCAGGCAAATCATTTTATTATTTATAATCTTACTAATCTAGGATAGCAATTTATTGAATCCTTATTGATTCTGGTTATGACTGCTATTACTAATTGAAAATTGGTTGAGTATCATATTAAGCTTTATTTTCTTATTGTTGAAACGATTTATTTGTTTAGTTATCCAATTTGTAAGCTGGTAATAGAGAGAGTGATAGAGTTTCCTTTTGCTTCAAGTTGCTGTTATCAAAATTATATAATTATTTCATAAAGTACAATTTGCGCTTAATCTATCTGATTTAATCTAGAAGATTATTGACATTTTATTCACAATATTGCATTTGCATTTTTATGTACTCATTCTATAAAGATATAAGAAATGAATTTACCCAATTATTTATATATTCAAAAAGAACCAAGATTTCACCTATGCCTTCGAAAATTAGTTACTCTTGAATTTGAAAGTCTTATTGAAGGTCTTTTTGGACTCTTAATTTACCAAGAGACTATTTTTGAAGTTAGTGTATTTCAATTAATTCAACTGAAATTTCTATTTAGTGTATTTAATGAAGAATATAAGTAATTTTATCACCCCAAACCGGATATTCACAATTTAAGCTTGGCTTACTAAATCTATCATGCCCATCAGAAGCTTTATTACATTAAAAGAGAACTTCAATTTATTTTGACGCTTTTATAATATCATCTTACTATCTATAAAATTAGTTTAGACAACCTGATTATAGTGTTATTATGAATTATTGATGATTTGCTACATTTATCTATTGTTTAAATTCTTCTTCGCTTGTTCTGATTTGTTTAATTTTGATTTCGAAGGATTTAACTTAATCTATAAGATTTTACTCTTTATTCAGATAACCATGAGTGAACTCATCTTTTGATATTTTTTGATCCTAATTGGTATTTAAATCATTAAAGATCTCCTATACTAATTGTTAATCACATCCTTTCCTTTTCAAATGCAATTCCAATTCTGTCAATGATAACCAACCACTTTGATCGACATCCAAAGCTTTGAACTCTCCCTCTATCTCTTAGAACCTTGCTAATCATAAATGAAATAATTATCATACAATGATTAAAATTCAAGTCTTACAAAGCAGAGGGGTACTCTTCCAATTTTTGAATTGTCATTCTTTCTGGGCTTACATAAACCTACCTTGACATTTTAATATTAATTAAAAAAATGGATCGTTCAAATTCAATACCTCGTTCTAATTCATCAAGATATATACCTTAATCTCTACCATCATCCTATAGATAGATAACTGCACCAACAAAATTTTCAAACTCTTAAATGAAATTTATGAATGATTTAGTTCAGCAATAGCCACCAAGTTAACGATAAGCCTTAAATAGTTAACTTGAAGAATTAACATCATAGGAAAAAAGAGAAATTTAATAGAAATTAGAAAATGGAGAAGTCTTGCATGGATTATCATAATTACCTGAAGGAGCAAACATGACCCATAAATTTATTGTCAAAGTTAGAAATAATGATCTACAAAATTAAGGATTCCAAATAATCAAACAATCTCAATCACCATAGCCAAGAAATTCACTCCAATAATGTCCAGAATGTTATAACCATCTTAAAAAAGTATGCTGTTAAATATTTAAAATAGTTAAAAGAATAAGATAATAGAATAGAATCATTATTGGTGGAAATGAATAGAATGAGTTAGTTCTTAATTGATAAAGGCAAAGAAATAGATGTATGGAAAAAGTAATATTAGATAATACAAAAAGTAAAATAATTTATAATGTTGAATTAGGAATTATTAAAACCAAAAGCATATGATAATTTAGATAAAAAAGAAATTGAAGATCTAAAAAGAAAACTAAATTAAAAAGAATATGAAAATTCATTACAACAAACCACAATTAAATAATTGTAAGTAAATCAAGATTAAAATAATGATAATTTGGAGTTGAGAGCAGGTAATAATGATTTAGATGTTGATTAATTACAAAAATAATTATTAGATATTCAGTAGGATAATGAAATACTTAAATAAGATAATGATAGACTTAATTCTAAAGTTGAGAGATTAAAAAATGAATTATCCAATACAAAGAATGAAGTAACTACCATTTATAAAGCAGATCCTGAAACTGAAAGGCTTTTCAAAGAATTATAATCCAAGTATTCTATTTTATAATCTTAATATTTCACTTTATAAGAAATGAATTAAAATGTTTAAAAGGAGATTTAACATGAAACAAAGATAATCTATCAATCAAATCCTGATATTGAAAGGCAATTGTAAGAATTATAAACCAGATACACTCTATTACAATAATAATTTTATTCACTCTAAGAAACTAGTAAGATCATGCAAAAGGAAATGCAATATGAAACCAAAGTCCTCTATTAGAATGATCCTGAAACTGATTAGTTACTTTAAAAAAAAATCAAATAATATGATGAATTAAATACTAGATATTTATTATTATCAGATTAATTGTAAGTCTATTAAGATAAACTCAAATAATAATCTATGCATGAAACTCGTACTATATATCAACCAGATCCTGAAACTGAAAGGTAATTACAATTAAAAATAGAGCAATATAATTAATTATAACTTAGATTTAATTAATTATAATCTCAATATTACATTATTGAAGGAAAGTCTAAGTTTGTTCAAAAGGAACTTATTGTGGATCCTGAAGTTGAAAGACTTTTGAAAATGAAATCTCAATAATTAGAAACCATGACAAACAAATGTATATTGTTATAAGAATAAATCGAAAAACAATAGATTTAAATTGAATCATATTAAACTAAAATGTATTAATTTGAAAACAGAAAATCAGAAACTGAAAATTATTTGTTATAAATTTAATCTCTAAAAGATTAACTTAGAAGTTAAAATGCTGATATAGAATAATTCACTAGAAAAATATATTAATATGAATAAAATAATGAATAAGATTAAATCCTTAAAAGATAATTCATAGACATTAATGCATTATATGAACAAGAACTTTCATTAAATTAATAATTAAAAAGAAAAATAGAAGAATTCAAAAACGTTCAATAACAATAAAATACAATATAATATAGAATTAAAGAACTCGAATAATTATTGGAATAAAAAGAAGATAGAATTAAATAATTATCATTAGAATTAGATTAATATAGATCAGACATTGCAATTTATTAGTAAAGAATATCGACGGTATCTATTGATTTGGAAAATACAAACTCCTTGAAAGAATAAATTTAAGTCTGGAGAGATAAATATGAAAAATTGGAGTAAAAATAAAAACTACTAATTGATTAAGAAGTTAACTAATGGAAAATTAGATACGAATAAATTGAGCAAAGATATGTATCATTATAATCGAATTATGAGACAATCTAAATAACTTTAAATGAATATAAAGAGAATGAATAAAGTGAAGTATTTAAAATGGAAATAAAGAGATTATAAAAAACTGTATATTATTTTTTTAGTTTTTAATAGGTTATCGAATTAAGAAGTGAAATAGATAAATTATTGGTCTAAGCATCAGATAACTAATGGCTTTAAAAAAGATATGAAGAACAATAATTATTAATTGAAACCTATAAATCTTAGATCGAATAAAAACAGCAAATTTAAAAGGAGTATATTTATCAGATTGATAGATCAGAAAGTAATAGTTAAAAATTCATAAAATAATCATCAGTTTAATAAATAAATATAGAATCATAATCTAGATATCCATATTCTAATTAATAATAATAAATGAAAGTATATGAGATTAATACACATTAACCAAGAACATCAGAAAATGCGAACTATTCTTCAAGACCAGTTGAATCAAATAGCTCTAAACAAAAAACATCATATTAATAAACCTAATTTTTTGAGACATCTACTAATAATGTTAATGATATAAATAAAGTAATTATCTGACTATTTTCTTAGAAGAAAATAGAGCAGGAATTTAATTCTTAGAGATGGAACAATAATTATGAAATGGTTATAGATGAATTAACTAAAACAGATAGATGAATTTAATAATTAAATTTCTTAACATCATTATTATCTATAAATTTATACATCCTAAATAAAAAAACAACAATATATAAGAATTATCAGATCTTAAATTATTAATTAAAATAAGATTGAAACAATAATTATTAAGGATTTAGATCAGTAAAAACAATTTGGATTTTTAAAGAGGATATAAAGAAAAAGGTTTTTTTATAAAAAGTATTTGTTGTTTTCTCTTCTCTATTCTCAGTTTTATTGAAGATCTGTGATGAAATAATACTTTTTCGATAAATCTTGTATTTTTCAATAACTTTTAATTAGACTTAGACTTATTCAAAATCCTTTAATTCTTTTGATTGTATTCTACCAACGTAAAAGCAATCTAAATACTAAATTAAAGATATTTATCTGTAGTTTCATCTCAAGTTAGCCCTCTGTAAATTAGTAATTGATGTGAAACATTTGAAGCAAAATTAAGACAATTGCCTATACTTCTGGTGTAAAACCTAAAATAAATCGCAAATTTAAAATTTAATTTTAAAATGATCATTAGAATATCCGTGTTTTTGTTATTCTTAAGCTAATGCTCATCTTATATACTAGCATATTAATAAAAATTTTCCACTTTTGATAAATATAAGATTATAATTAAATAAAATATGCCCTACTATCCGAAAAGAGAATTTAATATGATTACAGGAAAAATCAATAATTTATTAAATTATTATCCATAACGATTTTTACTTTTTTTTTAGATAGTTTAAGGGTTTCTAATTTTTGATATGTCTCTCAAAGCATTTTTCTAGAAATTCATTATTCTACCTATTTTGTAAAAGGAGAATTTAATTTAAGCAAATTGAGAAGGAAAATATTAAATGAGGAATTTTGTCATTGAAATAAGTCAATTGTCTAATAGGAAGAGTTAGAATAATCAAGGAAATAAGCTATTTAATAAAATATACTATGAGTATCTCTTTAGTTTATAAGTTTATGGAGCCCTTATGTTAAAGACGTGACTAAAATCAAAGGCCTGATAAAGAATTAAATAATTCTTCATCTTAAATAAATTTTTTTTTTAATTATTGCACAGGAATGTATTTTTGAATTATTTCTTCAATTTCTTGACATTAAATGCAATTACCTTTATTTAAAAATAATCCTTACTCTGTTTGTTTTAAGACTTGAAAAATTATGAAGGTTTTGGTTTTATCCTACTTTAATTAAATGTATTTTGAATAAATATCAAGTTCTATTAAAAATTATATGTCTATCGTCTATAGGATGTCAAAACAGGATAATAAAAAGCCAAATTAGATGGTCATACTAGTGCTATTATGTCAGTCTGTTTCTCTCCTGATGGAAATACATTAGCTTCTGGTAGTGATGATAAGTCTATCCGTCTATGGGATGTCAAAACAGGATAATAAAAAGCCAAATTAGATGGTCAT
>CAJJDO010000149.1:0-266743 GCA_905183005.1 Paramecium pentaurelia
ACCCCAAACCCAACCCCAACCCCAACCCCAAACCCAAACCCAACCCCAACCCCAAACCCAGGAATTTAGTTAAAAATTTGAATTTCTTCAAGTTTATTGAGTGCAACTTCCAATTTTTACTATTTTCACAAATCTTATTTTCTTTTTCTGTTTATAATATGGCAATTGCTTAAAAAATTCAGATCATTTTAGCTCAAGAAGCAAACTACCTAAATAAGAAGGGATGTAGACTGGCTCAGTAATCAGGAAAGTCATGGTTACTCACTGATGCTTTAATTAGAAAAAATTTCCAGATCTGGAAACTGATTCTAATTAAGATCATATTTAAAAGGTTTACTTTATACTTTATTAAAACTAACTCACCTTACCTAATATTTTCATATGCTGGAATGATCAGCTAAACATTCTAGTAACAGAAAACCATTAAAAAAAAGGATCTATTGTTAATGATTATTCAACTGGATAAGGATGAACTCATATTCTGCCATAATAATATTATCATTATGGTATTTTTGGCCTTGTTAAGATACAAAAGGAATAGATAATGATATCTTGAAATAATTTATTAAATAATTCCTTCATACAACTAGATATACAGACTAAAAAAAAGCAATATGTTATAACCTCAAATAAATTAAATACATATATAAGATTTTTGTATATACATCAACTTTGATTTTATATTGAAACTGGATTGCCTGTTCACTATGAAAATGGTATAACTTTTTAAATGCATCCAGAAATGCCTTGCTTAGGTAATTTAGACTTAAAATGTTTCTAAGCCCACTATGTGAACAGATTTTAAATTACATGTTCTCGAGTTATAAATGCTTAGAAAAAGGTCTTTGACTCATTTTGGATGTACTTTCAAAATCAATAACTATATCACATAATTACGATTTTCCTAGATGAAACCCTAAAGTGTAGATCTCTCTTGACTTATCAAATGTATTCAGCAAAGTCAGAAGAAACGGGTATATTTTTTTATTCTCTACATCAAGATTGTCTTTTAGCTCCTTTTCTATTTGAGATTTTTGACGAATTTATTGATGAAAAATAATGTTAATATCTTTATACAAGGATTAGAATGAAAAAAAACCAAATACTCTAAATTCAATTATCTGAAAAATATGATGTAATTTCATATGCTGATGATATTGCAATATCTAAATTCATATTCATGCTTATGTATAACAAAAATATTTATCCAGTTTGTATGAGACTTAAACTTAAAGTTAAATATTTTACCAACTCAAATTACCTCAATAACATTGTTCTTATAAGAAATATGACTAAATTATGGAAGTCATATATTAAGCATAATTTGGATAATGTAGCATCTTTAAGTTTTAAATTTGTAAAATGAAAAGTTATTAAGTGGGAAAAATTGGATTGGTAACCAATCAAACTGATTCTTAAATTAAATTAAAATACTCCTGATATAGTTTTTAATGATATTTGATCCTAATTCAAGTTTACCATAATCACTATTATAAAATAGTTTACTTAAAATAAAAGTTGAAGAAGATATAAATGATTTTCATTTTGAAAATTGTTTTTAAAATCAAAAGAAGGAAGGATTTAATAATAAAAAATTATTGAATAATATTGTAATAAAATAGTATATCTTCCTAATAGGGGATATTTTTGTTATGTAGAGTTTATTTGGAAGAAGTGTCATTGTGATGATGGTCAATGATATGACAATTTTTTTTCTTTAGGTTTTGAAGTTAAAGAAAAATAACTTGAAATACGAGAAAAGTCTGAAAAAGGTCTAAATTAACATATTATGAATAAATATTATTAATTTTTCTATTCATACAAAGAAAAAATCATCATCTAGCCTTGAACTTAAGTTTAATTTATTTAATTTCAATTTTAGAAAGAAAATTTAACTTATTTTAACAGAAATTTATTCTAAGGGAATTAAAATCATACCAAAAAACTTTCATATCATCATTGTTTGTTTAAATTATATTACTTAAAATAGATTTTAGATTATTTTGTTAGTTCCAAACTTAATTAAAATTGTATGAAAAAACTCAATTTTGTAGAAAACCAAAAAAATTTAACACTAAATTTATGATATTTTAATTATAATTATAACAATATTTAACTAAAACATAAAAACGTAATTTCTTCAAAATATAAAGTATTTACTCATTTAAATACTTACAATACAATAAATATATGCTAAATAAAATATAATAATTTTTTAAATATGTATTTATAAATTTATAAGGTTAATTCACTTTATGCAGAAACCTAAAGATTCCTTTATTGAAATAATCACACACTAATTTCATTCAAAAAGTCATATTGTTGATATTTTCTAAAAATATAGTATATCACCAAATATTTTTCATTATTCAACCTCAAAGATTTTTAGAGATAAATAATATAGATAATCAAAAGGAAATCTAAATTTTTTATTTTTCTACAGAATTCTAATTCTTCAATAAAGTTTAAGTGAAAAGAATAGTGATTGAATNGTAATTTCATATGCTGATGATATTGCAATATCTAAATTCATATTCATGCTTATGTATAACAAAAATATTTATCCAGTTTGTATGAGACTTAAACTTAAAGTTAAATATTTTACCAACTCAAATTACCTCAATAACATTGTTCTTATAAGAAATATGACTAAATTATGGAAGTCATATATTAAGCATAATTTGGATAATGTAGCATCTTTAAGTTTTAAATTTGTAAAATGAAAAGTTATTAAGTGGGAAAAATTGGATTGGTAACCAATCAAACTGATTCTTAAATTAAATTAAAATACTCCTGATATAGTTTTTAATGATATTTGATCCTAATTCAAGTTTACCATAATCACTATTATAAAATAGTTTACTTAAAATAAAAGTTGAAGAAGATATAAATGATTTTCATTTTGAAAATTGTTTTTAAAATCAAAAGAAGGAAGGATTTAATAATAAAAAATTATTGAATAATATTGTAATAAAATAGTATATCTTCCTAATAGGGGATATTTTTGTTATGTAGAGTTTATTTGGAAGAAGTGTCATTGTGATGATGGTCAATGATATGACAATTTTTTTTCTTTAGGTTTTGAAGTTAAAGAAAAATAACTTGAAATACGAGAAAAGTCTGAAAAAGGTCTAAATTAACATATTATGAATAAATATTATTAATTTTTCTATTCATACAAAGAAAAAATCATCATCTAGCCTTGAACTTAAGTTTAATTTATTTAATTTCAATTTTAGAAAGAAAATTTAACTTATTTTAACAGAAATTTATTCTAAGGGAATTAAAATCATACCAAAAAACTTTCATATCATCATTGTTTGTTTAAATTATATTACTTAAAATAGATTTTAGATTATTTTGTTAGTTCCAAACTTAATTAAAATTGTATGAAAAAACTCAATTTTGTAGAAAACCAAAAAAATTTAACACTAAATTTATGATATTTTAATTATAATTATAACAATATTTAACTAAAACATAAAAACGTAATTTCTTCAAAATATAAAGTATTTACTCATTTAAATACTTACAATACAATAAATATATGCTAAATAAAATATAATAATTTTTTAAATATGTATTTATAAATTTATAAGGTTAATTCACTTTATGCAGAAACCTAAAGATTCCTTTATTGAAATAATCACACACTAATTTCATTCAAAAAGTCATATTGTTGATATTTTCTAAAAATATAGTATATCACCAAATATTTTTCATTATTCAACCTCAAAGATTTTTAGAGATAAATAATATAGATAATCAAAAGGAAATCTAAATTTTTTATTTTTCTACAGAATTCTAATTCTTCAATAAAGTTTAAGTGAAAAGAATAGTGATTGAATCTTGTATGAATAAGTTTTCAAAAGTCCAACATATGTTGTATTCAATCATTAAAATAAATTTTTATTATTTGCATAAGTTATGTGCAATTTTTAAATATAGCTAAAAAACTAATCAGTTGAAGAATATGATGGTCAAAACATTAGAATGAAACTATTTCAAAGAGAAAAATTATTTGATATTAGTAATGAACTCTATTACTTACCTAAATTTTTGGATACATCATATTAATTAAGGGGAGGAGGATGTGCTATATAAAAAACTACAAATACAATATAGTTTAAAGCAAAAAATGCTATAATTCCCTTAAACTTTGCCGCCAATTTAGAAAGGTTTACAATTATGATTGTTGAAAAGTCCAATCTGTATTAAGATAAAATATATCAAGATGAAATACTTATAGCATTCCAATGGTTTTTCAATCATAAAGAATATTTCTAAGTGTTGTGTAATGATCAATTACTCAATTCTATAAATTATGAATTAATAGAGAAATCTGTTGAAAGATTAATTAAACAGCTTCCTGTTTACGTTAAACTATCAGGGTTTCTGCTTCATTCTTTATTACAAATTATCAATGATTTACTTAGAGTAATATTCTCAAGTTAATTAAAAAATGAAGATAGATACATTTAATTTGAATTGTAATAATCATTATTAAATACAATTTCTGAAACTGAAGAATAAATTAAAGTTGAATCCTCTAAAATATGGATAACAGGTGTAGATTTTGAGCTTTAAATTATAAAAACTTGTATCACCCACCTTCGAACTAATTCTGAGATAGGATAAGAACTATTGTTGTCCTTCTTATGTCAAGTGGCAAATTCTGTTACATAATTATCACCAACAAGTGAATTAATTGACACAATCATTGAGGGTGGTAAATATTTGTTAATGAACTTTTATAACAAATAAATATAACATCCTCTAGAAAAATATGAGATTTATTATTTTTTTGAGAATCTAAAATGGTCACTTATAAATCAATTAAAACAAAGTAATTCGATTACAACAACAATAATTCATTTGTAAAAGGGATATTGCAAATATATATAATAATCAAAAGATTGGATGATTCATTTTTGTTGGATTAACTTATTGTCTGATATCATATCATATAGACCTATTCTTAGCAAATCTGAAATATTGGAGCTTTAAAATTAAAAACAAATTGATTAAAAATAATTTTTTCCAGAGTCATAATTTGTTCAAGTAGTATATGATAAGACTTTGTTTAAGATCAAACTATTACCTGATGATAAATCAAATTTCTAAAATCTGTTTGAAGAATTAAAATTGTTTTAAGAGTATTCATTAGAGAAACAAGAAAAAATATAATTGTTACCTAATTATTTAAATTTTAAATTCGATAACAATAATGATGGATCAATCAACGATGAAGATTTAAACATTCAGATTTTAACAAAGGAATCAAATCTTGAAATTCTTAAGCCATTAAACAATATATTATTATAATCCAGAGATGCACTAATACAAAATTTTAACTAAATTGATATTCAACTTAAACGATTGAAAAGTATTCCTACAATATAAGACATTGAAAAATAAGAAGTAAAGGAAAATATTGCTTTAATAATTAAATAATTAAAATAAGAGAGTTAATTGTTTATATTTACTTTAAGCTAAATTCAACTTTTAGTAATTAGAGAAATTGAAATTCATAAAGTTTTTCTTTAGATTTTAGAAAAAGAAGATAACAATCTGAGTTAAAATGTAAAACCACTCAAGCAATAACTTTTACAGACAATAAAAGATTCAGAATAAAATTTTAAATCTTAATTTACACCTAACATCAAAAATATTGTTAATTTTTGGGTGGTACATTGCTAGTTAATTGCAATTTACCAAAGTCAATATTTATTTTCAGAAAATAAGGAACTTGAGTCTTTAAAATAAGATGATGGATAATCAATTTCAAATCAATTCCATTCAACAATTTTAAACCTTCATAATTTTCTAAGATATTTTATTGGTTAAATTACTAAATCTAAAAAGATCTTTAAATAAATTTATGAAAAAACAACAGTAAAGTAATACTTTCAAAACGCTCTTTCTTAAAAATAAATAACAGAAATAGTTATTTAGTTATATAATCCAAATTTAATTTTATAACTTAATAATGAGTTTTAAGATAGCTATAAGAAATTCTTTGAATCAAAATGGAAATTAGAGACTGAATAAGACTTAAAAGTATCTTTTATTGGGTGTTATTTTATTCAAATGAACTTCAAAATCATAAAAAGACTTCTTCTATTTCATAAATAAAACCTGGCTTATTTGACATTACAGAAAAATCATTCTAGATTTGTTTCAAAACTATAATCTAATAATTTTGGATCTAATTCTCTAAATTAACCAATTATAGAAAGTTTAATAATAGAAAAAAGATCATTAATTTAAAAACATTTTGATAAATACAATGATAAAGAATTGACGGACTAGGAAGCAAATGATTTAAGTTAGTTGTAAAAATAAGTGGCATAGAGTATTAAAGAAATTAAATTCAAGAAATGGCCATCATAATTGTCAACAATTTTAATCATTTTCTTCTAAGAAATTTTGACTAAATTATAAATGTTAGAATTAAATTATAAATATAAAAATACCATTAAAGAAGAAATATTCAAATTAATTGAAATTCAACTTACAAAACAATATGAATAGGATTTATCTGTAAAATAAATTTAAGTTATTGATAAGGAGGAATAAAATGAGCAGGAAATGATTCCATAGCTATTTAATTGCGATATAGTAATTCAAAAAATAAGCCTTTTGATTGCAAAATCAACAAAGGTTCTAAAAATAATTTAGTAAAAATATATTAATTTTTGCTTATCATAATCAATCCCAAACAACAGTATTTTATAAAATACTTGGGAAAGTTTTAAATTAAACTTAAATGAAGCTTTTAAGGAAATAGAAGAAATGAATAAGAATTGTGGTTTGATGCTTAGTAATAATGATTAGATAGTTTTCTTTTAATCTTTTATTGAAAGACTATCTAAGACATAAAATTTTGATTAAATAAACGCAAATATCTTCCTTTTTAATACACAAACCTTTTTAGATTAAATAAACTCTAACATGGAATAAGAAATCATGAATGATAAGAAACTCTCTTTTTTGCTTTCAGAATTAAAAACAGATCTTATCTCAAAATAAGGAGGAGGAATATAAGATTTATTTGAAGATTCTTCATATAAAGTTAGGGAGTCATTAGCCTACAATTTAATCAAAATTTAATCGATAGTTTTTGAAACACCGATATAAGAATTTTGTTCGAAATTGCTTAAAGATCTTTGGATATTTGAAAATCATGATAGTGTGAGAAATATACTTAAGAATGAAGAGATGGTAAAAATGCAAAAAAGATTATTTTCATAGGATTTGACTACTTTCTCAAATAGTTTGAAAGTTGAAATGTAAACAAGATTAAAGAGCATAGAGTAATTAGAAACTCTTGTGTTAATTGGAGATAATCAAACAGAAATGAAAAAATAACTATAATAAGCTTATGATGATTTTGAAACATATTTGGACAACATTACTGACATGTCTTAAAGATTAGATATTAGTTTAGTATTTTTAAAAGAAATCACAAAGGATTTAAAAAACATCAAAATTTCAATAGAATAAGTGCTGCAGAGCGTTAAGGGATTAGAAGATGATATTAGGAAGTTAAGAGGAAAAGATTTTATGGAACTACTTTAAATTAGGAAAGATAAAATATTAAAACAAATGCTTGAAAAAGAATTGGATTAAGTACATATTTAAATTAATACATAAGAATATGATCCTGTGTCAGGAAGTAAAAAAAAAAGTATAAAAGGAAAGATATCTTATCTCTTGAAATCTTAACAAAATGATTTTGATGGAGAAATCAATGAATTTTTATGGAGTGATAAAGATAAAATCAAAGATGTTCTGCTTTTAAGAGGAAAAGCAGGTTCTGGTAAAAGTAGAGCATCTAGCAATATAGAAGAGTTGTTATGGATCCATGATAAGATATAGCCATGTTGGATACCTATTTTTGTATCGCTTCCTTCATTAAAAGATCCAAGACATAATCTAATTGAATAAGCTTTAGAATCTGAAAATTATAATTTTGATAACATTCAAATTCGAGATTTTAAAGAAGCTATTAGCAATGGTAAGCTTAAGGTCCTCTTTATTCTTGAGAGCTACGATGAAATAAAAACTGATTTTATTGGTTCTAATATTTACTAAACGAATAGATTTGCTTAAGATCTAAATCTTCAAGTCCCTGGTTAAAGTGTTAAAGTTATTGTAACAACAAGAGAAGAAATATTAATATCCATTGGATATCAAACTTGGTTTTATGGTTAAAGTATTAATACCCTTAAAGAAGTAGAACTGCTTCCATTTAACCCTGAATAAAGTGAGGAGTATATCTAAAAATATATAAAAATAAGTGTAAAAAGGACAATTAAAAGATTTTATGAATTCTTAAAGTAGTTGAAAGGGCAAACATTTATATTAAATGAATTTAAATAAATATGGTCAAATTTGGAAGATATTATAGATATGATCATTATTTAAAAATAAATCGATGATGTTTTATTTTCATCATATGATGCAGAAAAACTAGTGAAGAAACTTTAATCATTAGATTTTTTTAATTTTATTAAAACAGAATAAATGTTATCTTTAAAGAAAGAATTACTTTAATTATGGAGTGAACCAAAATTTTCTTAGGTAATAAAAAATGTAAACATTGAACATTTATTATGTACTCCTTTCATGATGGAAATAATTGTTTATGTATTACCAAAAATGTCATAATAATTTTCATAAGCTACCTACATTAGAGATGTGGTAACTAAAAACTATTTGATTTTGAAAAGACAAGCTAATTACTCTAAATAATTAATCACTTAATTACAAAATAATGAAGAAATTTAATAATAAAAATAAGAAATAAATGAAAAAAAGATAATATCCTAAAAATAGAATTAAGATTAAAAAAAGGCTGATAAAGCGATATTGGAATAATTCCATTTCATCATGGAAGAATTAGATAATTAAAACTTTTTTGAATCCTTTTCAATTACAAATTAACTTGAATACATCAACAATAGTTGTATTGGATCAAGTAAAAATTTTTATGTAAAATTTGATGCAAATTTTATTGTTTCTGCATTTAAATTAAATCAACTTAATGCTTTTGATTTCTATGAAACATTTGTTGATTATTATTCTAATTAACAAATAGAAAAATAGAAAGATTTAGGAAAGGTTACTAATTCTGAGAGCTTTTATATTGATTTGCAAGACTTTTCTTTATACTTAGCTATAGATATGTCGATGAGATAAATTACATAAGTAAATTATAAACAAAAAGGTAAATTATAAATATAAAATGTGCATGAAGATAGAAATGATTAAAAATCTTGGGATGATTTATATTTTGATTAAATCTTAGACAATCCTGAATATAAAAGTTAATTAAGGAAATGTATGCTTATTACTGCAAAAGGTAATTTGTATGCTTTTAATCATAAATCTATTTAAGATTATTTTGTTGCTAAATATATTTAAAAATTATATTCATCAATATTTGATTCAAATTAAGTTATTGATATAAAATCTTTAGAAAAGAGTATTTACAATAATTAATTATTTAATTTGTCATAAGAACATTATTTTGTTGCATTAGAATTGTTAAAACCTAAATTGATGTTAGTAGATGATATAAAAAATAAGTTAATTACAATAACTAAATTATCTAAAACAGATTCATAAATTAAAGTGATTAGATCAGCATCTAATTCAATCTATTTACTTAGCTATATGGGAGAACATTTAGAGAATATTGATTTCAAACATATTTCTATTTAAAATACTAAAATTAATGAACTCACATTTTTTGCATGTGATTTAAGTTATTCATTATTTGACAATGTTTCTATTGATTAATGTAACTTTAATTGTTCAATTATGAAAAATGTCACTTGGAAAAATTTGATTTGCAGAGAAAAAAGAATTTTGGATGATCATAACAAAAAAGTAATTTCTATTAATTTTACTGAAGATGGATCATCAATAATATCGGTTAGTAGGGAAGGATTAATAAAGAAATGGTTAATTTATAGTAATGAGGATCCAAAATCTTTAAATTTAAATGATGAAGTGACTAAGACCTCTTATTCTAAGATTAATGATGTTCTAATTTGTTTAACTACACATAATATATTGACTATAAATTGTTAATAATTGATATAGGATAAGATGATTTAACTACCTAATTATTAATACTATGATATTTGTTTATAATAAGATATGCAATATTTGGCAGCAAATGTATAAATAAGAAATAAAATATATTTATGGTAAATTAAGGATATTTAATAACAAAAGGATATACAACCTATAATTTCTTAATCAAAAAATAATATATCTATATCATGTTTAGCTGTCACAAAGGATTTTAAGTTTATAGCAACAGGAGACAAAGAAATCATAATATGGATGGGTGACTATGGTAAAAAATATTAGGAAATAGTTAAAGTATTCGAAAATTCTGATAAAAAGACTTAATCACTCTTATTTTCTTAAGATGAATAAATTTTAATTTCTGGAGGAGAAGATTGCAAAATAAGATTTTGGAATATCAAAAATAATCAAAAAATACAACTATAATTCTAATTGGATACACTTAGTCCTATAAATTCTTTATCTTATTAAGTTGAAGGTAGATTTCTGACAGTTAGGACAGATCATGAGATAAAATTATATGATGCTCAAAACCCTATGTTAACATAATCCTTTTTTAGATAAGAAATAGATTTCGATTATAAAGTATTTCAAATATCTCCAAATAGTAAAACTTTGGCAATTTCAACAACTGAAAAATAAAATAGATCAATAATATTAATTTGGGATATTTCAGATTATTCAAATATGAAATAGTTATCATCTTTTATAAATAATGTTATTGATGAAGATAAAGTAATATAATTGCAATTTTCTTCAGACGGGTAGATTTTATTTTCAATTACAATGAATTCTGTCTATATTTGGAATTTAAAATTAAATAAATTAATCTCAAAATTATAAAATCAATTTAAAAACATCTAGAATTTCTCATTATCAACTGATTAATTGATGTTTTCTATATGTAGTAATGATATGAAACTGACATTATGGAATATATAAAAATTAGAATAGCCATAAAATATTGCAACATTAAGTCTCCAACATGAAGGTTGTTATGCATATTTCTGTCCAAATGAATAATTGTTGATTTCATTTTCTAAAAAATCAAAACCTTCAGGTATTGTATTTTGGGATTCAAAATAATATAAATTGATATCTACTGAAATATAAGATGAAATTATTAGAGATGTAACTTTTAATTAAGAGGGCACAATAATGATATCTTTCAGTAATTCAATTAGAATTTGGAAAAAGAACTAATCTTAATTTTAGATTTAAGCAAGGTATAAATACTACTGTGATAAAATAACTTAAAGTTATATGATTAATAATTAGCAAATAATTGTTTTAAAAGATAATATGCTGATTGAATTAACTCTGTCTAATGATAACAAAGTTGATGATCATCTTTTTTAGTATTAAGAAAGAGTTACAAATTTTGATTTTGCTAATAATGGAAAATTTCTTATTATTAATGGAAGCAAAAAAAATGGATTATTATTATTTTTAATTGATTAATAATAATAATCTTTATAATATAAAAATGGTTTCAATAGTTGTAATGATTTTTCAATTACTTAAGACTTTTCTATTATTGCTATAGCAAATGGAGAAGGAACAGATATTTAATATTTGAAAACGAAATAATTGATTTGTTATTTAGAAGAGAAAATAAAATGTACATGTGTTTGTTTTTATCAATAAAAAGGAAATAATTTCTTAATAATTGGATCATAAAAAGATTAAGGTTAACTAAATCTATATGATACAAATAATATTGCTGCAATAAAAAAAATTGTATCTATTTCTTTATTTTGTTGTCCCCATAAAATATAATATTTAGAAAAATAATAATAAGTAATCATTCTTTATAATCATATTCTTACACTTCATAACACTGATAATTTAGGATAGACTAAAATTATTTTAATAAAGAGTGGGTAAAATATTTCCAAAAATTTCCTATTAAATTAAGACTAATCTACTATTGGAGTAGGAATAGATAATGAAATATGTTTTTATCCTTTATCTAATTTAATTGATACTGAATCAATAGCAACTTTTGATACAACAAATATTGTATATTTTGGTTTCTCAAAATATAGTCAAACTCTAGATATATTTAAGGAAAGCTCAATTTTTATTAAATGGGATTTGACTTCAAGTAAAATAATTTAGAAAGTAGACTTAAAAATAAAGAAATTATCTTAAATAACAATAAATGAACAGGAAACTCAATTTATTGCAATTAACCTTAATGAAAATCAATAATAGAAATTGATTGCAATAGATTGGAAGTCTATGAAATAAATTTAAACTGTTGAGGAATTGACATAAGAAAAAGGAATTTGCCGAGTTGTTGTTTACACTTCAGATGGATCTAGTTTTGTTACTGGATATTCAAATAGAACATTTAAATTTTGGGACACCAAATCTTGTAAACCTTTACAAATGTTCAATAGTTACACTTCTAGTATAGATTTAATATAAATATCAAATAGAGGTATAATGGCCTAGACTACCGATAACAAGATTAAATTATGGAATATAATTGCCTTGAATCAATAACAATCTTAATAAACAGGCCATTTAGATTAAATTAATCGTCTAATAGTTTCTCCAGATGGATTATCATTAGTATCTGGTTCATAATCATAAATAATAAGATGGAATTTAATAGAAATGAAAAAGATAGATATACTACTAGAAGGAGAAGAACTTCCATCCTATTTTTCCTTTTCACCTGATGGGTAATATTTAGCAGCCTTTGAAAAAGGAAATTGGATTAAAGTATGGAAAATAACATCTCTAAATATTATTGAACATTGTTTTCGATTGCTTTTCTCTATTCATACAGAAAATTTTCAATTCAATAATTAAAACAATCAACTAATATCAAAAACTAAAGATAAATAAATTTTGATTTGGGATTTAGAGAATGCTTACCTTTGTAAAAAGTTACCAAATTCTATTGTTAAACCTGAAGAATCCTTCACAATAATTTCTTCAGATTCTAAATTAATTGTAACATCAAAACCACTCAAAATTATATATCCTGAAGAATAGATGTTATTTATAAGTGATAAACTTGTCATTGGTGCGATAGCAATATCTCATGATTCAAAATTAATAGGAATTGAAGATTTTAATAAATCAATCACTATATGGTCAGTCTAAAGTAAGAAACCATTGCATATATTTAATTTTGCAAATTCAAAAAGTTCTCAAATTTTAGCAATTGCTTTTTCTAAAAATAATAAAAAATTACTTTCTACACACATGGATGAAATTGTTAGATTATGGAATGTTGTTGATGGAGAGTATTCATTACTTTAAGAAGTATAAGTCTTTTAATTTAAGCAGTTTGGAAGTGTTTAAATCTTTCCAGTAGATGAAGATAACTTTTTAACACTCTGGGCAGAACATTGGGGTTATGATATTTTTACAGAATGTTTACTTAGTTATTATTATTGGTAGAATCCCTAAAGAAAAGATATAGATATTTCTTCAAATCATAATTATTTAAATTTTACTGCTGACTATTCAGAATAGAAAAAATTGTTTGCTATATAATTTTAAATATGGCTACATTTATATGATATTAATACTAATTAAATTGTTGCTATTTTAGAGGGAAATTAATTGTAAAAATAAAATTTGTCAACAATTGTTTCTTTTTCTTATGATGGAACATAACTCATTACAAAAGGAGCTAATCATATATTAAGATTATGGGATATATCAGACATCAATAACATTAAATTAAAGATCAATTTTAAATCACTCATAGAAGTTAAAGCAGTCCATTTCTTAAAGGATGGAGAAACTATTAGAATAATTGGAAAAGATGATACAATTAATCATCATACCATATAATAGTTTACTTAAATATGTCGAATCTCCAAATAATAATAATTTGAATTTTTGGATACCTAAATTAAATAATGTAAGTAATTTAAAGTGGATATTAAAGATTTAGAATTTAGTATAGTAGATGTAGTAAAAAATGAATCAAAATAAAAAGTCAATTACGTTAATTCAAAGATATCAAATTTTACATTTACACCTTCTGGTTAACAATTTATTTTAGGTTTAGAAGATGGATCTATACACATATATTGTGTTAGTAAATAGATATTAGATGAATATCAAAGACCTGTTTGTTAGAAAATTTTTGCTAGAAGTACTTAATTACAAGCAGACTTTTGTCAAATAGGGATGTCTATTTTTTAAACTAAAGAGAATGAGAACCTTTAAAAATTATTTATTGAGAAAGGTGCAATAATCTGAGGAGTTAAATATTCTATAAAAAAATAAAATATATTATACATCAATTTTCATTTATTTAAATTTTTATTATGTATATATTTAAATTAAGTAATAATAATTTATTTTATTTTGTTATTAAATATATATCATAAAATCTTTAAGAATTTAATCAAATAATAACTAAAATTCTACTTGAAATATTGAATGTAATGAAACGAATATACAATTCTTTATGATTTTATTTGGAATATACTTATAATAGTTTTGATTAATTTAAATTTGTATTTAAAGATTTATTTTCGATAAGTTTAGTATGATTAATAAATTAAATTTAACTGAAATTGAAATATCTATATATTTTATTAAGTAAAAAGACAAATTAATTATTTACAGAATATCTTTTTTTCATTCATGAATATCCAATGAATTTCTTCTTTTTTATTAATTATTTATAAAACATTTTTAATTGTATCCATATTTTAATTTAAACCTGTAATTGAATTTAATCTCAATTTATAAGCAAATATTGCTTTAAACATACTAATCAGTTCAATATTTAAAATAACTAATACACCTATTTTTACAAAAGAGATTTTCTTAACATAAGACTTAATTCATACAACTAATTTAAGGCTTAAAATATTAAATTTATTTTGTTTTGGAAATTTTATGATTATAAATTCTTTGAAATGGCAAGTTCTAAAATGAATATAATAATTTGGCAGATTCTATACAGCAATTATTTAGTCTTATAATTATTGAAGAATTCTTCAAAAATAATTATCTTTTCATTTAGTTAATTGAATTCTATTAAATTTAATATTATATATAATAAATTAAAAAAATGATTGCTTATGATGAAGCATACATAAAATCACTTTAAAAAAAAGCTCGCAATTATTCTTTTGTGTGCAATTTGAATATCTTTCTTATTATTATATGGATAATTTAAGTACTTTAAAATAATATGATCACTTTTAATCCTTAATTGTAATTTAATACTTTTGATTATCAATTGTTGGAATAGAATTCTATCAAAGAACCTGAATGGTGTTTTTCATTTGCATTTAATAAGGATTCAACAATTTTAGCAGTTGGATGTTAATCTTACATTAAATTGTTTGAGTTCACTAATGAAAGAGTCTCATTGAATTAAATATTAATGAATACAGACTTTGTAAGATCAATATATTTTATGAAGAAGTCATAGAATTTGATATCAGGTGGTGAGGATTCTTCTATTTTGGTTTGGCAAAAAAATTAAGATCATTAATGGTTTATTTACTAAAAGCTTTTAGGACATTCTAAACCTATTAAACATATAATTATGAATTAAAATGAAGATCTTATAATTTCATGTAGTAGTGATAAAACAATTAAATTTTGGGTNAGTTTAGTATGATTAATAAATTAAATTTAACTGAAATTGAAATATCTATATATTTTATTAAGTAAAAAGACAAATTAATTATTTACAGAATATCTTTTTTTCATTCATGAATATCCAATGAATTTCTTCTTTTTTATTAATTATTTATAAAACATTTTTAATTGTATCCATATTTTAATTTAAACCTGTAATTGAATTTAATCTCAATTTATAAGCAAATATTGCTTTAAACATACTAATCAGTTCAATATTTAAAATAACTAATACACCTATTTTTACAAAAGAGATTTTCTTAACATAAGACTTAATTCATACAACTAATTTAAGGCTTAAAATATTAAATTTATTTTGTTTTGGAAATTTTATGATTATAAATTCTTTGAAATGGCAAGTTCTAAAATGAATATAATAATTTGGCAGATTCTATACAGCAATTATTTAGTCTTATAATTATTGAAGAATTCTTCAAAAATAATTATCTTTTCATTTAGTTAATTGAATTCTATTAAATTTAATATTATATATAATAAATTAAAAAAATGATTGCTTATGATGAAGCATACATAAAATCACTTTAAAAAAAAGCTCGCAATTATTCTTTTGTGTGCAATTTGAATATCTTTCTTATTATTATATGGATAATTTAAGTACTTTAAAATAATATGATCACTTTTAATCCTTAATTGTAATTTAATACTTTTGATTATCAATTGTTGGAATAGAATTCTATCAAAGAACCTGAATGGTGTTTTTCATTTGCATTTAATAAGGATTCAACAATTTTAGCAGTTGGATGTTAATCTTACATTAAATTGTTTGAGTTCACTAATGAAAGAGTCTCATTGAATTAAATATTAATGAATACAGACTTTGTAAGATCAATATATTTTATGAAGAAGTCATAGAATTTGATATCAGGTGGTGAGGATTCTTCTATTTTGGTTTGGCAAAAAAATTAAGATCATTAATGGTTTATTTACTAAAAGCTTTTAGGACATTCTAAACCTATTAAACATATAATTATGAATTAAAATGAAGATCTTATAATTTCATGTAGTAGTGATAAAACAATTAAATTTTGGGTCAAATAGAATGAATGGGTTTGCTCCTAAACTATTACTAATCATACATAATAGGTTTTAAGTTTAAGTATTAATGAATCATAAAATAAGTTAATATCTTGTTCTGAAGATAAATCAATTTTAGTTATGGAATTGTCTTCGATAACAAATATGTGGTTAGTTAAATAAAGAATATTTTTACAGGAATAAGGTAGAAGGCTATGCTTTATTGGAGATAATTAATTTACATTTTAACCTAAAAATCAAGATATATTATATTTATTTTAATGGAACAGTACATCTTAATAATTTTATTAAGAAATGGAAATACCTGTTGATAGCAGTCTTGATACTAACTATTATTTCCCTTAATAATTTATTAATTAGAAGTAACTTTTAATCAATAAAAACGGAAATTATATAAATTTGTTAAGAAGGAAGGTTGATGGAACATTTATTAAAGAAAAAGCAATAAAATTTAATACAAATTAAATCTTTGGTACAATGAATGATTCAGGAGATTATTTAGTAACTTGGGATTAGGAATAAAAATAACTGTAATTTAGAAAATTTAGTGAAATATGAAAAATATTCACATTTTAGTTAAATTAATCAATGAACTAACTTATTAAATAAAAATTCATTAATTCAATTTGTATATTAATATTAAATTAATTAATTACTTTTACTTTCTTATTTTAATTTCTAATAACATTTTATATCTGTTATCATGATAATTCTTCCTTTCCATTATCATTCATATTTAATTTGTGTTATAATAATTAGTGTGATGAATTTAATATTGATTTTGTAAATTTATTTAAAATTAAATTTAGATCCTATTATTTTGAAAAGTATTGTTTTAATATAAGACCTAAATTAATTATTCAAATAAGCATTTGAAATTTATGAATATTAAGTTACAATTTATTTTTGATGTAAAAGTAGAATCAAATATTTAATATAATTATAATATGGAATGTATATCATTTAGAAAACGTTTTGTAAGCATAGGCTACAATACTACAAGCTAGAGCAATTGTTGATCCTATAATTATTTTATTTAAATTTTTCTATTATTAATTTTCTCTATTATTATTTTTTATTTTGAAATCATTTTGAATTTACTCTTTATTAATTATATTAGATTTAATATTCTAACTTAATTCTTAAACTTAAGCTATATCTTTTGTTAAAATTGTAAATAATTAATTAATAATATTGGTACTATCATTTTATAACATCTTTTCATTTATTCTATTTTATAAAAATAATATTGATTCCTTTAAATTAATTAAATTAAGTTAAGTTCCTTATTATTCTAATAATCCCTTTAACTATGTTCCAAATTTATATAATTATTAATCATTAACACAATTAATAATAATTTTTTAATTTTATTGTTTAACTTATTTAATTGCAATAGCATAGCTTAAAAATTAAATCAATGTTTTTAAATATATATTGCCTCCAAAAATTCCACAACCCCATCTTCCTGTAGAAATATCACAATTAGGTTAATTTTTCAAAGATAATTCAAACCCTGCATAACACTTTAACAATTCTCGATAAATATTTTCTTCTGTAAATTAGTTTTCACTATAAAATGGCTTAGCATCAATTGCCTTTTATTAATAATATAAGAAATACAAGCACATTATAACTCTCTTATAGATCCAAAGAAGGGAAACTATGAAAGGATTATTCATACCCAGTATAATTGCTATATTTTTTTAGATTTTCAATTAATATTGCTTCTGTTTCTTTCATTTTTGGGATAAAAATCATACAAGCAATTGCTTCAGGGAATATGAGCATAATAATCTTAATTTAAAATTTAATTTTACTTCTTCTTATGCACAATTCCAAGTATCAAGAACAAGACCTCCAATATTTTCATCAGCAAAATCTACAACAGTAGAATTGTTGTGATCTTCATTTTTCAATTAAGTAAATTCAAAATTAATAGTTTAATTACTATTTTCTTATAATTTTTTCTTGAACTCTTCCTTATTAACTGAGTTCTTTGAAAAAACTAATTGTTAATCTCTAATAGCATTTTAATTTAAATAAAAAGTTTTTATATAATGCTAAATACATTTTAATTTCTATTCAGAAAGATAATTATTGGAACATTTTATATGAACCATATCAATTAGATAAAATCCACCTTAAGAGAAATCTCTTTCTAATAAGCCTAGATACATTAACATTATTAATCTGAAAACTTCTACTCTTTTTAATTATACTTTAGATTAAGAATCCCATTATTAATATATACATTCTAGATTTATTTGTAATTAATCAGAATTATTGAAAATCTCTTTTTTGAGATAATTCTTAAACTCCAATTATCCTTTTTGATCATCGAAAATATCCTATAAAGTTTAATCAAAATCAATAGTTTGATGAATATAATCTAAATAATTCTGTTGAACAAATCCTTTCAGGTTGCATTTAAATGCATTATTTGTCTTCTACTAGCTTTATTAGAGTTGGAAAAATATTTTACTAATTGATTTTATCATATTAAATTTTGATAATTATTTTTGTTATATTCTAATATAGATAAGTGGATAAGTAACTATATCAAATATTTATTATTTTTGTTTTTTAGATTATAAGTTTAAATGCTGTTAAATAGATTAAAGAATTTTGTATTAAAAAAACAATATAATTGATAAATATTGCCTATTAATGAAGAATTATTTTATCTATTTATAATTTTTTATTTTATTTTATTATAATTTTCAAGCATAATAAATTTATAATTATTAAGAAAATAATTATACAATCAATAATCATAGAGTATTTAGATTATATAATTTGTAATATAAGTTTAATTTCATGAAAAGATTTCAATTTAGGAGTATTCAAAACTAAAGAAGTTCCCAATAACCTCAATTAATTTACACAGTAAATTTCTATTTTTTTATTTATTAAATTGTAAACAATATCTAAAGTACTTAATATAGTGATCTTAAATAATAAGAAAAATGTAATTCTATTAGTGATACAACTTTTTATAAATTAATATTATATTTATAATTAAATATTCACAATTTTTAGAATCATTCTTTTCCATATAATCTATCTATTTCTTTATGATTTAATCCTTTTGTCTCTTTGACATAAAAGTAAAAGAATATAGTTGATAATATTGTTAAAATTCCAAAAACAATGAAAGCTCCACTCATTTAGATTCCATCTAACATAAATGGGAATATGTATAAAACAAGTAATTGCCAAGCATATAACGTCACAAAACAAAAGTAGGTTCCCTCACTTGAATTGATTTCAGGTGTCATTGACTAAAATGATGATAATAAATAATAATTACCCATGTTATAGGTCCTAAAGTCATAGCATATTAAAATGCGAAAAGACAAATAATCACAAATTTAACAATAGTGGCAGCTAAAGCATCAGAGTAACTTAGACCTATAATTAGTATCTAACAAACAATAAGAAATATTAGTCCATAAAGTAATAAAGGTCTCTTACCCCATCTTCCATAAACATATTTTGAAATAAACGCTGGTGTAAATTGAACTAATCCAATAATTAGTGTAAATATTGTATTTAATGTTATATCTCCATCAGACATTATACCAAAGATTTAAGAACTGTATGAAAACAAAGCAAATAATCCACACCAAGTATAAACAAATACTAAAACACATCCAATAGTTAATGTTTTTAAATGCTTTTTCTTAAAAAGACTCAGTAATCCTTCTTAATGCTCCTCATTGTATTACACTCTTAACTAACATTTCAACATGACTTAATCTATAAATTGTGGTTGATATATTTTCTCTATAATTTATTTTGCTGACAATGGCATTTTGATTTATACTAATCCAACAGGGCTATCCATTTTGTAGATAACAGTAACTATAAAGGATCTCAGAAAATGCAATACTGCTGGAATAGCAAATACAATCTGCCAATAATATGATTATTCTCCTCTTAAATCATCATTTATATATCCTAAACCAATAAAATTTGTAAACAATAATCCTCCAGCAACTAAGAAGCCTGCCATAACAGAGAATGTTTCATAATATTTCTAAGGACATAGCTCTTTTACATAGACAGGCATAATTATTGTGGAAATACCTAAACATACTCCATAACAAAATCTAAAGGCTAGAATTACTTCTCTGTTAGGTACAACTTGTAAAATGCTCAAAATTCCACATATATCAGCTATCAAAAGTGATTAATTTCTTGTTGTATATTTTAATAATGGCTAGGTCATAAGAGCACCTACTACTTAGCCTATTGATAACACTGCACTAAACAATCCCTGTTCTTCAATTTCAGTTCCTTTCAGCGTGCTTCATTTAATATATACTAATACATTTATGAAAATAATGTTGTAAATGACATTGATAAATAGGATAAGGAATATCCCAAAGAAAAATTACCACTCTGAATCGCTACTAGTATAACGCTTAGGTGAAAAACAGAATTGACTTCTTCCTCAACTTCGTTTTCCAATTACACTGTTCCTCTCTTTCTTAATTTATTAGAAGGCATTGGAACAGGTGCAATTGGTTATTGTCTCACACTCGAATTCTTAGATATCACTGATTAACTGTTATCTGAGTTTAAATTTTCATCTTCTTAAGTTTATAATGGAATAACTTAGCTCGTCATTGTGAAATGATAGATTCGATATATATTAAAAATGATTTATATAAGTAACTGAAATTTTCTTTATTTGATGCTATAAATTAAAAATAATCATCTCTTGTATAAAAACCAAGCTCTAACCCACCAAGTTCCTTTGTCTCTGTATTCTAAATCATACAATCTTTTAGCTGTGTTATGCATATCCTAATTTAGAACTTAGCATTATGGACATTAATTAGATAATTCTAAGCCTTCATAAATAGTTCCTTTCCATCCATATCCTCCTGTCCAGCAATAACTATAATGAAATTATATATTAATTACCCAAAAGAACCTCCACCTTCTAATTTGCAATGTCTTTTGGGATCTTTTTTTGAGTCTTTATCATGTTATTACATTAATTCATGTGTATGAGCTCTTAATTTAAGCATAGTTTCAATTAATTATTAATTTCCAGCTTCAATAGAAATCATTTGTGATTTAGTTAACCATGAAGAATCTTATGGAGGTTGTTATTATTAATTTTATGATTAATTTATTTAAGATTATTATTAATATTATTATTATTATTATTATTATTAAAATTATTATATCTAAGGTGCAAATTATATAATTGATTAGACTAAAACTTATTATGCTTATTGTTCTTCCATTAATTTTTTTTATGTTTATATTTGTTTTTTCACTCTGTTAGACCAAAATTGTTTCTAATTATTTAATAATTTGTTTAATGGTTCAAAATGATTAGTATTACATAATTATTCAAATTATGCACGGAATTATGCTGCAAAATCTAGTTATTCTGTATAGACTTTTTACATCACATTTTATAGATTTTAATTTCTTTCAAATATTAATGTTAGTAAATGATTTTGAATGCCATTCTCAGGATTAGTAAAATTTTCCATCAAAAAATCAACATCAAAACTTGTTAAGTCTTTTTCAGCTAAATAAAAGCATCTTTAAAAAACATCAGTTGCTTATGTTAAATATCCTTTCAAAACTTAGGTATCATAATTTGCAAATGCTTATAGATCTGTAATAACTTTTTTCATTTTCTCAATAAATTAATTGCAACATTTCTCTACAACTTATACAACTTTTTCAAATTCTTCTACAATTAATTCAGGGGAACATCCTGGTAAAGCATTACTCAAAAGTAAATATTTATCAGCTAACAATTCATAATTATTATTTATAATTTCAGGCATCTGATGATGTTTTTACTTTAATACTTTTATTATAAATTGCAAATACATGATTAATGATCTTCTCTAATAATCAATGGATTTTTTAATTAAGCCAATAATATATCTAAAGGAACGGTATTAGGGATTTGTTATTGGGGTTATTACATTTATATATTAATTTATTAGAGATATATTAATGTATATTGTACAAATAAATTTATACAAAACAAAGAATAGATATGAAAATATTTTTTTAAAGTATCTTGTAATTTGTTAATCAAAATTTCGATCATATAATGGTAAAATAATTTATAATTTGATTTTATTACTTCATTTAAATTATATTAAGTTGAAGAGATTTGTTGTTTTGTATTATTGATTAAGTATTTACTATTGTAGTAATGTTATTTAATTATGAAAATTTTTATTAGTCTTATCACAACCTAGATTATATCAACAATTATAGCATTTTCTGAGTTTGAAGAACCAAAAGAGATTATAGCATTAGCTTTGGAGCTCACTGGAATGATTGTTTTACTTTTACTTTATAAACTTAATTTTCCAGAGCTTTTTTAAAGGGCAATACTGTTGGGTTAAGCAATATTAATTTTTGTCTTGATGCCAAATTCACAATATAAATATTTTACTGGGGCTTATCATATTATAGTTCGTCTAACAGTCTATCAATAAGTTTCTAAATTGTTAATGTTAGAATGGCTAGGTATTATTACTAAAAAATATAAAAAATAGTTTTACTACTCATCTTATTTATATTTGGAACTGCAATTGAAATACATTAAATTTTTCGTAGCATTTTTGTTTTTCTTGGTTTATTAGTTATTCAGAGTATCCATATTTATACATAAATTGAAAAAGATAAAAAGAAACCAGATATCTTATTTCATACAAAAATACAATACACAGGGTATGATTCATAACCTGAAAGAATTACAGATCCAAATTTTTCTGTATTATATTTGGATGATTAATTTAATGAAACATGTTTTTAGAAATAGAGTCCAATACTTAAAAGTTAAGAAATTAGTTTGTAATCTATTCTACATGATTTAATTATCAATAAAATTGACTCTAATTCAAAATCCATACTTTAATGGAAAAATCCAGGTTGCTCTTTACAAAATTTATTAGATTAAATTAGAGCTAACAGATTACCTATGATAGTTCAAATAATTGAATATAGTCATCCATAAATAAATAATCATTTTGTAAGAATTATTTACTAAAATGATTTCTAAATATAATTTTTAGAATTAGAAGAAAGAGATAGATATTTAAAATAGAAATATATATTTGTTATTTTGAAATAACTATTAAGTACAATGTCACATGAATTTGGAACTTCCTTAAATTATTTATTGGCAATAGCTTAAGTAGCCATTGAAAAATATTCTGATTCTGATTTGCTTACTTATTTTTTACCTATTAAATCTATGGGATTGATAATGCATAATTTTGTATTAGATATGGTAGATTACAATAATATTCAAGGAAAGAAACTTGAATTATAATTAGAAAAAATAGATGTAATATAATGTAATAATTTAGATAATTTTATTATTGGAAGAAGTCATTAATATCTTTATCCATACACTTTAATCAAAGGGTCTTAAAATTACATATGAAATCTTTTTAGCTGAGAAAACCATCTTAACTGATGGCAGAAGACTTAAATAAATATTGATTACTTTGATTTAGAATTCCTAAAAATTTACATTTTAAGGAGGCATTAAAATAATAGTAAAATCAATTGAATAAAATAAATATGTTTAATTTGAAATTCAAGATTCAGGTATAGGAATGACTAAAAGTGAAATTATTAATCTAACTGAAATGCTTAAATATGATTATAAATAAGAAAAAAAGATATCAAAAAATACTGCTGGATTTGGATTAGGTAGTTTTTTATGTAATAAGATTGCAATGAGTTTAAGCAATCTAAAATATGAGGAAGGAGGTGGAATAAGATATTATAGTGATTAAGAAAATAAAGGTACAAAAGTAGTTTTCAAGATTATTAATGAACCATTCAGTCTCACTTATACTCTTACTGCTCCTTAAGATAATTCTAGTGGAATATTAAAAATTGGAAAAAATGCTGTTATTGATCTTAAACAATCTTAAATTGAGTTTGGATTAGGATTTCTTAAAAATCAATTAACTAATAACTTTAGTACTATTCTGTTTCCAAAAGTTAAAAGTTTACATGAAGATTTAGTAAAAGAACATTTTTCAACAAAAGATAAATTTGGGGTTCTTTTTGCAATATAAATACAATAATCTACAAAAGAATAAGACAGTATTAATGAGGAAACAAATAAAGAAGATTATTAAAAAAGACTATAATTTTAAAATATCAAATAATCTCCTCTTCGACAATTAAGTAAATCCAGCAAATAAAGTTCCTCTGATGAAATTGGTAATGCCCTTGTTAATTGTAATTGTAAATAAATTCTCATTGTTGATGATGAGATGATCAATATTCTAGGATTGCAACTTATGTTAAAATCATTCAATTTAGAATCAGATTCATCCTATAATGGCCAAGAAGCACTTATTAAATTAGAGTAAGGTAAATATTATATTAATAAATGATTAGCTCATTGTTAATATAATTTTATTTTTATGGATATCAATATGCCAATAATGGATGGATTTGCTACTACAAAAGCAATAATTGAGAAATACAAAAAGGATGCTCCAAAAATTATTGCTTGTACAGCCTTTACTGATAGCGAAACAAAATAATATTGTTATGAGTTAGGCATGTCTCATTTTATAAGCAAACCTGTTAATAAAAATGAACTACAAAAACTTCTAAGTTATCTTTTTGGTTGATTTTGAATTAGTATTAAATATAAATATGTTTTATATTATTAACATATATATTATTGATAATATAAGAACATTAGATAGAATTTATATTTAAATTAATATAATTATCATCATAATTTTTATTTATATATTAATTCCCATCCACCATAATTCTTTTTTTTTGTTTTATTATAAATATGTTCTACAATAAATTAACCCAAATCTGTTAAACCCATTTTATTTAATCTTTCAGTTACAGGAGTTGAAAATGCAAATGTTGGAGAAGCATTAACTTCTATTAACCAAGGATTACAATCATCATCAACAATGAAATCTAATCCAAAAACTTCAAAAGTATTCTTTCTTATTTCAATTGACTTTTAACATGATTTCATTGTAGCTATTATAATATTTATAAATTATTGTCTAACTTAACTCTCAAAGTCAAATCCTCTTTCTTTCAAAACCTTAGCAAACTCCTCTTAACTCATCATCAACTTCTCCTCCTAATTGTCTTCATTATGTTTTTACACACTAAAATTTGTTAAATGAGCATATCTGTAATTTATAAATTATATTATATAATACCTATTTTTTAAGTCATCTGTATTATATTCAACTCCACAAAACCGTACATAACATTCTTTATACATCCATATTGTCAAAGGTTAAATATCTGATACTATCATCCATTATCTAATATCAAATTTCCTTTTTTCTATTGTCATAATATTTTCTAAACACTTTTAAGCAACAAAATTCACATCCTTAGCTCCAAAAGTATATGCAAGTATCTCTTCTAATTCTTTAAAATATTTAACTCCTCTTCCTCTCGATAATCCAAAAGGTTTTGTAACCCAAATATTATCACCTTTAGAAATTTTAAATTAAGGATCAACAATAGATAAATTTTATAATATTTATTTAACTTATTCCATAATATTTGGATTGTTAAATTAAACAATTTCTTATTTTGGTTCTGGTTTATTGTATAAAATTTACCATTATTAAGGAGTACATACAGGATAATCATCAGCAGTCTAAATATAAATTAAATTATACAATTCTATTGATTTTATTTTAAATTGGCATTAATTTATTATTTAATATTTATATTGCAATAAGTATCTTTTCTTCATCCTTAGGATTTTTCTTAAGATAGTTTTCAGCAAATGTAAATTTATATTCCTCCAAAAAATCTTCAAAATCTCCTTCATCACTTAAATCATAACATCTAGGAAAGAATGTATTAGGGTCTACTCCACCTAAAATATAACAACTTTTTAATGATCTAGCCAATCCAAATTTTGTTGTTAATAGTTTTGTACTAGCAAATCTACTAACTACTTATTCAGGGATAGGTTTATGTAAAAATTTCTTTAAATAACAAAATTTGAAATCATAAACTTATGTATAAACATCATCTATTTCAACCCAACCTAATAAAAATAGATAATTAAATACTATACCTAATGAATTAAATAGAGTTTTCATATCATCAAAATATGATCCTTATATTACATATAAATATTAATTTTGATTTAAATTGTGTTTTTTCCGCAATTTTTCAATTTCTTCCTTAACTTGAGCTTCAGACAATGGTTATATTTAAGCCAATATTTTTTCAGTTTCCTCCTCTTTTTTCCTTTACTCTTCACTTTAATCATCTAAATCCAAATATAACTTCTAAAATTCTTTATCATTTTATGCTTTAGTTAATACACTTCTTATATCAACTTATGTATATTTTACAATATTTACTTCCCATTGATTTAAGTAAAGGCTATCTATTTATTTAAAACATAGATCTAGTAATAAATCGACAGCTTAATTCTAATTGTGCAGCAATTTTAGATAACTATTCTTCTAAATTTTTCTTTTGATTGTTATTTGGTTAGACTGTTTTTTTTAATTTAGGATCAAATTTGCAATAATATTATGGTTTACCCATTTGAGTAATTAATGTGGATATCCTATATCTAAAACAAATTGAAATTCTGTCAAAGACATTAACTTCTGTTTAGATAGTTTATTTGATTTCTTGTTTTTTTGTTCTCTTTTCAGACAATTTAGGCTTACTTACTTGTGACCAATCAATCTAAAAATTTTCAAGTTCTGATTATTACTACATTAATTTATGAATTTAACATTTGAAGCAGTTCGAAAAATTGTTCAACAAGGATAGAATGTTATAGATTTGAAATAGAAGATCGAATGCAATTATACTTTTTAAATTGTAGAGAACTATTTTCCTCAATCATCCAAAGAAAAATTGGATTAATTGTTATGTTTCCGCGTTTCTGATGGCTATGCTAAAATGAAAGCTTTATTTTTTCGAACTCCAAATCCTGACTTTGTCCAATTAAGAGAAACAGAACCTTTAACTAAATATCCATTAATAAAAGTCACAAGTTTTAGAATTTTGGGAAAACCTGTGGAGGGCGATGATTTTCCAATATTAATTTTAGAATTTGAAAGACTTTAAATTCTTGAAAAAATAATTGGCTAACCAATGTCCTATAAATCATATGCTGCTAATGGTTACTAAAATCCTAATGGAGCTACTTCATTAGACGACTACGAATTTGCTGGGATTGACGATTTATTGTTTTCAAATCACAAATCCTAATCGATTGGATAGATTCCTCCAAAAAATACAATATAACAGAACATATAAGAAATACCAAATAAATAAGAAGAAAAACCTAAACAAGGAGTAATACTATTATGTTAAATTATAGATTAAAATTTCATTA
Source organism: Paramecium pentaurelia (assembly GCA_905183005.1). Classification (NCBI taxonomy): domain Eukaryota; phylum Ciliophora; class Oligohymenophorea; order Peniculida; family Parameciidae; genus Paramecium; species Paramecium pentaurelia. The sequence goes on from CAJJDO010000149.1 coordinate 28,184, forward strand.
AGTAAAACTAAATTTTAAAAACAATAATAAGTAGATCCACCATAGACAGAATTAGTTTAATAATAATAATAGTAAAAGCCATAAGTTTAGAAGTAATAGTATGAATAGATTGCCCAAAATTAGCAATTCTAATAGATATAATAAACTAAAAATAACCAGGATTAATTAAATTAAAAAAAATAATAACTAAGAGTATAAATATAACCATAATAATAATAATAATAATAATAATAATAATAACAATAATAATAATAATAATAATAACAATAGAATAATTAATTTAATAACAAAATACCTAACCAAAAAAATAATAAAAATAATCCTTAGATTGATGTAAATATTTATTATTTCATAATAGTTTTTCCCTCTTTATTAAATTAATCCTAGTTTTTAATAAGCATTTAGAGGTAGAGTTGTTAAAGTTAATGAAATAAAAAGCTATACTACAAAAAATTAAAAAGATGGAAAAATGTTTGGAATTTATGTTATTGATGAAGAAAATCTTATCTCTGCTATGTTTTTTGATTAAGCAGCTGAAAAATTTCATGATTATATTGTTTAAGGAAAGTGTTACATTTTTTCAGGTGTTTAAGTAAAACCAGCCAAAAATTTAGAATAATTACAAAAGATTGGGAGTCTTCCCTTTGATTATACTTTTGATCAAAATTCTTAAATAATTGAAATTGATGAAGTCCCTGGAATTCCTTTAAATATCTTTAACTTTGTTAAACTTAATTCAATAACCCAATAAAAAGTTGGATCAATATAAGATGTAGTAGCTGTAATAAAATCAACTAGTGGTGTAAAAGAATTTTAAGCTAAAAATAAAGATGAGAAATCAACTAGAATTTAATTAGGAGTTTATGATGATTCATTATAAGAAATAGAAATAACACTCTATGGAAATTTAGCTCAACAATACCCATTTTAAATTGGAGAAATTTATATGTTCAAAAGTTTAAAGATAAATGAATATTAAGGAAGAAAAAGTTTATAAAATAATTATTTGACTTCTATCCATTTTGATAAAAATTAAAAAGAAGTCAAAGAATTATAAAATTGGTTATAGAATTTTGATGGAAAATTGGCTGAACCTGTATCTAAGATTAAATTAATATCTGAATTAATAAATGAATCAAATAGATGTGAATTAGATTAGAATTTAAAAATATACTCAGATGTTAGAGCTTAATTAGTATTAGTTAAAAACTCAGGTACTCTTTATTATTAATCTTGTACAAATTGTCTTAAGAAAGTTACAACAGAATTGGATTCATTTTATTGTTCATCGTGCAATTTGACAATGAAAGAACCTAAGTTTAGATATATTCTTAATTGCAAAATAGCTGACTCTAGTGGTAATATCTGGGTTAGTGTAGGTGATTAATAAGCTAATTAGATAATTGATATTCCTGCTAATCTACTTAAATAATTAACAGAAGAAGGTAAAGAAAAAGAAAAGAATGATGCATTAAGTAAATCAGCATACAAAGAGTTTAGATTTAAATTAACATCTAAATTGGAAGAATTTAATGATGTCAAAAGAGTAAAACATGCTGTATAATCTATTACTCCAATTTCAAATGCTGATACATAAGCTATTTTAAACCAAATAGAATTTTATATGAAGAATATTTGATTTATATTTAAAGTATAACTCAAATTTATTAATTATAAATCACAATAATCTATATATTTATATGTATCTTAAAAAAGAGTATTATATTTATCTTATTTTCATTATAAGGAAAAAGTAAATAATATAAATTTGATTTTCTATTAAGATTAATGATAGAATTCTATAATACTATCATAGTTCTAATGGATGTATTTCCTATTAAATATGATAATTATCAATCATTTATAATCCAGATTAATATAATTATAAGATATGAATCTTGTTAAAAAAATATTATTAATAATATTATGATTCTTGGATATTAATCAATATGCTTAATAAGCTGCAACAGCTCCTGATATAAGACCTCCAAGGCCTATGACTCCATCGTTAAGGTTGATTTTTAATACTTTTGGGAAAAACTCTGAACCTTAGCCAGCTGGCATTAAATCTCCAAATATCTTTATCAAGTTTAAATAAAGAACTCTATTTTGTTGTTATTTATTATTTATCTATTGTTGAGCACTCTGATTAGTTTTATTTTGTTAGATATATTATAAGTTGACTATCAATTATCTTACAGTGTCAATCAAGTTTGTAATAATTGCAATAAACCAAAATGTCATTGCTTTTTTTTACAATGGCTTTGGATCGCTGGTGGTAAACTTGATTGATGATAATACACTCAAGTTATCAAACAACCTATAATCTTAGTGGATGATTTGATTACCAATATAATAAAAACCAAATTCTTGTTAAAATATTTAATCCCCTAGCAATCTACTCTTGAGGAGTCTTGCAATTTTATCCAACTTTATCAATAATGGTTTATAATTCATTCAGAGATTTAGCTAATCTGAATAATTTTCTGGCATCTCTTGTGCTTTCTATATAATGATAAACAAATCAAGTACAAAATAAATTCTTAAATTGATTAGACAATTATTCATTTCCTCTGTTTACTTTGAGATGCCACATTAAAAATCTGGATCCATATTACATGACTTTGCATATCTTATCTCTACCTTCAGTCTTATTGAACCATTTAACTGTTGAATCAAGTGTTTGCATATTTTTAGAAAAAAAAAATTTAATTACTCATAAATACTTAAAGTGCGTATTTGCCATATATTTTATATTAATCTTGATAATGCATTTACAATTCAGATATCCTTTTGTTTAATAAAAAATAATATACAATTATGAAGTAATCGATTTATTATAATATGTAGATTATAGTAAATTAAATACGATTCTATAGCTTTATTAACATAAATCTGATATTATTTTTGTTTAATTGTGACAAATGTAACATCAACTTCAATTTTAAACAAATGAATTATAACATTTTCATGGTTCTTTATCTAAAACTTAACTTTCATTTTACAAATAGAAGGATTTCTTGATATTCAATAAAACTCATAGTGTCTAATTATAACTTTGAATTGATGAAGATATGAATTCAAAATTTCACTTTACTCTCTTAATGATAGCAATATTATCAGGCAATTTTGGTTTTGATTATTCCTTACCATGCTTATCAATGTCATTTTCTTCAGTATCATATTTCATTTTTTTATAATAAATAGTGAATTTATGGGATCAGAAACTTAAGAATAATTATTACAATGTTGTCTTTATGTTGTTCTGTTGTTGCAATTTTGACTAAATGATTATTGAAATATACAATCAGAAATTAATGATTAATTATTGAAGATTTTTGTGGATTGTTAAATATATTTACAGTGATTCAAAATCAAGAAATTATTTAACATTCAGATTTTTTTATATGGTTTGTAGTTGTATCTTCATAATACCAATATATTTAAAAGTATTTTGTCCATAAAAAATAGTGATGTGAGGATTCTTTGTTGATGGAGGATTGCTTATTAAAAATTTCATGGGTTTAGTTAAAATAGATAGTGATAGTGATTTAAGTGGAAAGAACTCTCATCATTAATAGATTGTATTTGCAATTCCATTAATCGTATTCCTATTCAGATACATAGTAATGACAATTTTATATAAAAAGGGTGGTAGTACAATATCATTTTAATTAAAAATAAGCCCTAAAAGGCTAAAATAGTGTGGATTATTGGCAATATTATCATATAGTTCTTAATTATTTGCTTGAATGTCAGATGGAGATTCAACTTTAAATAGATTATCAATTAGTATTAATATTAAATTATTATATCAATAATTTATTAGATTTATATGAATTTATTTGTTATTCCTGTAATTTCTTTACTTTAATTTTAGGAATAGTATAATTCCACCTGTTTATATATTTATCTTTTGTTTAAAGAAGATGGGGTTAATGAATAAAATTTTTATAAGAATTATTTTCTATGATAATTTGTCAAGTATTATTAATTGGATTTAGTTATACTGAAGTGTTGACAGGAGTAATAATAAAGTTTATAACATAATTTTATATGCTTGGCAATTTCTTGAACATCATATGCTTGGCAATTAGTAGTATTATATATATATATTCCTTTTCATTTTTAAGTAGATTAGAAATTAGAGGATCTTTTGTAGTGTTTGCAATATTCTAAATAAGTAACATATTTGTTTTTTAATATTTGTAAAAGAGAATGAGATAGATAAATTATATGATATAGAAGATAAATGAAAGTAGTGATTCAATTAAATTATTAATGAAAATTAATATTATATATAATCAATTTAGATAATAAGATAGTATTTCAATGAGTTAATCTTTTTTGACTGGTTTTTGTATATGATAGCTCATTCCACTTTTATAACAAATATTTCTAGTTTCTGTATCAGAAAAGGCAGTGCAAGCAATAACTATTATGTTAGAATATTTGGATTTAATTCTTATTGTTGTTTGAATTCCATCTAAGATTGGCATATTAATATCCATGAAGATCATACGATATTATTAAGATCTGCATTTATTACATTTAGCTATATTATATATTGATTATAAATTACTTTTCTTTTAATTACTAAATATAAGATTGACACATTCTTCTCCATTGAATACTGAATCACTTGTATAACCCATTTAATCTAGCATCATTGATAAAGCCATAATATTTATTTATTCATCATCAACTATCAAAATTTAGGGGCAATTGCATTTCTAATTATTTGTAAAATTCTCATTCAAATGTTTAATTCTATTCTCAAATTCTTAATCATTTGTTTCTTAATTAATACTAAAAGATTCAATTCTCCTTTCAGATGTAATTGCAGCAAGAAATAACTCTCTAGCTATTTTAGATGGAGGTTTACACAATTTGAGTGACAATTCTTTACTTAATCCTCTTTCTGATTTAATATCTTTGATTCCTAAAATCTAAGAGAATTTCTATCTCATTGGTTATGCATTTACTCTACTTATTTATGATTCCATTGTATCAATCTATATCTTCTTACGAATTCGAATAATAGGTGTAGGATTACTTTATTAATAAACAGGACTATATGATTAATTTCTAGCCATGAACCAAGCATGAAATCCTTATTAATACTTTGACTCAAATCTTAATCCTCCTCCCTTATCATATCTAGTTTAACTTAATACTTCAGCAATCTTATTGGATATATATAATCCCAATCCAAAACCCACTGTATTTTATGAGATTCTAACTGATTATGGAATACCTGAAGATAAAAGTTAATGCAATCTTTCTGCTTCTTCTTGTTTCATTCCTATTCCTGTATCAATTACATGAAATATGACACACAATTATTTGTTATTTATTACTGCTCCTACTTATATTTTAATTTAACCAGAAAAAGTGAATTTTTAAGCATTAGATACCAAATTGATTAAAATTTATCTAATTCTATTTCTATCACTAACTAAATCATAATTAAGTAGATTATTTTGAAATTAAATATTAAGATGTTTCTAATTTATTTAATATTTAAATAGATCAACAACTTCACTTATCAATTATGGAATATTAAAATTACTTACTTCTACATTAAATTATTTACTTAAAATTAAATTATAATCCATTATATCACTAATTAAACTATGCATTATCCTACCACAATGTAAAATAGGTAAAAAATACTTTTCTGATACTATTTTAGGTACATTTTCATGACATTAAGCCACTTATGCTAAAGCTAATATATAATTTAATGAAGTATTTAATTCATGACTAAAACTCTTGAATAATTATTTCATTGTAGTTTGTTAATGTTTTTTCTTAATATAATGAGCATAGTCTTTCATTGACTAAAAAAGTATATTATAAATTATTTTATCACTACTCCCCTTTAAAATAAGAATTTAAAAATAAAATTCCTCAAAACCTTATAATACATATACATCCAATTAATGTGGTAGATTTATATTTGATTTAATGTTTTCCAATAATTCCTTTAAGGTTGTTGGTAATGTTAAAGAATCTCTGAAATCTTGGATTGATTATAATTTGATATTACATTATTCTTGGAGTAGTTATTTAGTTTATTTATCAATTAGAATTGGGGATTGCATAATTAAGTCATTTATTGATTTATCCTTAATTAAATGAGATGATTTTTTATTCTAATAAATTATTTCAAACTATTCATTTAATAATATTACACCCGCTATTCCATTTGTATTATCATTAATTTTTTTATGTTCTAGATGAGACTTCAAATTACATGTTTCCTCAATCATTGTTGTATTGTCCTGAGTTGATTTGGGTTCTCCTTCTGGGTTATAGTTTTTGGCTAGAAAGAGTAAAGTTACTATTAGGAATTGAATAACTGGCTAACCATTCTAAATGTCTTGTAAACTATAATACAACATCAATAAAAGGAGATGTAGCAATTTGATCATCATAAAATACCTATTCATAAATATCTCTTTGTTGTTCTATTAATAAATTACTATTGGCAAAATAAATGTTATGAAAGAATACTTATCATAGTTCTCCAAGATTTCTAGATATATATTATTTTTAATACATATTATGTTGAGTGAGATAATCATAATTGGAGAAAAAAGCACACAATATTTTATTTTTACCTTGTAGTATGATAATAACAAAAATACTATCAGTATTAACAACTCAATTATCGATAACCACAACTTTCAAAATTATATATGGAAGATTACTCAAAGTCGAAAGAATAAAAAGCATTGCATAGCCATGAACAACAAAGCAAGATTTCACATAACATATTTTATTAAAATTATTTAATTTATTTATATATCTACAATATATATATATATATATAAGTTTGTTACTTAATTTTAAATAAATATACTATAATTCAATCATTAATAATCAAATATATATAAATATTTAATCAAAATTAACTCTCTTAACATTAATCTATAATTTGTTTATTTCTAGAAGGATGCTTATTTGGAATCAAATTCAGTATATTTTAATAATATGGTATTTTATTATTTTCTTTTGAAATTCTATGTATGTATTCATCATCACAAACCTCAATGTCATCCTCACTTGAACTCGTTACATGTAGATCTTCCTTACCAAGTCTAGATGATAGGATCTCACAAGAACTTTATTCTCTCAATTCCAATATTGTTCTTAAAGATGGCAAAATCTTAGGTTTCTCATTTTATCCATTTTATTTTTATCTTTAATTTGTTAACCATTAATGAGCTAAAGCATTATTTAAAGTAATCCTATTCTAAAAATCTGGATCTAATAATCCACATAACAATTCAATTAGAGAAAAAGAATACTCTTATTATTATTCTTATTTTATTGATTTTAACCATTGATAATCAACTTTGAAATTATCTAAAGATTTTATAAATGACTATTATGATTTATTTACATTTGTATGAAAAGTCAAATAATATAATAATACTCCAATTTGATATCCATCAATATTTTAAAATTCAGGTTTAATTTATAAATTGTTAAATTCAGGTGGTATCCATTATTTAGGTACTCTCTTATTTAACCAAGTTAAATTATATTGATTTGCATCTCGATAAGCAAAATTAAATAAAGTAATTTTCAATTGTTAACCTTATTATGGACCTGTAGCTCTATGTAAAACTATATTACTAGGTAATATAGCACCATGATATAGATTATTCTAATGCAAAAAACGAACCACTTTAATAATCTAAAAAATAATTTGTGCTATCTATGAAGCTGTCAATTTAAAACCTTGTTATAGTAATTTATATAATGTATCACCTACCCAATAATCATATAATATATAGAGTATATCACCATCTTCAAATAAAGCATGAAATTAGTGTAATCCATTTTATTTAAAGCACATTAAGATATTTATTTCATTCATCAAAGCTTCATATAATTATTCACTCAAACTTGATAATCTTATTAGTTAAACCGTATAAACACGATCTTTAATTCATATAAATAGTTACTGTTTTTGTTCTTCACACAAGCATAATGATTTTATATAGAAAGTTTTTCTTGAATTGTGTATTTATTGGAAAAATTTTATAGTTTGCAAAATCTCTTCAATTGTTTCTCCCACTAGAAATTAATAATTAAGAATTATACATTCAGTTACTAGACATATGACTCATAAAATAAGAATAAATTGCCTTAACTATTTAACAATTATACTCCTTATGCTGTAAATTCCTTATATTAGATTATTTTCTTATTCATTATGCAAGATGATAAGACCAAGTATTCCTAATTGTCTCCAATAAGCATATTAGGATATAGTGTAAATTACATTTAAGTAAATTTATTTATTTTTGTATCGAATGTGTACAAGCTTGATTTAAGTAATTGATCACAATCTTGAAGTTTGCTTAATTAAGTTGCTTAAATTTTCTTCATATTTGATTGTTATAGCTAATATTTGGGTATTTGATCTAAGAGATTGAGGATCCATTCAATGTTAGTAGGTTTTTAATTTTTTATATAGCTAACTCTCTTTTTTGTTTATTTCATATTGCATATCCCCCACAATAGATAATCAGTTATATTTTTATTATATCACATGTCCCTTAATTCACAATTCCCAAAGCAAGTCCCATTCTTACCTGGTCATGTCTTCTCAGATCCCTTCAAAGAAAATCATCATAAAACTCAGCAATTTTCACACATCAATGGCACTGTACAAGAGAAAACTAACTTCATCCATGAAGAATTTGATCCAAACCTAATGGATTCAATGAAATTCAATGCTCCTCCAAATCTAACTTATGGAAGTAGACAACCACCAGAAAATGATTACATTCCTCGCATCTAACCACCATGGTTGAAATATGATCGAGCTGTTTTACGTTTTTATGGTTACTTCCAAGAATCTGTTGTTGAAAATCCTAACGAGAACTTTAGAATTAGAAAAGTCATCATTTATTACTATTTATCAGATGGAACAATACATGTGACAGAAGTACATTATATTAATAATTAATTTATAGCCAAGAGTACCTAATGCTGGAATCCCTTAAGGTCTATTTATCAAAAGATAGAAGATAACTAAAAAATTGGGTAAACAAGATTTCTACAAATGGGAGGATTTTCAATTATGCTCTAATATAAATTTTTATGAAAGAGTATATATTCAAAATTTTATTTATCTAGGTCTTTAGAATTTAAGATTGTGATACATTCACTAGAGAATTTTATGAATATATGGGTAAACCATTGAATTTACCAGAACAAATGCCAAGAGATAATTTTGAAAACATACGAGAAACTAAAGAGCTTAAAATCAATCCACCTGATACCAAAGAATATAAAGAATATTTTGAAGTTAAATTAGGAGGAGGACATCCTAATGGAGGACTTAATAAATATTTATAAAATGATAGAAAAGTCTTATCTTTTGATATTATATGGGATGATGCATCCATTGAAGGCTAATTAAATTATTACACATTAAACTTTTACTTGGCTGATGATACATGTGAAGTCAAAGAAGTTAGAAAATAGAATTCAGGAAAAGATCCTTATCCATTGATGTTGAGAAGACAAAAGATTCCTAAGGCTCCCATTCTTACTCATTATCCAGGAATGACTCTTAAAAAAGAAGAATTTTACAGTCCTCCTGATCTTATTTGTGGGAACACAGTTAAGATTTATGGTAGAGAATGCTTTATTTATGGATGTGATGATTTCACTAAAGAATATTACTTAAATGTATTAGGAATCCAATAAAAGTAAAATATATAAAATTTATATAAGACCTGCCACATTAAAATAAGAGAGAGGCAAAAAGTTTTATCAACCTGTTCCTCCTTATAATGGTTATGGATATGAAGAGGATTCTTTAGGATCTGTCTATTCTTTATAGCCTAAACCACCTAAGAAGGATGTCAGAAAGAATTTCACTTAAGATCAATTCATCCTCAGATTTGAAGCTAGATAAATCAGTGAGGTTAGAGAGGAGAATTCAAGAAGATTTATAATATCATTTTATTGTGGTGATGATACTGTCTAAGTATATCAAACATCTGAAAGGAATAGTGGAATTTGGGTATATTTATATGATTATTTTAATAGGGTGGCAAATTTTAAGAGAGATCCAGATAAAAGAATCCATTAACTAATGATTATTATACTGAAAAGGTATTTACTTTAAGCTTTAATTTAAGGATTTCTAATTGGGTGGTATTGTTTAATTTAATGTTTACAAATTCTAATTGATGAGAGCAGATGAATTCACAATTAATTACATGAAACAAAAATCAGACGTTTTCAAAGAGGCTGACATTTCTTAAATCATAGCTAAATTAAGATTATTTGCAGATGGATATCCAAATTTTGATAGTTTCTTGTTGGATTTGATGAAGTATTATATGTTATTAACATAAATAGGAAATTGGATAAATAACTTAAAGGATACATTGATTTTGAAGAATTATCATAAGGATTATAAGAATTAGGATTTAATTTAACTTTGTAAGAGCAATATTTCTTGATGAGAGAATTTGATAGAAATGGAGAATGGAAATTATGTATGCAATCATTATGGGAAGCATTGGGAGGCAAAAGAGCTTGATTGATTTATTATATAAACAGATACATTTATTACATAAAACAAAAAAATAATGATCAAAAAGAGAAGTTCATTGAATATAATGGAGTTTGCAACAAGACCACCTTCTGGTTGTACTAACCCTGTAAATAACATTATTATTTAAAAGGATTCATAATCTCCAATAAAATTCATAAGGAAACTAACAAGGTAAGCTTCTACAGTGAATGGATCATCATTTAAAATTTAGACTTGCATATAATCTGTTCCAAATAAAACTTAAGATGTGATCCAATAATGCATAGCAATTGTTGATTAAATCAGATAATAACATCAGGAAAGGTAGGGTAGTAGATTTTTTCATGTCCGTTCATGTTCTATGCCTTGTGACAAAGTTTCGATAATCAACTAGTTGATTGATACAATTTTGCCTTAATCTCCTAGAAAACCACAAAGATCATTAGAGTAGGATTATATATATTTAATATTAGAGGAGAGATTCAATCTGTGATGAATCAGTTGATAGAGGAGAAGTAATATAAATAAAGGGCAATTGATTAGAGGGATAGTTTAGCCAAAAGATAAGATTATTCTATATAATAATTAGTAAGATTTTATAGATATACTTTAAGAAATCTCGAATTGAGCAATATTAAAAGATAAATTGAGTATATTAAAATATCATGAATCTCAAAAATGGTTTATTATTATTTATGTCTTATAATTAAAAATATGATGTCAAAATATAATTGCAATATAATATTCCATATATTTAATTATTTAAATGACGACTTGATTATATCTAAAAATAACAAAAGTGAAACACTATTCACTTAGTAGTATTTTTAGTTTGGAATATGATTCATAATATTAATATAAATTATATTTATTAACATGGGGAATATGTGTTATAGAGATTATGATGAAGAGAAATTATTAGGAGGATAGGAAATAAAGAAACCAGAATCTGTTTAAGGATCAATAATGAAACCAAAACGTAAATTAATTTTATGATTATGGAGCTAGTGGAGATGGTTAGACAAGCGAAGTAGTAAATTAGAATTAAACTGAAATGACAGATGATCCTGAATTGTAAGTGGAAAAGGATGAATTTTATAAATTATCTAATGTATTAAATTGCTTTAAGAATTTAAGGAAAATACAAGATAATTAGATATAGCATCTAAAGCATAGGAGAGTGAAGGGTAGGGTTAATAAACTTAAAAAGTTAACATTGATAGTTTTAGATTATTGAAAGTCTTGGGTAAGGGATCATTTGGAAAAGTTATGTTAGTGCAATATAAATCTAATTGTATTAAATATATTAAGGATAGCAAAATATTATGCAATGAAAGTTTTATAAAAAAAGAATATCAAGAATGAAAGATAAAAACGACATACTGAGACAGAGAGAATCATATTAGCTACATGTTCTAGTATCTTTTTAGTAAGATTGAGATATGCATTTTAATCATAATATAAATTGTATCTTGTTGTAGATTATATGCCAGGTGGAGAACTATTTTATCATTTAAGAAAAGTAGGAAGATTCAAAGAAGATGTAGCTAAGTTTTATGCAGCCGAAATATTATTGGGATTATAATATTTACATGAAAATCATATAATATATAGAGATCTTAAACCTGAAAACATTTTACTTGATGAAAATGGTCATATAAAATTGACTGATTTTGGTCTTTCTAAAATTATGATGGAAGAAGATGAAACTGCTTTTAGTTTATGTGGAACTCCTGAATATTTAGCACCTGAGATTTTAACAACAAGTATTAATTATTCTTATTTAAAGAAACTGGTTATGATAAAACATGTGATTGGTGGAGTTTTGGAGCTTTATTATATGAGATGTTAGTAGGAGCACCACCTCATTACAAAGAAAATAAAAAGGAAATGATTCGGAGAATATTGACATAACCAATACCATATCCATCATATTTATCCGAAAATGCTCGATCTTTATTGGAGTAATTATTGGTTGTAGATGTAAATTATATATTATTATATTTATTTAGCCAAAAAAACGTTTGGGATATGAAAATGATGGATATGATATAATGAAACATGATTTCTTTATTGGTATTGATATGGCTGAAATCATATAGCATAGAGTATTCATTTCTCATTTATATTTAGATCCAACCACCTTATAAATTCGATAAAAAAGAGTTAAAGTATTTTGATGAAGGAATGACTAAATAAATTGCAAAAGACACTCCTGTCAATGGTACCTTGTTACCAAATTAAAATTTTTCTAATTTTACATATCAACCTAGTATGCAATAAGGTGCTAATATGAAAAAGTGAAACAACGAAGGAATATAATATTTTTTATCAAACCCATTAAATAAATTAATCAATTTTAGTTTATCAATGATAGCACGCTTGTCTACAACATTCTTAAAAAACATGAGACAAGCAATTTGCATTGTCCCAGATACCGAAATCACCTTAAATGATAAAGTATTCTATTTTGAATAAGTAATACTAAACTTAATTATTTAGAATAAAGTTTAATCAATACCTATTAAGTAGCTTCTTAAAGAATATTTATTATTGGAAAGTGAATAGGTTGAGGATGCTAGTAAAGTGGAATAGGACTCTAAAGAAAACTTAGAATAATAGGAAGAATATTCTGATGATGAAAATAATGGAGATGATTAGGGACCATCTGGTGGAAGAATGATGCCTGTAATTGAACTAATTAAAGGATTTATTCCTAGATATGTTGGTGCAATTTGAGCATTTTAAATTCAAAAATTACACGCAATTATATAATTAAAATTCAATTATATATATATATATATTAGAATAAATTATTATTAATCCATCATATGACTTAATTATTTAGATAATTTTAATTGGTAGAATAGTTGAAGACTTTTGAAATTTGAATCATCTATATTTTTTAGATTTATTTATGTTATATAAACCTATATAAATGTATTATTATTATGTTATGTTTAAGTCATAAGTTGTTTGATTACAATAATATTTAAATTAAGATATTTTCTATATTTAGATTAATAGATTGTATATTATTTTGAATAGAACAATTAAATATAAAAATATTAATTGATATGATTAGTGAAGATAAAATAATTTAATAAAGAAGAAGATCTCATTAAAAATATGAATTAGGGAGACTTCAAAAAAGTGAATTGATATAGGTTGATCATTATACATCTGATGAATTATATGAAAAATAAAAAACTTAAGGTATTAGCCCAGTCAACTATAAAATTAATAATCGATAATAATTTGCATTACCAAAAATTTAACATTCTCCAAATATTAAAACAAATAAATATATAGGAGAATATAATAATATGTTAGGGATTATAACTAGTAAACATTAGATTCCACATCGAAATAATAGCTCAAATAGAAATGCCTGTTACAATCATAATCATGATAAATTTATAGAGAGATAAAACTTTGTAATCAATTAATTTTTTAGGCCAAGGAAACTGGGATCTTGTAGATGACAATATATTAAATCCTTTTTTTTTTTTCTTACAAGTTGAATTTAATAATTAATGTAGTAAATATCATTTTTTTTTAATCAACAATTCTGATCTTTTAACTGCTCTTAAATATGTATATTAAAGAGCAACTTCTTACTTTTTAGAGAGTTTATCATTCTATTTTTAATAATAATTTTTTTATGGAACATTTTTATTATTTTAATCTAATACACTTCTCTAATCTTTCTATGAAGAACGACAAGGATTTGGTTATTCAATTTTATAATCATGTCTATGTTTAATTGTATCAACATAAAACCAATTAACATCAGATGGAAGTGTTTTTTCTTTATTATAATTGAGATTCACTTCATAAATATCATTCTAATCAACATGTGAACTTTTATTATCCATTATTCTTCTTTTTTAAGGAGATACTGTCTCAGATTATTATTATTATTATTATTTTATAGGTGATCTAGTAATTTTTATTTCCTATCCATAAATATCTGATATCTTTCTACTAAGAGGATCCCTTATATTTTCCTTAGGTTAAAATGTACTTAAACTCTTTCTTAAATCTCTCTTCTAATATGAATTATCTTATGGATAGAAATGCTCATTTGAATGATCTGGGATTTTGTGTCTGTTAGGAGTTTTATTCAAAGGAGTACTCTTAACAATACATGAACTTTGAATATGATCATGTGCTGTGAATGTTCTTTTCCCTCTATTTTAAATTTTACTAACAGCATTTCCTGTAATGGGATTGTTTTTTATGAACGATTACATAATATTAATTCTAATATTCTTATTATTTATACTAATTTATGATATCACTAACTTAAACAGAAGATTAGGTAACTAAATCAATGATATTTATAAGATTCAATAAGAATAAACATAATTATAGTAAAAGAACAAAATAACTAAATAAATTAACAAATCTGTAAAATGGTAAGAGGATATTATTGATAATGAAAATACAGGTAAATTAAAATTTAATGGTATAAATTACTTTAACAAATAGTTTGTAGAGCAAAATTTATTCACTAATTAGAAATAGATGATAAATCTGATACATGTACAAGTGATGATGAATCAAATGCTATAGAAAGAGATAAAAAGTCAAAGTAGAAACATAAATTAAAATGCTCTAAACTTAACTTAAAGGATAAATCATGAGAAATTATAAAAAATTAAACATACTTTATATTATTTGTAATGATGTTCATCATAATTATCAAACAATAATTAAAATCAATATGAAATTAATAATTGAATCAACAAAATTGAAAGCATTGAAATAAATTATGAATTATCATTATATTATAGTTACACCCTCTTATGAACTATTAGAAATTGCTTAAGAAAATATTATTATATATCCTCCTGATGATATAATTATAAACTAGAATTTCATTATTTTTTTGTATATTAAATAATTAATATAAATAACTTTCCTGAATTAACCTAAAAAAGAGTGAATTAAACATCAAGAAAAATAAGACTATTGTTGAATATCAATATTAGTTTGAAGACTAATATATTTTGATTTAATATCATTATAAATTAAAATCAGAAGATATTCTAAAAATTAAAAAAATAACTATTTGATAAAGTAGGGGGTGGTTAATTAAATTAAGAATATTAATGTGTTTAAAGATATCAATTATATTAATCAATCAAAATATAATAAATATTGTACAGTTTATTTAAATCAAAATTTATCCAAAAAAAAATATCTGCTTGTGATGGTTATTTTGAATAACTCTTAAAATAGCAATAGATTAGCCCTCTAAACATATATTTTTATTTTGATATTTCAATATAGAATACAATAAATATATAATTTATTTGATTTTTATTATATTATGTATAATTATATTGTTATAAGTATTTATTAGAGGGTTTCTTGTGTGTTTAATCTATTTTTGAAAAAGTTTTACCATTTATTAAATAGATTTTTATTTTATTTATATTCTATAAGAAAATCATTATATTTTGTAATATTAATTAAAATGGATGCTTAATTTTAGGTTTCATCTGATAACTTGGAAGTAAATTCAGCTTAAAGAAATACCTCTTCGTCCGAAGAATCCGAGAGTATGTTTTAAACAATTAAAAGAGTGAAAAGTATTTAAGTTATTAATAAAAAGTTTATCAAGGCAAAGTCAAATAAAAATAATAAAAACCAATCACTAAGAAGGTAATAAAAAAAAGAGATGTAAAGAAGAGTAATCAATAAATATCAGACAAAAATATAACATCCAATAATTAGGAGATGATTTAAAAATAATAACATAATTCAACCAATAATTTCTATTAGTGTTTTAATGAGTTATTTGGGAATGATGATGAAAATTCATTAACTAATAACAAAGAGAAAAATCAATTAAATTAAAAAATTATATAAGAAAATTTTGAACACAAAATTTAAGTTCAAAATTAGTTTATTCAAATGTAAGTTGAAGAGGATAAGGATAAGGATAAGGATAATATTATTTAAGAACAAAAAGAAGAAAAAATATAAGCTAATGAGATTTAATAAAACAAGCTTCCAAATTATCTTAATAATGCAGGATAATTTTAATATCTAAGGAGGGCTTTGTCTAAAGTCAACTAACATTAACCTATATTCTTCTAAAGATTTTTAAATTACCTTTAGATGACATAAGAGGAATATGATAATATAAAATAATCATTTCCAGATATACCTCCTGAATACTTACCATAAGTTATTTTGGAATAGAGACAAATAACTAAAGTATTTTAAAAAAAACAACCTTAAAAATAAATGCTTTAATATTAATAATAATAATAGAATAATTAATTCTTATGGAATTAATAACAGTAATAATAATAATAATAATAATAATAATAATAATAATAATAATAATAATAATAATAATAATAATAATAATAATAAAATAATTATATAAATCAAAATGAAATCTAATAATAAGAACAATAATAATTAAATTATATTGAGACTGAATTTAAGTTTAATCCTAATTTATCAGAGTGTAATTTAGAATGTGCTATTTGTGCTTAAACATACTTGAATGGAGATAAATTGGCAATATTACTTTGTATCCATAGATTCCATTTAACTTGCTTTACTAGTTGGTTGAAAAAGTCTACATAATGTCCTATTTGCTATCATGGTTGATTTGCTTTATTAAATACATAATAAAATGCATTTTTCTCAAATATTTTCTATTAATTTATTTATTTATATCAATTTAACATAATTTGAAATCGAGTAAAAGGATTTATTTAATTATTCATATGAGTTATGAAAATATTAAATAAGTCTTATTAATAGTGAAAGTGTAATAATGTATTTTTAATACAAATTAAAAATTTATGAAGATTTTAATAAACATAGCTAAATTTCGATTTAACATTAACGTTTTTATTGATATTTTAGTTATCAATTTAAAAAGAGAATGTATAGTTTACTTTAATAAAAAACGAATAGTTTATAATCATAATATAAAATTTTATTCTAATTTTTAAGTAAAATCATTTAATGTGTAAAATTGATAATAATAATAAATTTTTCCTAATAATATTGTAAGTAAGAAATAATTAGTAATTTTGAAGAAGCATTTTCAAAATTTTGATTAAAATAAGATGATTATTTTTTTATTTATTTATAAATGAAATAGAGCATCGATCCTAGTGATAGTGCTAATTAAATTACTTAACTTTGTCTAGTTTACTCTCCGGAACCATAAACTAAGACATTACTTAGTCCTAAGGATTTTCGAATTAGGAAACCAGCTCCTTTAGTTCTAAAACCTATGTTATGTGATTAATAGGAAGACTCTTAAAAGGCAGTTGGATGTGAATACAATTTCAAAGATTTGAGATTAGGTAAGAAAATAGGTAGTGGGGCATTTGGAGATGTTTTTGTAGGATTCATTTAAGGTAAATTTATTGCTGTAAAATAAATGGATGGAAAGTAATTAATAGAATCAGTGGATAATGAAATTATAATTCTGTCAAAATTGACTCATAAAAACATAGTGTAATATTATGGTTATATGAGAGAAGCAGGAATATTAAATGTTTATTTAGAATATATGGATGGTAATAAGAATATAGAATAAAATAGGGGGCAGTTTGTCTGATAGATTAAAATAGTTTGGAAAGTTTAATGAAACTTTGATAAGAAAATTTACAATTCAAATTTTGGATGGATTAATATATTTGCATCGTCAGGCAGTTGTACATAGAGATTTAAAATGTGGAAATATTCTTTCAAATTAAAGAGGATAAATAAAGATAGCTGATTTTGGATCATCATCATGGAAAGAAGCAATTAATTTATCTGATACTGAATTTTGTTAATCAATGAAAGGGTATTATATTTTATTTAGATAAAAGGTCTTTCAAATGGATGGCTCCAGAACTATTATTGAAAGAAAAGAAATATGGTAGAAGAGTTGATGTATGGAGTTTGGGATGTGTAATAATAGAGATGGCAACAGCAGAACATCCATGGTAAATAGAAATTTTGTAATGAGATTAGGCCAAATATAAAATCATTAGCTTAATTGTTAGAGGCTATATAAAATTTGAAATGTCCACCAATACCCACTCATGTCTCGAAAGAATGTTAAAACTTTATCAAAAGATGTTGTACTTATAATAAAGATTAAAGACCACATGCTGAAATATTAAAAGAAGATCCTTGGATAAAAAAAGAAATTTGAATATTTTCTAATGATAACTTAAATTCTCATTATAAATTCGTATAATAATGAGAAAAGGTTTATCTAAATTTTACATAAATATTAAGAAGAAAGTCTTGGATTTATGGAAAATTTATATAAATTTAAATAATGTAATAATAAATGGAACCAACATTAAAGAATGTTCTAGAGAATCCATCTTTGAAATGGATATTTGTTGGAGGAAAAGGAGGTGTAGGAAAAACAACTACTTCTAGTTCTTTAGCAACATTATTTGCAAAAAGTGGAAAGAAAGTATGATTAAGAATTTAGTATAGACAATAATAATATCAACTGATCCAGCTCATAATCTGAGTGATTGTTTTGATTAAAAGATAGGTGGTCAACCAACTTAAATTAAAGGAATAGAAAATTTAAGTGCAATGGAAATTGATCCTACTGTAGATCCGGATAAACTAAAATTACCAACTCTTTAAGGATTTATGAATGATTAAGCTACAAAATCTTTGTTATCTGAATTAATTAGTTCAGTACCAGGAATTGATGAAGCCATGAGTTTTGCTGAATTGATGAAGTAATAATATATTATTAAATATTAATATAGTTCTGTTGATGAGATGAAATATGATTTAATTATATTTGATACAGCACCTACTGGACATACATTGAGATTACTTAATTTTCCTAATATTATGGAAAAGGGATTGAATAAGTTAGTTTAATTGAGATATAATTTCTAAAATCTTGCTTCTTAATTTTAAGGACTATTTGGATCATAAGAAGAATTTGATTAATAAATGAATCAAATGTTTAGTAAAATTGAGACCATGAAAGATACTGTTACTAAAGTGAATGCATAAATGAAGGATAAGGTATATATTAATTTATATAAAAAAAGAATAAAACAACATTTATAGGTGTTTGTATTCCAGAGTTTTTATCTATGTATGAAACTGAAAGACTTGTTTAAGAATTAACTAAATTTAAAATAGATATTCATAACATAGTTATAAATTAAGTACTCTTTCCAGGTATTAATTATATATATATATATATAGATGATTAATGTAAAATGTGTAATGCTAGAGCTAAAATGTAAAAGAAATATTTAGATCAAATGATTGATTTATATGATGATTTTCATGTTGTCATTATGCCACTCTAAGAGAATGAAGTCAGAGGAATTGATGGTCTCAAACAATTTTGTGAACTGTTATTAAAGCCTAAAAGTGTGCCATAATTTTGATTAAGGGGTTATTTAATATATATATATAATAATAAAAAATGCAATAGAACTCATCTTAAACGGCTATCCAAACATAATAAACCAAGAGCTTTGTAAGGGATTCCAAATATGTAACCAAAGTTGATGCCAAATTGATTGAAATTCCAGACAATGATGAATTCGAGAAAATCGTAGAATTTGGCAAAGAACGTGAATATGGTCTTTGTATAATTTAATGAATCATTCATTATTCTTATTCTAAAGATTCAACTATATCCATAACCTTGATTTTGCCTATTTATTAAGCCATCTACTATTCAAAATATAACATGTTTCATACTTATATGGCTTTTCCTTTCTTCATAATTAAATTTGTAAAAACAAAAGGTATTGACAATAATAAATCTAAAAATTTAAATCACAATAAAATTCAATTTGATTAAGTTAATTACTCATTGCATTAGTTTCATGAAGCTCTATGTGGATAGACTTTTATAAATTATTTTTATATTTTAAAATCTGCTTTATCATTATAATAATGATATATAAATTTTATTATCATAAAAACTTACAGTTTAACAACATCAATTAGTTATTGTACAATTAATTTTAATATTATTATGCTTAAATATTTACTTATGAAAATTACATGATTCTAATTATAACCACTTAAATAAAAATTCTATTTTTAAATTAGAAAATAAAAGACACACTTCCCTTTATTTTTGCTTATTATTATTAATATTTATAATTTTTATTATTATTATAATTTTATCAATTTATATACATAAACTTTTTGAATATATTAAATTATCGAATTTTCCAAATCTATACTATAATTTACCCTTCAAATGCGATCCTAAATATTAAATTTGATTAATAATTTAATTAAAATATGGGAGACAAAGTTGTCTTAGGATATTGGGCTATAAGAGGTCTTGCTTAACCATGTAAATTATATAATCACTATTTATAGTGAGATTCTATTTAGAGTATCTAGGATTACCATATGAGGAAAAGAGATATTACAAACCTGAAGAATGGTTTGCTGATGTTACATCTGCTCCACTTAATCAACATGTTCTAGTGAACTTACCTTATATAAAAGATGGAGAAGAATTAGTTTTTGAGAGTTAAGCACTCTATATTTATTTGGCTTACCGTGCCAATAAACCAGAATTATTAGGTCAAAATCCAAAGGAATAGGTTACTTTGGCATCTATAAGAGGTGTTTTACAAGATTTATTCAAAAGTTTGATTGCCTTATTTACAATTCCAGAAGACAAATATGAAGCAAAGAAGGATGATTTCTTTAATTAAGAAGTGCTGTGGATAGCTGAAAAACTTAGTAAATTTTTAGAGAATTAAAAATGGGCTGTAGGAGATAATTTGACATATATTGATTTTCAATTGTTTGAGGCTGAGGAAATTTTAAGAAATTACAAACCAGATGTTTTTACAACTTTAGTGGGATTGAAAAAGCATAATGAAAATTTTGCAAGTTTACCTGCTATAGGGAAATATTAATCTTCAGATAAAATGATAGCTCGTCCATTTTATCCACCTGGTATGTATAGATGGGGTTGAGTATATAAATAAATAAATATATTATAATTATTTTATATATATAAGGATAATTCTTTAATTTTATGAAAATATTTGTGTATAATTATATTAATTTTAAATTATTAATAATAATTAATTTGGATAATATGGAATAGTGAAACATTATTGATGCATAATGATTAAATAATTTATGGAAAATGGTTAAAATATTGAACATATATAAATTTAAACAACATTCAGTCCAATTTTGTCAATAGGTATTAAATATAAATTAAGAAATAAGTTATTGTATTTCTAAAATAAAATGTGAGAATGGTTTTTCTTATTTCACACTTTTTGGTACTTGCCGTTCTATAGAATCGAAACCATTTTATTAGAATTTAATTGGTTATACTATTCCCTTCATATTAGTTTCACCTTCTTTTTGAATTACTTCAATCATATCACAAAAAGATTCCTTGATCTTTATAATATTAATATATTAGTTTACAGGTTTCTTGTATCTGTAAGACATTCTATCTTTCAGCCATTCTGAATTTGAAATTGATGTGTCATCTTTTAAATTGTATTTATTGTTAGGAGAGCAAAATACCTATCTTAATCGGACAAATCAATTACAGAAGCCTTCATATCGAAATAACGAGAAATGAGTACAATTTCAATGTCACACAATATTTGTGTACCTTCTATGATTCTATTTTTTTAAGGCATATTCTATGGTTTAAGTTATTCATTTAAAATGAATGATGCAAAATGATTCTAAGTTGTTTGTGGTTGTACATTTCTCATTACATCTTCTGCATTAATAAAAGGTGTAGATGCACCAAATTAAAAACTTGGAATTGACATCCCACCTCCAAGATGTCCCATTTATAAACTATCTGTTTATTTTAATATTTATGGGAATGATTCACCTAAATATTTTAAAGTTAATTTACTTGAATTTCTAACTTATAATGTTGGTGGTTGATTCATAAAATCTTAAACAACAGGTATGTAACAATTATAAACGAAGAATGTGCTACTAGGAGTTTGATTCAATTGTGGAACCAATTAATCCTATCTTGTATCCTTGTTTGCTTCTGATAACATTGAATTATTTCTTATATATAAATGAATTAAAATTTAAAGTATTTTAATTATATTATATAGACAATATTTTAAAAAAATTGTTTCAGAGAACAACAGTAAGAATCAGAAGTATTCTATATATATATATTAAATCCATAAATTATGTATATCATAAATAATAATAAATTTAAATAATTATGAATTAGATCCTTTAGTTTAAATAAGAATTAGATTTTTATAGATAGTAAAATATAAAATTGTTATAATTATTTATAAATTTTTATAATTTTTAATAATTAAGTATTTATTTACAAGTTATTTGTGAATAACAAGTAAAATAAAGTATTATTAAGAACTGTGATTCAGTTTATGATAATATACTGTAATAATAATAATAATTAATATCATGCAACTACTTTTTCTCTTTTTTTAGTATCCAAGTATTCCTTAAAATTTGATTTAGGTGGAAAAGGTCTTTCACCTAAAATAGTAATAAGATCATTAAGATCAAGAGTTTCCTTGACTAATAACTACTCAGATAATTATTAGATTTGTTGATGATATTTTTAAATAATTTCCTCAGTTCTTTTTGTACATTAAACAATAATCTCTCTTACTTCATCATCAATTATTTTACTTGTTTCATCACTAAATGAGTTTACATTTTCATCTCTAAAACCTTAATTACCAATTTTATCACTCATTCCATATTTAGTAACAATATTATATGCCAAATTCTTCACTTTTTATAAATCATCATAAGCTCCTGTTGTTACTCTTTAAAAGAAATGTTTTTCACTACATCTACCTCCTAAAATACAACATATTTTATCTAATAATTCCTATTTTGTAAACAGAGCACTTTCATTAGGTAAATACTATGCATAACCTAAAGAACCTTTAGAACGTGGTATAATTGTTAACTATATATACATAATAATATAGTAATTACTTTTAATAAAGGATCTCCACCTTCTAAAAACCAACTTACAGCAGCATGTCCACTTTCATGATAGGCAACTACTTTTCTTTCTTCTTCAGATATAATTCTTTTCTTTTCAATACCTGCCATAACTCTTTCAGCAGCCATTTCAAAATCATGTGCATCTACATGTTATTTGGATTATCTAGCTGCTAATATTGCTGCTTCATTGCATAAATTTGCTATTTCAGCTCCACTAAATCCAGGAGTAAGTGTTGCTAATCTGTTTGCATATTCTTCCATAGTTTTTGATGGATCTAAATTCAATGGTTTAAGATGAACCATAAATATTTATTTCCTACCATTAATATCTGGTAAGGTCACTTCAATAAATCTATCCAATCTACCTGGTCTTGTTAAAGCAGAATCTAATTGATCAGCCATATTAGTTGCAGCTAAAACAATAACATTATGATCTGTAGCAAATCCATCCATTTCAACAAGTAATTGATTCAATGTATTTTCAGATTCATCATTACCAAATCTAGCTTATCTCTTTTTACCAATAGCATCAATTTCATCAATAAATATAATAGAAGGACTCTTTTATTTAGCCTATTCAAATAAATCTCTAACTCTACTTGCACCTAATCCTACAAACATTTCTACAAATTCTGAACCACTTACATAAAAAAATGGTACTCCAGCTTCTCCAGCACATGCCTTTGCTAACATTGTTTTACCTGTTCCTGGTGGACCTGTTAAAAGTGCTCCTCTTGGAATTTTAGCACCCAATTATTTAAACTTTTTACTATTTGTTAAAAATTCAACAAACTCTTTAATTTCTACTTTCACTTCATCTAATCCTGCTACATCTGCAAATTTAACTTTCACATTCTATTCCATCTAAAATTATTTATGATTTTATTTAAACATTCCCATCATTCCTCCTGCTCCTTTTTCTCTAAATAATCTCAAAAATTTTATAATATTATAAGAAATTACTATCACAAAACCAAGTGGAATTATATCTAATACTCTATCTAATAATTATGAATTAGAATTTTCTTTAAATGATACTTTTATTAGCTTTTCTGGTTCTACATTTGCTTTTAATTATAAATATTCTAAATTTTCTAAAAAGGTGTCAGGATTAGCTAATTTTAATTTATATTTTCCTTTTTCTGATGTGATATGGGCATATATGGCTTCTGAATCAGTTGATGGTCTTATTTCTATTGATTTTGTAGTAGCATAAATCTAATTCACAAATTAAGTGATATTGATTCGTGTTTCTCTTCCAGGCAATATATAATCAATCAAATAATATCCCATTAATGCAGCTGATATTGTGAATAGTAATCTGCTTTGATTATCTTAATCTTCAGGTTGATTCTACTATTATTATTGTCTCTTCCATTTTGATTATGAACTGAAATCTTTATTGTTTTTGTTAGAAGTTTGAGATTCCTATTTCTCTTACTCCTATTATTGTTCCTCTTTTGTCTCTTATCCTAACCCAGTTCTACCTTATTCTTCTTCAACTCTTGGTCTCTCAAAATTTTCAAACCCTTTTGGTGGCTTCTTGTTTCCAAAGAAAAACCTTGGAGTTCTTTGTATGATTCTTAATATTCGATTTTGAAGCATAAATAAAAATAATTCAATTTATTAATTGTTTAAACTTCCCTAATAATATTAAATTCTTAAAAAATACAATTCATTGAATACATTAGCTTTACATTGATTTTTAAACATCATATATTAACAATAAAGTCTGATAGTATTTTAAATTGATGAAAATATATATATATATATTAATTATCATATATGAGTTCAGACATCTTTATTGAATTCGAATAAAGTTACAATGTCGATCAACATTAGGGATGCTAAAATAATAGTCATATAGAGGATTCTAATAGGAAAGGAAGTGGTGGACCAGCTAGATTTACTATAAAAATTGATCCTTTTGAGGAAGGAGATACTCCTATATAAGCACCTTCAATTGGAAGTTAAATCATAGAAAACCCATTGTCTTCAAGATAAGAAAAAGCTTCAGAACTTTAAAAATTGCAGATTTCACCACATGATTTAGTAATTGAGGAAAATCCATTGGTTCTAACATCAAAATTAGAAATTAATAGGGAATCAAATGATTCAAAGCTACAGAATTAAACAGCTTAAATAAATGGTTCTTAATAGATTAATAATTTCTTAAAATTAGTCATTGCAAAAAGCTCATTTAACAGATTCGTAGATAATTTATTACAAAAATCTTATGTGAAGAAATCTCATCATTTTAGTGATTACTAAAAAAGTTTAATGGATGATCTTAGATATTTATATTAACATAAGAGAGTCAAAAAAAATTGGTTATAAAATATATGTAAACGTCTCAAATTTTTTCCGATATTAGATCAAAGTAGCAACCTTGTAATCGGATGGCAAATACTGCATATTTTAACTACAATAATTGTATTTTTTTGGACTCCTTTTAACATATCATTTGGTGTTACCTATTAATAGATAGTATTTGGGGAAATGACAGTAAAAAGTGTTGAAAAGTGTTTTCTATTTAGTATACTGATTGATAGTCTTATTGTGATTAATACTTCATTTATAGAGAAAGGAGTAATTATAAGGTCAAGAAGGAAGATTTTTATAAATTATTTAAATAGTTAAGGAATTTATGATATGGTATTTAATAGTAATTTATAAAAGTTGTCATTCATAGCTCTTCTTGTTGGGATTGAGAATGAAATAGATAGATCTCATGATAAATTAGGATGGTAAATATGTCCATATTTAATATTTTATTGTAGTAGATAATTTAAACTTTAAGATAGAGTTCGTAAATTAGAAGAGTAAATTATAATATGATATTTAAATTAGATTCTTTAATTTTACTGGTTTATATTAAGATTTCATAGAATTGATTAAATTATTATTCATGGTCATATATGTAGGTCATTTATTTGCTTGTTTATGGCATGGTGTTGCATTTTATTAATAAGGTCATCGTTAAACATGGATAGATACATATGTATAAGATGATGAAATGTTTTAAAAATATAATTATGCAATTTATTGGGCAGTCTAAACAATGATTACAGTTGGATACGGTGATTTGACACCATAAAATTAAGCAGAAAGAGTTTGTGCAAATTTTAGTATGTTTTTGGCTTGTGGTGTTTTTGCATTTTCTTTTAATTCAATAGGTTTGATGCTTACAAATCTAAATTCTAGATAGGTTCTATATAAGAAGAGTGTTAATTTATTAAATTAATATTTAATAAAAAATCAAATTAAGATAGAATTATAATAACGTATACGAAATTATTATGATTATATATTTGCAGAAGAATAGGAAATTAATGATGAAGAAGTTTCATAGATTAAATCAAAATTATCAAATAGTTTATTGGAGGAATTGAATTTTGAGATTAGACATAATGTAATGAGAATGAATACATTATTGGCTAAATTCTCATAGAAAACTTTAAAATTATTATCTTTAGTTATTGAAGAAGTAAGATATTCACCTGAAGATTAAATTATAATATAAGATACTTGTGATGATGCTGCAATGTATATGATAACTAAAGGAACTATTTGCATTTAATTTTAAGATATAAACGAAGGGAGTAATTGTAGAGAATTTTCTTATTTAAGCAAAGGAGATTCTTTTGGAGAATATGCATTTTTTACAGGAATGCCTAGAACTGCATCTGCAAAGAGTGTAGGTTTTTCAAGAGCATACAAAATTTCAAGGATTTAATTATTAAATGTTTTGGCATAATGTCCATTAGATATGGTATTTTTATAGAGAATTTAAGATAGGAAAGATTTTGTGAAGTTAGAGATAGTATACTTGAAAGTAATAATTATTAACCAGCAAAGTTGAGTTGTTATTCATGTAACAAATTCACTCATCTCATCAAAGATTGTCCAGTATTACATTATGTTGCTGATTAAGAGAAAATACTAAAGAAAGCCAATTATCCATTTCTATAAGAAAGAAATTATAAATATTAAAGAAAAAAGTTATGTAGAAAAAAGTATCATACTCTTAAAGAATCTAAATAAAATCTTAATATAGTTAAAGAATTCCAATCAAATTATGCATTTGATAATGTATCTTGTATTGATGAAGAATTAGAAGACTCACAAAGTGAATTAGCTGTATCTCCTTAAGAATATTGTAATAACAATTATTAATATTAGCATCCTAAACTAAGAGTCTCTCTAAATTATCAAGACAATAATCTTAAAATAGAAGTCTATCATAAGATAATCATCTTCAACCTATTTAAGAAAGTGATAGTTCAAAAGATAGTGGAGGTTTATAAAATCCAAGAGTCAAATAAACCAAGTAAACTATATAAACTGCTGGATTTTGTGTTACAGATTCAATTCATAATAAATTAGCATCTATAAAAGAAGAATAATTAACTGATTCACTTTAAGATAGATAATAATAATCATCTGTTAATATTTCTATATCTAATTTACAGAAATATGAAGATTTCAAATTTTCATTAAAAAATGATCAACATTTATTAACAAACAATGATAATCAGCGTTAATCCAATTAAAAAACAGGTTTAACAAAGAAATTAAAAAAAGATGATTCATTAAAACATATTTAATCTCAAACATAATTAGATGTAAGAGATAGAGGTTAATCACTCTCTAATCAAATTAGGAAATCAAGATTATCAAAGGATATCAGAGAAATCTCATAAGAATTTTAATTTGTTGATAAAAGAGATGTATTCAAAAGGAAGAATTCAAAAACTAATCTTACAAAAACTACTAAAACTTTAAAGACTTTAAAGATTTAGGATAATCCTTCACAAACTTAAAATTAAGAATTATCTGCTCCTATTTTTGATACTTCATGTCCTTCTTAATCTATGGAATTGGAGAATTTTGAATAAATGAAAAACTTTTAATATTATTTTAGTTGGAATAATCCTAGTGTTGTTGTACCCAGAGCTTTGAGAATATTAAAGATGAATATAGATAAAAGAAGGAATTTTGGGAATAATTTCTCATTGTATACTTTTAATAATTTGGCTATGAATAAAGCACTTAGAATAAAAAGAAAATTAAAATTAATGTATTTTAATTATAATTTCTATTAGTGATGATCCAATATTTGATGATATCAATACTAAGAAAAGTAGATATGGAAATAAAATACCACGTTAAACAAGGATTGGGAATAAGAGAAATACTTAATAATCAGATATAATTGGTTTACATCTTGAAAAACCATCTCATATTACTGAGATTTCCATTCAAAAATCAAATTTTTATGAATTAAAAAATAATTGAATCTTATACAATACATTTAGATTTCTCCAGAAATGACCAGAATTTATATATAGTTATGTTTTTTACTCTATATAATATATAATATTAATAATTATAAATTACTTAAATAATGGGCTGTTGTTATAATAAAGTTACCAATGAAATTCAAAACCCTGAATAAAATACGTCAGATCAATACTAAAATCATAAAACATAAACTACAAAATAGAAATAATATATGTAAATTAAAAATAATCCAACTGATTCAGATTAAGAGATACTCTTTAGTGAAAATTAAAAATAAATACATTTTAATTCATAAAATTCTAATTCTATTGAACCTTAATATATATTAAAAGATGAAAGTGTATAAAGGTAAAAAATACTAAATTTATTATATTCTAGTCCTAAAACTCAATAATAATACTAATTAATAGATGAATAATAAAGTGAAAATGAAAGTTGTCATTAATTTTATTTAGAATAAGGTATTATAATACTTGTAATTATTAAGATTCTTAAACAGCTCCAGAAACAATTAAATAGTTTATATAAAGAATGAGATTACAAAAATAGTAATAGAAATAAAACTCTAATGAATAAATTAATATTATTGAAGAAGTAGAAGGATTAATACATACCAAATAATTAAAATTAGATTCTCTTAATGTAAATTAATTATTAATAATATTTAAGGAAATTTGTCAAAAATACAATTAATCTATAATAGATGTCTTATCTTTAATGAATTATTAAAATTATTATTTAATTGAATTAATCCTCATTTACATAGATGATTATGAAATAATTCAATATGTATTACTAAATCATAATTTACCAGATGGATAGATTTTATAAGCCACTGCTATTAGATTGATTAATAAAATGAAACCATTTTTTAGTAGCAAATAAAAAATAGAATAAACTATAAAATTTATCTAATCAATATAAAATTCATAGGAAGTAATTCGTATATTAAATCAGTTGCAATTTGTAAATATTGATTCATACATAAATATGAAAGATTAAATTTAATTAAAATTATTTGGATGTATTAGTAAACTTATATAATTAACTGATAATCCATCAAAACTATTTTACTATTTAATTTATAAATAAGCTAAAAAGGAATATCAATTTCAAAATTTAATTGTATCTAAATCAATACCATTAGGATAAAGTACTGTCAAGATGGTTGATAAAGTTGTTTTACTCCATTTATAATTTAATATATTCCATTAAATTGCACTTTAATAAAAATGGGATTTATTCTTGTAATATTCTAATGATTATTATTTGATGCCAAATATTTCTTAAATCACACCAATTATGATGTTATTTCAAACAGCTCCATTTCATGTTATAAATCAATTTATTACTCTATATCCATATTATTTAGAAAAATCATTACATTTTTCAACAAATAAAGGCAAAAATTTAATCCATTGTTTTTGTATAAATAAATCCCAAAGATCTATCGATGAAACCAAATCCATTATTGATAAACTGAATGAATATTAAGATTTGTTAAAATAATTATTACTCTAACCTTATAATGAATAGATTCCATTAGTTTTATATTTAGATTCTTAATTGAAACCTTAAGATATAATCATTTAATTCTTAAGTTAATATCTATAAAAAGAATTTGATTTCTATCAAATCTATTTAGAAGTATTAAAATCTGTAATTGAAAGAAATAAATTAGATTGGAAGAAATAAAGAATAAATCCAAGTATTAAATACTTTTATTCAATTTAAAATAAAAAAACACCAAAAAGATTCATAATTAAAAACTATGAAGAATAGAATTATGAAATATTTGATATATTTTATTTTCAGTACATCTAGGTTGCAAAATAATTGATAAAACATTAATTCAAAATTAAATTAAATTGGATTAATAATTTCGATGTACATTCAACTCATTATCCATATGAATTCAGTGGTATTGTGAGACCACTATTAATTTAATTGATTTAATACAATTATTTTGATTTGGTTAAAAAATAAGTTGAATTAATGAAATCATATTATTTACAATAATTTGAAAATGATAATAATTATGATATCAATATTAAATCACAATTCATATCCAAATTAATCTAAATAATCTAATAAACATAAGATAGATCTTAATTAATACCTATAATTAATACTATTAACGATTCAATAAAATCAAATCCTTAATTATTAAATATTCCTTTACATGGATACTTTGATGCTAGATCCAAATTTAATAATTCTCTAAATGGAAATTCTGATCCAAAATTATATTACTTTGATTGTATTTATAATCAACTTATAAATTTAAATGATAGATAATTTGATTAATGTTTTAACATTTAATAATTATAATAACAAAATGAAAGTACAAATTTATTAATTATTCGAAAACTCTTTTTAAATCATAAACTATTATAAGTAAATGATGAATTTATTAATTTAATTTATAAGAATATTCCATTTGTAGCTAACTTTTAATTAGAAATTGATACTTCTGATGAAAAAACAAAATAACCAAAAAAAAAAGGAAAAAAAGTAAAATCTAAAAAAAATTATCAAAAAATTAATCATACATAAAGAATTGTTTTAGTATTAAAAACATTTAGTGATAATCAAGATCGATAATATAATTTTAAAGAATTTATTTAGTTCTTGAAAATAAAATAGTATGAATACACTGTAAATAAGTAAAATTTATTTGATAGAATATGTAATTTAAATTAAGAAAAAGAAGTCTAAACTTTAATTAAACTAAATTCACATGATAACTTTCTCAAATAACCATTAGGCTTGAAATCATAAATTAATTACTTAGAATTTAGTAATAATGCTTTAAGTTAATCATTGTACATTTATGCAAGAGATTTTTAATTAAATTTTAATTTTGCTCTTAAAAAAGATAAATAAAGCAAATTTACTATTTTTACTATTTAAAGAGATCAAATTGAAAACTATTATAATTAGGCATAAGCTGGTTTTAATCCAAATATAATAGTGTATCCAAAAGAATATCCTGTTACTAACAACTATAAAGAAAAGGCTATTTTTTATACTCTCAAAAATCGCAAACCTTTTATTGTATCATTGATAACAATATAGGAATGTTATGAAGATTTAAAATAACATAATTTTTTTCCTAAAAAAAATTAAGAAGATGTACTTTATAAATTATCATTAAAAGATATTATACAGAATAATTCATTTTAGAATTTAAATTATGTTTTAATGAATACTAATTTTAATCATTTAATATTGGCTTATATTTTGGTTCAAGAATATTTCCCTTTTGGTTATAATTATAAGGAAAATGAAAAGGAAATAGAAAAATTTAATGAAACCTTAATAAAATTATTTGAAAATATAAACATAATAACATGCAATTAAAATGAAAAACCTTTTTAATTGAGTTTATAGAGGAGTTGTTATCTTTTTTAATTTATTAATTTGAAGTCTTTTAGGATGATTAAATCAAATTTAGTAAATACAATTAAACATAGTCATTTAATAGAGGTTATACTTTCATGTAGATATAAAGATGTTATTATTGATTTTATTAGTGATATGTAAGAGGATTTAATAGAGAAACTTGGAACTTCATTAATTAGGATATGTACTAATGATAATGAATTGAAGACTATACTCTTATCTAGAATTTTAGAAACTAATCTACAAAAAAGAACATTAAATTTAATGAAAATTATGTTTTTATAGGCTTTCGATTAGAAACCACCATTAAATTTTAATTAGATATTTGATTATCTTAAATTAGAAGGATCAAATGATCGAATAAAATTAATACAACATTTATATGGAAAAGCTTATTTGAATAAAGATGAGAATACATTAAATCGTTTATTAGGATTGTTGGAGTAAGATGAAGAGAAAATTAAATATAAGATGAATTTTATGTTAGGTACACATTTTAGAATTGATACTGAATACATTAATTATTTATTGGCTTTAAAACATAAACCTTTTTTTGTTTTGAATTGTCAATAATATAAAAAATATTTACTTTAAAATAAATTTGATATAACAAAATTAAGCAATGAATATTTATTATGTTTAAGAGAAGGATTGAATGAGAAAATAGAAATATTGAATAAATTAATTGGTTCATTTGATAGAGTTTAAAATAAGGAACATTTCTGTTAAATTTTAGGAATTATTTTAATAGAAGCTAAAGTTTAACCATATAATGAATCCTTATTGGATAATTAAATAGATTTTCTAAAAGAAGAATAACTTTAATATTTAAAGAAAACGGATAGATATTCATTTTTTAGTTATAATTAACCATATACTTTAGAAAGGAAACAATTAAAATAAAAAGATTCAATTGTAACTATAACTAAAAAAGCATAATAATTATTTGATTATTCTAAGAAAGTTATTAATAATCAAGTTAAAAAGCAAGAATATATTAATAATTTAGAATCTTAATTGATTTATAAATAAGATTAAGCATATTCAAAATAAAATTAAAATTATAATTGTTTATTTTAATCAAGTAGGAATTCACAATCATAAAATTATGAGAAATGTTTTGAGATTGTATAAAAATGGGCTAATTAAAAAAATTTGATTTAATTATCTCCTTTTTATGAAATGATGTATGCTCTTAGATATCCAAATAAATAATAAGTTCAGTAAAAAGAATAATTAGTAGAAATATTAATAAAACACTTTTTATTAAAAAAGAGTGGGCCTAAATTTTTAGATAAAAAATCAAAAGAATATATAGATTTATTGAAAGTTAATTGTTTAAATTTTATTAATAAATATATGATGGATAATTTTATCAATATACGTCCTAAAATGTAAGAATTATTTGTATCTGAATTAATATGTGAAGATAGGAAATATCATCCAAGTAATAATGATTTAAATTATATTATGATGAATATGAAATATCAGAATATTAAATTGGTACCAATTATGAAAAAAATATATAAAGGATTATAGAAAATCAAATTCAATTCAGCTACATTATTTTATTCTAAAAATGAAGTTAATATTTTACAAAAACCTTATTATGATGTAAGTCATAAAACATTTAATTAAAGAATGGAATTCTTCAGTAAATTTATAAGTGGAGTTGGTGCTAATCTTGCGAATCTTACATCAAATTAAGTTTTCTTGATTTATGGTAAACATAATCATATTTTATCAAAACAATAATTTAGTTATGAAAACTTAGTTCTTGCTTTTATTAGTGGAAATATTGAAACTATAATTTATATTATATAACTTCATCAATAACCAAGTAAACTTGTTTATGAATAGAATATCTTTTAATTAATTATAATAGGTAATTATAGTGATAATCATATTATAAAATTCTATTATCAATATATTAAGGATTAAGTCAAATAAACAAACAGAATTTTCTAAATTGATAATTAACCAATTCTATATTATTTAATGTTAATGAGAAGACAAATATTGTTTGAAGAAATTTATTTACCATTTATGATTTAAATTCATGGAGAGAGTAAGGCTATTAAAATTCTAAAAAATGAATTATTGTCTAATTATATTAATAATAATGATAAAGATATAATTTGTTAAGATAATAATATGTTTGATATATTAAGTCTGGCATTAATGAGAAAAAACTATTTTATTTTAAATTATTGTTCAAATATCATTAATCCTTAACATTTAACATTAATTAAACATTTTGATATTAATTACTTTCAATCAATATAACTTTAAAATAATAATACTCCATTTTCCAAATTTATAGAATTATATTAAAATAATCTACCTTTATGTTGTACTTAATTAGAATTAAAATAATGTAAAAAGACTAATTTTAAATCATAACATAGAAATTAATAAATACAATAACTCATAAAATATGAATAGGCTTGTATCAATTACATATTTAACTTGAATGAAGTTTATTATTTTCACAATAAATCTTTGACTATATAGATGGCATTAGATAAATGGACTATGTTAGTTAAATATTAATTTAATCCTACTCTTTTACGATAAGTCTTAAAAGAATATAGATAACCTGATGGATCAATTAATTTGTAACAGGAAAAATATCGGATGATTCTTGAATAATGCTAAAAATACACCTTATTTAAAAATCCAATTTATGATGAACTTGCTGCTATTAATCCTAAATTGTTCATTGAAATTACAAATCCTGTATTTTTCACTATTTCAACAGTGATTGTAGTTAATCATGCTTTATACAAAACTCCTGTATTAAATAAGTATGTCTAATATCATTATTATAATCAATTTTAGGAATCATTTTAATTAGAATAATAAAATGAATAGAAATCTTTATAATAAGAATATTAAAATAATATAAATTAGAACTAGGATTAAAATCAAGATTAAAAAATAATTTATGAAGGAAATATAATTTAATAGGAACAGAAAATTGTAGTAACAAAAATTCATGATTAATAAGAATATTCTATATATAAAGATTAAATGACTTAAAATATTGCTTATGCCTTTTATTTATTACTTTGCATTTAAAAAGATCAGTATTAAAAATAGGTAATATAGTAATAGAAATTAATAGTTATTAAGGAACTATATTAAAATTTATTAAAATTTGAATAGAGAACAATAATGAAAAAACCATTTTTAACTGAAAATAGTATGATCTTCTTATTGTCTTTATTAAATTAAGATTATAAAATTAAGGACTCTAATTACTTTAAATAGATTTTAGAAAAAGAGAATTCATAGGAATTAGCCATTTTAAAAGGAATAATGTATATTTAATAGATAAATGAAATCATTTAAGGATTTATTGAACGATTGAGTTAGGTGATTATAACAATGTATAATTTTAACAAAAATGTTCTTCTTGTTTTTGGATAAGAATAGATAGTATATTAAGAAGGAAGATTCATTATACCACTTTAATATGAGAATGATTCATTTTATTTATTTGAAGAATATATTGCTAAAGCTATATCATAATTAAAAATGGCAAATTATTAAATGAATTTAGTTGCTCAATTAATACAATATTAAGAAATTTAAGATAATTGGAAGTATTTTGATTTTAGTTCAATAAAAACAATAGATTTTCATGAAATTATTATCAATTCTAAGCAGAATGTGTTAGAAGAATTGATTTTTTTCAAGAATCTTATGGAATAAAAATTTGATAAAGTTGGTATTTATCAAATAGATGATGTATTTGCTCCTCATTAACATGAATAAATTAGATAAAGTGATTAGCAAATATTTCAATCTTAGGGACAACCTCCCTCTTTAATTCATTAGAGTTAGAGTCAATCATAAGGGATTCAATTACAAAGATAATCAACTTTAAATCAATAATAAATAATGAAGGAAGATTTTCAATTTATGTTTGAGCTATTACCTGATAATACTTATTAAGTTAGATAGTAAAAGAGATATAAAAATAAAAAAGAATTAATATTTGCTGAATTTTATCATTTCATTCAACCATAAGTAGTAAT
This sequence comes from Paramecium pentaurelia, assembly GCA_905183005.1. Classification (NCBI taxonomy): domain Eukaryota; phylum Ciliophora; class Oligohymenophorea; order Peniculida; family Parameciidae; genus Paramecium; species Paramecium pentaurelia. Next base: position 64,502 of record CAJJDO010000149.1, read on the forward strand.
TAATTTAATAAAATTATCTGAAGAAGAATTCAATATTAAATATAATGGAAATGTTGTAATTTAAATGATTATATAAGATTTTTATAGATATAATGAATATTTAAGTAATATAATTGAATAGAAATAATTATAAGATTGGAAATTGGAATTTCCATTCTATATTAAAAATTAAAACTTTATATTCTAAGATTAATTGTTTTCAACATACAATATTTAAATGATATTTACAAAATTGGTTGCATTTATTGAAAAAGTACAGTAATTATTGGGTAGAAGTGAAGATTAAAGTAAATTGGTATGGAGAATAAATACAATATCATTTTTAGAAGTTATAGTAAGTAAATTAGTTTAAATGTAATAAATACCTAATAAATTAATTAATATATATTCTGTAATTGAATTGGTATTTAATTGGGATACATTGATTATGATTTTACATTAGTTACTATATAATAATTTGATAAAAGCATAATAAATATTAAAAGTTATTAGGGGTGTTTATGTTGAATTCAATGAAGAGTAAGGAGTTGAATTTGTATAGAATAATTTAAAAAAAGGATTGGATAAGATATTCTAATTTGGAAATACTACTTATCTTCTTTATAATCACATTCTGATAATTAGATTAAATATTAGGATATGTAATTAATAATAATAATAAATAATAATTTAATAAGATAAATAGACTTAATAAAATATTAGATATGTATTTAAACCAGATCCATTAATTTAAGAATATTTTCATAGTATAATTAATGAATATGATTTCTATAATTAAATATTCAATCCAGAATAATTAGTGTAATACTTATTTAATAAATTGGATATTGATAGACATTTATTGGATTATTCAAATTAATTGAGTAAATTATTAAATAAAACTATAACTTTATCAGTAGATCATTAATCTTTAGCTTCAATCTTCTAAAGTGAAATCTCTAAAATTAATTAAAATAAGAATAGTAAAAGTAGATTAAAAGAAATGGAATAAATTTGGCATATTTTATTAAAATTAAATAAATATTTTAAAGAAGAATTGTATAATTATATATTAAAATAAATAAAAGATGAATAATTTGATGAAATGTTTAATATTAGATTATCATGTTTATTATCTGCATTAAGATAAAATCAACCATTAATGAATATAATTGTATCAAATACAAGATAATTATAATTAAAATAGAAATCTAAGATTTTATAGAGATTATGTTAAGTCACATAAAAAAATGATATAAAATTATCATATCATTTTGGATTTTAAATCTCTAAGAATTATTATGTAAATAATAGTAAATTAGGAGATGTTTGTATGATAGTTTATTGTGAAAATTAAAAAAATAATTTAGTATCATGTTAATTAGTTTATAATTCTAAACCAGGACACTTTTTATTCTCTTAATTAGACTAAATGAATGAAGCACTCTTAACAAATGATAGAATTAATAGAAATTAAGCCCATTATTCTGGATAAACTTATTCTAATCATGAACTACTTTATGTTTAAATTGAAGACTTAATATCAATAATACTCTTTCAACCTATTTGGCCATCTGATCCTATTTTTAATTAATCAATTTTAAATGTATTTTTCACTGATCAATATGGAAATATATCAATATGTAATGAACCTAAGTTTGTAACTCTTATGAGTTAAATCTAATGTGAATAGGATGAATTCAATAAATAAGAGAAACTTGACAATCTATTTGGATATGGTCTTGTTTCCTCCTATAATGATTTAAGTTTAACTTAATTAACTCCAATTTTCCCAGATTAAATCAATTTCGATTTTGCTGCCATCCATTAATTAAAGAAATAACAATCTTTAATTTAAGGATAAACAATTTATGTTAGAATCTATGGAGATAAATTCAAATTAGATTCAATTGATATTGCATCTGTTAGTATGGCTTGTCACTTTGAAACCAATATAATAGCTCAATAATTATAGAAAAAGTTCATTAAATTTCTAAATGACCATACTGAATTGGAAAACATCTTCCTTCATTTTGATGATTAATTGAATTCAAATCCAAATTATTATTTAAATTGTATAATTGTAGGAGGAACTATATTTGAAACATTTTAATATGGTTATTAAATATTTAAAGATGGATACTCTTATCCAAAATTAAATAATTCATTATAATATCTATTTGATATTTAATCAATTTAAATATTGAAAATGAATTTCATAAAAACATTTATTGAAAAAATAGAATTCTATTTTGAAAAAAGTAATGAAACTTAAAAATAACTAATTCAATATGAAAATAAGATCTTAAGATTCTATACTATTATTGATAATAAGAATAATGTATAAGTTCCTGATTCAGATTAGATTGCATAATTTTTATTTAACTTAATATTGAAATTCTAGATCAATAAAATGGAATCCTATTTTACTTATGAAAATTTAAATATAGTAGAAGTTAGAGATATTTAAGTAGAAAGCATTAAAACAGTAGTTGATATCATTTTATTAACAAAATATTTCTTTAAATTATTGACATTGATTGATTAGGATATTAAATTATAGGTATCTATTTTAGCATAAAAAGAAATTAAAACATAATACAAAAATACTATCTACTATTTTATTGATAATTAATCTCATTTAATAATTAATTATGAAACCTTTTCTGATTTTAATATCTGTGATTTCTTCTTAGATTATCTTAATAAAAATTAATTTTATATTAATAATAGATATAACGATAAAATCAAATATGAAAAATCAGAGATTATTATAGATAAATTAGAACTTAATCCTAAAGAATTATTAAGTGGAATTGAAGAAACATCTTAAATTGAAATATTAATATTTAATTTAGACAAAGGGAGATTAAAAGGTTTAGATATAATTTATCCTAATTAATTTGATTAAATCTATCTTATCTTTAAAGTAGATGGAATCCATCTTAAATTCTAAACTTTGAAATCTTGTACTTATAAACCATTAATTAATTATTTCTAATAAATCACCTATATTTAAAATATTTGCAATCCCATTTATTTATTGATATTTGATGTAGAATCTAATAAACCTTTGGATTCTCAATTAAATAAAATATAAATATTATAAGCTAAAGAAAAGAAAACAACTCTATCCAATTTAATTAAAAAAGAAAAAAAGAAAGGATAACTTTAAGTTTCATTCAGATTTATAACTAATAGAACATTGTTATTTGAATTTATTAGTGATAAAATACTAAAAATCTAATTAAATGCTTCACAACCACATAGTTTATCTATAATTTAAAATCAAATATAAAATCAAATTACATTTGAATACTATACTTAAAATACATAAGATTTAAGTAAAACAACTCATAAATAAGTAACAATAGAAGGTAAAGTTAATATAATTGAAAATGATTAAAATGAAAAAGTAACTTTTGGAGTTGGGGAAGCCAAAATGATGAAACTTTTATTAAAAAAGTCAAATTAAAAAATGGATGAAATACTATTACATAAAGAATGTGAACCTTTATGTCATTCTAAAGATTTATAATTAAACAATACAATTAATATGCTAAGTAAATAAGAACTTGGAGTGGCATCAAGAACAGGATAAGAAAGAATCGATTATATTGAATTTAAGGATAATTTGGAAAATCCTATCAATAATTTCTCATACACTACTCTAGTGTTTGTACATTCCTTATTTAATTAAATTTAATATATTCCAAAATAAGAAAGGATAGGAATAGGATTGAATTTAATTTGGACTCCAACTTTTAAAGGAGTCTATAAATTGTATATTGATGATATCAGAATAAAAGGTAGATATGTTATTTTGGCTAATACTCCTAGTTTATAAGAGAGTGAAATTGAGATACCTTAAGAATTATAAACTATACCATTTTATGAAGATATTCCATTTACATTTTAATTAAGAGATTCTTATTCAAATATTTATGGTGATATTGAAAATGATATTTATTTAGATTGTATATGTGAAATTATATGTATTCAAGGAACTACTTTATAAGTTAATTTTTAAAATTTGACTAAAAGTGGATCTATGAATGCAAAAGCTCATTTTACTCCTGATGATGTAGAAGAAAATGAACGATTTACAGAAATAAAGATTTTGATTAACAAAGAAATTAAAAAAAGTATTATTTTATCATTTTTATTTTAAAGTAATACCCATTAAGATTTCAGGTGTATGTTTAGAAAAAAGAAGAAAGAAATTTGAAGAAGAACTAGAAAAAAGTTTGAAAAAAATTAATTATGAATTAGTGGTTAGAAGAATGAATTTCTTATAAGATTTATTAGTTTTAGCTCATAAACAGATGAATTATAATTTCAATATTAAATTTTAAGATGAACCTGGTATTGATGCTGGAGGACTCAAAAGAGAATTTTATGATATGATAGGCAATACTTTAAAAGATGATACTTATAAATTCTTTTAACCTGTTCAAGGAAATTTGGGGAAATATTTTCTGCATAATAATTTTAACAAAATAAAAAATAAAAATAAATATGCTTTATTATTTGGAAAAGTATTATTTATTATTTAATTATATATTTATAGTTAATTGCTAATGCAATAGCAAATAATTATATAATTGGAATTGATATTATAAGCCCATTTTGGAAAGTTGTTTATGATGAAAAAATTGTATTTGAAGATCTATTCTTAATTTGGGATAAATAAACATATACCAATTATGCTAATCTTAGAGATATGAGTCATGAGACATTAGAATCTCTATATTTGGATTTTACTTATTAAATAGGAAATTCTACTATTGAGTTAATTCCAAATGGAACTACAATGTCTGTGAATTCAAATAATGTTCATTAATATTTAGACAAAACAGCAGAATATATTATTTATAAATAATTTAAAGAAATTTATGAATCTTTTATTGAAGGATTTACAGCTGTTGTTGATTTAAAGGTAATTTCTAATTTAATTTATTTTAAGATTTTCTAAAAGTGGTTGAAACCTTCTGAAATATCATTACTTACACAAGGATTACTTGAAATTAAACCAGATGTTATTTTACAAAAGATATCATATCATGGAGGTAAGGCAAATCACAAATCTTACTTTGAAACATATATCAATCAAGCAGATCCATAAACATTAAAGAACATGTTAAAATTTATTACTGGTTGTTTATTCAATTTTATTTTTAGGTTCCTCTGCTATTCCATTTGATTAAAGTTCATATATAATATCAGTTGAATTCAAAAGTAATTTGGATATTCGAAAATTGCCTTTAGCTCATACATGCTTTAAATCAATTGAAGTTCCTTTGTATACAAATTATGGATAAATGAAATAAAAATTAGATATTGCCTTTACTATTGGTTTAGAAGGATATGGATTTGGTTGATATAATTATAATTGTGTTAATTTAATTAAAATAATAATTGTTTATTGTTATGTTTATTCATTCTTAATTTATAATTCATGCAAACAAATCATCATCAAATGGTGTTGACCTTCTTTAAATTGGTGGTTAAACAATTTATGCTGGTTAATCAAACATATCTTCTAATTCTTTTGGCATCTGCTTTTGTATTTATTAATATGAAGATGTCAAAGGTGTTAATGACTATGTAGTTCGATACTATGGGTATGTGGATTAAGTTTAATTTGAATATTAGGATTATGATTAATAATTTAAATGATTAGGAAATTGATTGGTTAAAATTTGATTTTATTATATTGGTAATTATATAGGTGTAATCTAAGATTAAATTTAAAGTGGCATAAAAGAAGCTTAAGAAGGACTCTTTTTGAATTCTTATTATTAGATTGTGTTATTTTGTTAAGGTTAACAAGATTCAAAAAGATCCAATAAATCAATTTATTATTATTATCTTACTTATGGTTGTGTATTTTAAAAATTGAATACTTATGATTATTATTATTAATATTATTACTATTATTATTACTATTATTGAATCTATAATGATTATTATTATTATTATTATTATTATTATTATTATTATTATTATTATTATTATTATTATTATTATTATTATTATTGCTATTATATTAATTATGATTATTATTATTATTATTGATTACTAAAATTATATTAATTAAATAATTGATTTTGATTTTATTAGTTTAATATTTACGGTGTAATCATATTATTATATTATTATTCTGTTTTACTAGGAAGTTTTGGTTCTGTATATTATTATGGTGACTGTAAAGGCTTAATTTGAGATGATTATTGAGTGCAACCAAAATTACAATTATTTTACGGTTATGGTTGTACATTCCAAGAATTCTAATTAAATTCAAAGAAAGGATTAGGTTTTTCATTTTAATTGTGATTATTTTGTTGTTGAATTTATTAAGTTGATTTTTTAGATTCTTTTTAGGGGGTATCAAATGTGAAACCAAAGTTGCCAAAATAATTGTCTGTTCCATTAGTTGAAGGTGTACCAAAATTGCCAAACTCTTCATTAACTCCTTATTTCCACCAAAGTTCTTATTATTTTGAGACAGTTTTATTTGAAGTGTTGTTTGATTGTTCATTAGGCACAGTTAGTTTAAGTTTCTATAATTGCTCTTATGATATTTTTTTTGGCGGTTCTGGATCTTTCAGAGGACTAAGATCATACTAATCACCATCATCATTGTTTAAAGGTCTATTTTGAGGATTATGACTTTGATTTATGTTGCGGGTATTGTAATATTCAGCAAAAGGAATATTATCCAAATAAAGTTCATATGAATCGAATCTGGGTGCAATAGTTATAAGACACTTTTAAATGTAATGTAGATATCTAAAATCACCAAACAAACTGAAAATAAATGATATGGAAAAAGTTTTACCTAGATTCTTAATGAATTGTTCTCCCATTGTGTCTAACTTCTTTCTTGCCTGAAAGGGATGAAATAAAAAGGGCTATTTCTTGATCAACATTATCTATTGAGAACTTCCATAGATATTTCTTTTTTGAACTAAAGTTGCCATAAAGATGAAACTTACCTTCTAACGTTGCGACCAACTTCTTATTCTGAAGAATGAATGGCTTTAATAAACATAAGTAAAAAGGAAATTAAAATATAGAGTAGTTACATGACACACTAAAAGAATTATATAATAAAATATCAATCAGATGATAGTAAGAATTTTTAAATGTAAAAAAAGTTTCAATCACTATTCCTTATTTGTTTGAATTGTATGACAATTAAAAGAAAGAAATCCATGTACAATTTAGAATTAATCTCTAAAAATTTGATCTCAAAAATGTCAGCCTAAAGTTAAAAAAGAGATTGGTTGATTTAATTAAGTATAAATGGGATTATGATATAGTATTGAGTAAACTTAAATTATGAATACTATCACTACTCTTGAAATTGATTCTCTTTATCATTTTAGTACATAGTCTAATTTACCAACAAATCATTATAGTAATTGAAATTGATAGAAAATTATGGAAGGAAACCGAAATTGTAAAGGAGACTTCTGTCTGATGTAATTGGTTATGGGTAGATCATTTCTTCAGGGTATGGTGGTTAGAATATAGGAAAGTCTAATTGATGTTAAGATATAATGGGTTATTAATAGAAATGATAAAGATGCTAAATTGGTTAAGTAATTTGATTATCCTTTCTCTTTCTCCCTGCACCTTTTTATCTTTTCTTGACTTAATGAATAAATGGATTGAATTTTTAATGATGTGATCTGATTTGATAAATTGAATTTGTATTACCTACATTATGAAGGACTGCGACTTCCAATAATCTCACTCATTTATTTAAAGATTTTATTGCTTTTCTTTTAATCCTAAGATTCCATAATTTGTTGGTTTTATTGGAGAAAGTCTAAATAAGTTTAATGTTCTTATTAGCTCCAATGTCCAGTGTTTTAACTAGGATTGACAATTTGCCTTTTTTTATTTTTTCTACGAACAGGAACTGTAGAGACAGGTAGAATGGGTTAGTCAACTCCTTCCTCTTCTTTTAATTGTTAACTCAAACTCATTAAAATATTTTATATTTATTATTTATGTAAAAACAAATATTTTTTCACCATGTTTTTACTGGTGCATATTTTGGAATTGTACTACCTTCATGTTAGATAGTTTATGATGCTGAATAATTACCAGCCTTAGCACATTTAACAAGATCTGGACCATTTAATAATTCTGCAATAAATCTAATTAATATATAAAATTTATTAAATACCCTCCACAAAATGAATCACCTGCACTATTTGTATCAACAATCTTTGAAACATCAACCAATTAAACCTCAACAGTTATGACTTCATTCTTTTTAGCAATCAATGTTGGTTTCTTACCTTAGGTGCATACAACAACTCTTTCTCTTTGTCCATGTTTTTCATATGCAGCTATTTATTACATTACTTAGGATAGATCTCCTTCAAACTTCAAATTCTTAGCAAATTATTCAACTTCTTCTTCATTACCAAACAAATAATCAACATATGGTAATACAGCCAAAATATCATTGAATTTATCACTTACTGCATTTACACTTGAAAGAGTCAAACAAGTATTGACTCCACTTTCTGAAGCAACTTTATAAATATTTTTTGTAAGTTCAGCTCTTGGATATAAGAAATACACTTCACTAAATAATACAGAAGCTGTTTTAATATCTTCAATATGTTAATTAACATAATCCTCAGATAAATGAGCTGCAGCACCAATTAATGGAACCAAACATCTAAATATAAAATATTAAATTACCTATCCTTATTACATAATAACACACCACATTTACCTGTTGGTTGATCTTATTCATCAAATAAAGTTGTTACTCCATCTTAGTTTGTAACCTCAATTAACATATTTGCAAATTTATCTTTCTTTCCAACACAACCAATAAATTTCACTTGATCTTAACCTGCTTAAGCCATCCATCTAGCCAATCTTATAGTATTAAGTGCAGATCCTTTGAATAAATTATAATCTTTACCTCCTGGAACATGAGAATGAGTTGGAATGTTAATTAATTCCTCATATAATGGTAGATGTTTCTCCTCAGCAAAAAAAGTGTTATTGAGTGTCAAACCATACTTCTCAAGAAATTCTGCTGGTACTTCAGCCTAAATATCTAACAATGGACTGCCTAAGCCAATGATCTTCTTTGCTTCCATTAATTATTTTCTTATATGTATTATTTCTCTCAAATTAAATTTCCCAATTACAAATAAAAGATCCTAGCAAAAATAAATATTTTCAAAAATATTGTATTATATGAAGGTAATTCAAATAAATCAATTATACTCTTTCTATATGAATTATAATAAATTCAAGCATTTTATTCAGCTCCTTAGAATTTTATATAGAAGCTATTTCTCGGTTTCATCTTTCTCTTTACTTACAACATACCAGGAAAACAAAGTTACTGCAAAAATAATTACTACTATGAAAAATTCACTTGAAAATATTCCAATTTTATGCAAATTACATGCCTTATAATCTATTTAAGGATATCGAATTTATTCATCATCACCCAATTAATAATAACAAATCATTCTTTGTATTTATCTACTTACTTAACATTGTTTTATCTCATTCATTTAAATATAATTGCATCTATTGCATTAATCATCTGCCTCACATTCAATTAAATGGTACTCTTTTATTGGATTTGTTAAGGTACTCTTTTATGTTTATTTTAACTTATTACTTATTCTTCTTCATTAAAACAATTGCAGAAATAGATGAGAAATTATAAAGTTAATAATAACATCTAATATAAATATAAACAAGTAATTAAAACTCAACTTTCATATTTGAAATAGCTCAATAACCATTCTTATAAGTATGTAATTAAATAATGAATCTATTTCTGATCATTTATTTGAACAATGTAGAAATTTATACTAAAAATTATATATTTAAGATTATGAGAAATCCTTTTTTTATATTATTAACTTTAATGGAAAACAGCTACCTTGCTTAATTAGACTGTAAACTCATTTCTTAATTATTTTTTTAGAAATCTAAGAACAAGCCATTTAAATGGCCTTTTAATAGCCATAGGAAGGTTAATGGACTAAGGAACATGATAAAAATGACTGCATCATATATTCTAAATTAAATCAAGTTGGATTAAAAATGACTAGAACTGAACTCAAAGTGAATGTAGATCCAAAGAAAGCCATGGATATTATCTTTGATATGACTAAAAGATCTGAATTTGATGAGAATTTCTTGGAAGTTATTAAATTTATCATTTTTAGGCCAAAATTGTAGAGAAAATAGACGAAAATAATGTTATTTATTATGGAGCTGGCAAATCCCCTATAATCTTAGTCGACCCAAGAGACATGGTTGCTCTTACTAGAAGAACCATACTTAAAGATGGTACTCACATGGTTGTTTGTAATATTTTTATAATTTATTTCAGCCAAATCTGTTTAATTAGATTCTGTTCCTAATAAAAAGAATTATATTCGTTGTGAAATATTTATTTCAGCATTTTTGATTAAAGAGATTTCTCAGGGAATTTGTTAGGTTATTATCATTGCTAATGTTGATCCTAAAGGTAGTATTCCAAAGATGTTAATTAATTCTGGAGTATCTATGTAAGCAGATGCTGTAAAAAAATTGATGGAAAAAATGAGATTATAAACTTTGAAAGTTTGAAATCTATATTTACATTACAATATACATTAACAATATAATTGAAATAATTTAGTAAATATAATGAACTTATGAATTTATAATAATTATTATTATTTTATTAGTTATTTAATTCAATCAATGTAATTTTTTATTTTTATTTTGAATTAAAATATAGATTCCTTTTTTACTCAAGATGAATTATTATTCTATTTTTTAATTTTCATCTTTGTAATCAAATTAAAATTTTAATTAATTATATATTAATTTCCTACAAAATTAATATAAAATTCATAATCGTCATAAATAGATATCAGATATTAATATTTTCAAACTTGAGTATACATTTTTAATGGATTTACAATTAATAAATAGTTAATAGATTAGGAGTATTTAAACATTATGTTGAATTAATAATATTTTAATATCTAATAGATTATTATTATTATTAGAAATTATAAGAATATTAAGATGTGCTTAAATATTTAAAACATTAAATTTTGTATAAAAAAGAATAAATAAATATAAATCAGAAACTCAAGATAAGCCATTAAATAAATCAAACACGGTTCCCAAATTAATCATTTATTTATAAAATGGTTAGATGGTCTCTTAGCCATTATTTTAAATGATATCATCTATTAAAATTAGAATGTGGATCATATATATTTACAAATATTATTATATACAATTTTATTATTTGAGAAATATTATTATTATTTATGCTAAACGAAGATCCAAAGATTTAACAACTCTATTCTAGTTTATAATTTTGTATAAAATCACTTGATCAAATATTATAAGCTAAAAAGAAGCCTCCTAAATAGTCAAATACTACTGAAAGAATAATCATTAAATAAGAAAGTGTCGAAATGTTAAATCATATTATATTCTAAGTTCTGAAGATTTCTAAAACCTAACTAAAGAATTAGAAACTATCAAATTCTAACATGAATCTATGATGGTTAAAATAATGAAACTTAGAAAAAAATTAGCAAGTTTACAAATTAAGTATTCTGAACTAGATGAAGAATTTTAAGCTTAAACAGAACTTCTTAAATAATATAAAATTACTAAAATAAACCCAAAGTACATAGAACTTCCAAGAGAAGAAATAAATCTTTATAAATCTCTTAAAACTTATATAAACTTGAATTAGTCTAAGTTTTCGTTATTTTTAAAATCCTTATTACATGAAAATAAAGATGAAAAGTTTTTAAATTTAGATTAATTGTTAAACTCAATACAAGATTATTACAAAAACTAATAAATGTATTTGAAACCAAAATTCAGTTTAAATAGTGTTGAGAGAGTTCGTTTACCAAGTTTAGAAATTAGATACTTTACTAATAGAAGATCAAAAGATTATAACTAGAATAGTATTAGTATTGATTAAGAATCAAAATCGCTATCATTTGCTATATGAAATTATATATAAATATATATATAAATAAATTGTCTGATAAATAAATAAATTAATGTTATCACTTTTTTTTTAACATCATCATTGGTTTTCTATAAATGCTTAATATTAAATATATTTATATACTTTGGCTATTGAATTTATTGATTTTGTTATGTGTTATTATCATTCTAATCAATCAAACTTTTAGTTTCTTCTTCATTATTAGTATGAAGTGAATGTTGTTATTCAATAGGTTTTTCAATTTATATATTTTCTTATTACTCTTCCTTATTTTCAATAGATTCTGATATCTCTTAATTTTTAATATCTTTATGTTAATGTGTATTTTTATCAGTTTATTCTTTTGATCTTGGTTATCTTAAGTTTTATTGTTAAATTTCTAAATTTGGTACTGTTTCTTCAAATTATTCTTCTTTGATAGTTTCGACTTTATTTTAAGAAGGATTTTTTCTTATTGATCCTTTATCTGATTTAGGAGATGGAGTCTCTTTTCTAGGTGTTGTAGGTTTTCTAGGTGCTGAGAAAACAGGTTTACTTGATCTTTATGAATTTTTATCTTCCAATCTCAAATATCTATTTGCTTCATGTATAAAAACTCTATTGATTTTAGTATCTCTTTCTAATTTAATCATTAACATTCTCTTTTTTTCAACTTCATTTTTCATTTAATTTCTATCATATTCTAATTTTTTATATTTTTCACTATAATTTTTCATTTATTCATCTTTTTTTTTTTATAGTTCAATTATTTCATCTTCAAGTTATTTTAATTTATTATCATCTACTTCTTCTTCAGCTTATTTATTTCTTTTTTTCTATGCAATTTTTTATTAGAGATCTGATATTTGTTTTAATTTAGTTACTCTTTCATTATGAAATTTTTGAACATCTTTTTCATACTTATTGATTTCTTCAATTAAATTTCTAGATGTTTTTTATTCTTCCTATAATTCTTTTTTAAGTTAAGCAATAATTTATTATTATTCTTTCAAGTCCATTTATTTTAATCCTTCATTTTATTTTTAATCAATCTTCTACTGTGATTCATACTCTTTGTATAACTTTTAATATTCATTTTCTAAATATCTTTTCTTATCTTCCTTTTCTTTAATTCTAACTATTAACAATTATAATTACTTATTAATATCATAAGTTTATTCTAATTACTTTGATAATAATTTGATTTGTGCAATATTATCATTAATTTATTTTTCTTGTTAATTCAAAATTGATTTCTTATCTGCAGGTTCTAAAGGCTTAGCAAATTTCTTTTCTTTTTCAACTTTTTACTTTTCTTTTTAATTTTTAACAATATTATCAAGATGTACTATTAATTCTTGTAATTACTCTTTTAATTTCATATTCTATTCAATTAATTTAGTAGGTTCTATCTAATAGGTCAATTTCATATTATACAGTTTCATGTTTTTTTGAAACATTCTATTATTCTTTTGCATAGCTTTTCATTTTATCATGTTTAGTAACAGCCTATTACTATTTCTCAATTTTTGATTTTTCAATCTGACTAACAGCAACAGAATTATTTTGTTAAGCTGAACTTGCCCTTGATTATTTTAAATTAGGTGATTGTTATCTCATAATTTATCAATTTTTTTAATTAGATAAAAATATATATCAAACATATTCATCAATTTTAATCATTTTTATAATCATTTCAATATCAATAAGTTTTTTTGCCAATTCAATACTTCCATTCACACCAAAGAATCTTTATCAAAAGGAATTTATAGATTTATTTTTTATTCTTTTTAAATATTCATATAATAGAATAATGAAGTATTTCATGCTCATTATCTGAAATAAAAGAATATACTTAATCTAATTAAATAATAATGTACTTAAATATTTAAGAAGTTTATATGTTGTGTTTATGATATCTTTTGAAAATTGAAACTAATTAAAATTATATATTTGATACACTAATACTCAAAATTTATTAATTAATAACTATAATTGATCAAATTATTTCTTATTAATTTTGACTTACTATTCTAAACGTTTTATTTAAGTAAAAATTTTATGAAATGAAGTGATGTTTAAATCTAATTACAATTTGATTTATATGTTCTTCATATATAAATCATTAATGCAAGTTATTTTCCTTTGATCTTGAAATATCATTATCATTGTTACTATGTAATATTTTCAATTTAATTGAATACTATAATTTTATACTATTAATAATTCACTACATCAGTATATTAATATAATTTCTCTACTAATTCTATTAAATATTCCAATGAATCTTAACGATCAAGATTATTAGAGATTCTCACTATTGAATATATGATAAACTGAGAAATTTTATTGATTCTCCTACTAAAATACTAAATTTAATAATTAAATTTATACTTTATTTAATCTTCTTGTATCAATAACATGAATTATTTATAATCATGCATAAAACGAGTAACTCTTGAAGTTTAATATAAAAGCAACTTCATCAGATGTCCAAAGTAGTAATGAATTGGATTTGACACAAAACAATATTTTTTATGATAAAAATCCTACTGAAAAATAGGATCTCTAAGTTTCTGAATATTCTTTTAAAATGTTCATTTACTGGAAAGGTTGTATAATTTTTTTAAATAATCTTAATCCATTGCCATTCCATCCTAAATTCATTAATTCTTATAGTAATCATAAATACAATTCTCTAATAGAATTTTTATTTAAAAAAAGTATGATAATTTCTAATTGGTATATATTTCCTAAGAAGAATGTGATCAAATTTGTAAGATAATCTAAAGTGAGAATTAATTTCAGTTTCAAATTCAAAACATCAACATTAAATGCAGTTTCTACTAAAGAATTGTGCATTATGTTAAGAAAGTGAATCATATACTTTTGTTTTTATAATATCTATATAATAATTATCTGATATTATATCAAATTCTGTAATCATAATTAATTTATACTTATTCTAAAATTACTAAAGACTTATGTTTTATTATTTAAGTTTAAAAATTAAAGTTGTTAAATTTAGAATTTAATAATAGTATATACATATATATTTAATATTCAGTAATTCATTTTCCTTATACTACTGTAGGAGTATTTTCTGTAAGATTATCATTTAATGCTTATTCGTCAATTATCATATCTTTATGTTGAATTATCAATTATAATTATTCAATTTTTTAGTAACTTTATTCCAATTCTAATTTAAACATATTATTTTTGCGTTTTAATTTCTACTATGTATGTCCATTGCCCTTCAATAATTAGTTCTCATCTTTCAATTCTTATAATTCTAGTTCAGCCTTCTCCAGTTTCCCCCTTAAGTTTTTAATATGGTTTAATAAGGAAGATCTCTCTTATAACACAGTTCTGCATGAATCACAATAGTCCATTTTTTTAAATTAAATTATTATCTAAATTTTTAGTAATAACGAAATTTTGTTTAATTTAATTCATGAATCATAAATTGATAATTTTTTTCTATTAGGAAATATCTTAATAATTATATAAATCAAGATTTGTATAAATAATTAAAAGAAATAGAAAATCATTAAAAATTATAAAAAATAAATATACAATTTAATAGAATATATAAAGATAAGGTTAAATTTGATACATAATTCTAAAATGTTTGTTTTTAAACCAACATTATCATTTTAATTTTTTTACTATTAAAAAATACAATTAATCATTTAGATTTATAGTATAATAGTTTTTCTAATTCATTCAAGATAAATAAAAAAGGAGTCAGTTATTCTAGTTTACATATCTATTCTTGAAATAAAAGAATCGAAAAAGTAAATAAAAAAAAATTTGAAGTGAAAATGGTTAATTAGTTGCCAAAAAGATAATATATATCTGCTTATTAAATTTTCTATAAGGAATAGAGCAAGGTTTTTTAGTAAAATGGAGTTGGTATCAATATGGTTGGGGCTTTACTGTAAAGAAAATGGGAATCTTTATCTTAAGAGGAATAGAGACATTATTAAGAAATATTTGAAAAATTTGAAGTGAAATATTAAGAGTAATTAAATGAATTTAAAAAATTAAATCAAATATTGAAACATTCAAAAAAGATAGAGAAATCAATTATAAGACTTAAGAAACCTTAAATTCCATAGATTCATTATGTTATATAAAATAGATATAAATATAATGGAAAGAATTACAGCTAAAGATAAATTTATGTTGAATTAATTTAAGAGTTTGGATTTTAAAGATTGGAAATGAAAGAATAGTTAGAATTGGAATATGAGAGTAAATAAATTATATATGATTATGAAATGATTGAGATGCTGAAGTAAATTAAATTATAAATTAATTATATTAGACAGAAATGTTAGAAGTATTAAAGTTTGAAAGAGAAATTATAAATCAATTTAAAATAGCAAGCACAAGTATAGGAATTCAATTCTCATAAGTATGAATAAAAGAACTTTGCAGTAGATGTATAAGGTCGTAATCAAACGATGGGTAGTAAAGTAATTTTAAATGCCTATCAATGCTAGCAAGTATATTAAATTCAGAGTAGCAATACTTTAAAAGGATTGAGTCTGATTGCTATGAAATTACCATAAGAAGAGTTAAATACTTAAGGGAAGAGAGAAACTTGAATTGAATTTTTATGTTATATATAGATTCAAAAATAAGAAATGATACTATCTTTTAAAAATGCCACTAACATTTCAGTATAATATACAAAGATAAATCAATTACTATCTTCATTAGATTGTTTATGTTAAGCGAAATAGCTTCTGGCAAATTGTTTGGATCTCCAAAAACTTGTATCTATAGAAGATTTTGTCTTTTATGGATTAAATTTTTAGTGATGCGATCTTATATTATGGGTTCTTACCTGCATTAACTTGGTGTACGAGTGCCAACAACTTAACTCATTCTCTTGAATAATCGTTACCCTTTGGTGTGGTTGGCATTCTCCAATAAAAAGTTGAGATATGCATTGTGTTCTATTTGATTCCAATGACCTTGTTATTTGGCAATTCTCTTGGATCCTGTCTGCAATTCACATGATTACTTTGTAGCTTCAGAATCATTTTAAGCCATTAATTAGATTTAGAATAAAAATAATAATAATAACTTAATTTGTTAAGATCAACTCAATATTAATATATATGATTGATTATAAATAAAATCTCTAAATTTCATTTACTATTAAAAAACACCTCATTCACAAGAAATTACTAGTTATAAGATTTAAGGATATTTAAGAAAAAGTAAATATTAAATTAAAATTAACAAGACATCTTGAATTATTATAATAGGAACAATAATTGAATTCACAAATCAATCTTATTATGTATATATAATTGAATTTTAATTCAAAGATTATAAGTAAAAATCAAATAAATTTTGCTAATAGTCTTCAAATTTATAAAATTGGTATGATATTTTATCAAAAAAAGTTTGAGAATTTCTGTTTTTAATTCTATTGATTTAATAGGATTGAATTAGAATTTTTAATATCATTTGAAGCAGAATAAGTTTTTAATAGTTCATAGATAAGAGTAATTTCCATTTATTATATCAAAATAAGATTATAGTTAATATTAACAATAAAACAATAATAATTATTGTTTTATTGTTAATATTAATTATATGAACATTATTTTAAAAAGTTTATACCCTCATTTAACTTCTGCATCTAAAATCTAAAAACTTATACATTTGAAATTTAGTATCTAGACTCAGTTTTAAAAAAAACTTAAGTATGATAAATAAAAACTTTATGAAATAAACAAAGAGTCTTGAATTAATTAATTCTATATAAAATTTACTTGAGGTTCTTATTGAGTATTTAAAATACAGAGTATATCAATTTATTTTTTATGATTAACAATAACTTTAGTCTAATATTGTGAAATATATTTAAATATCTTCTTTCATTCTCTATTATCTTGTGTTGCAATAGTTTTCCATTTATATTGAGTACAAATAGGGATAGTGTGTAATAAAGGGTTTAACCTTCAGATTTCTATTAAGATGCATCATAATAAATTGATCATTCCATTAGAACATTTAAATAAATCTTACAAAAAGAAGATGAACTAATATATCTTTATGTACTCCTGAGCAATAGCATTATTAATAGATATCCAGGTAGAAGTATATAGGGGTTTAATTGAAAACAAATCTAATTTCGGATGTTTATAATTTCTTGATTTGAGTGAATGATGTATTATTCATTATAATTAATGGAGAATGGGCATTCAATACCTGTATTTTTGACAAAACTTTATACAATCGTATAAGGGAATTAAGAACAAGAGATACTCAGATTTGATGAAAGTGGACGAATTCTAGTATTGGCTGATTAGGATAGATTGTAATAGTATTTGCTTCCAGAATATTTTGGTCATAAGAATTTACCTAGTTTTCTAAGGTATTTAACCTTAATAGTAATTAGATAATTGAATATGTATGGATTCAGAAAGAGACACAACAATGGTGTGTTGGAATTTAAACATAAATATTTTAGAAGAGATGGGAAGTAAGATGTATGCGTTAATTAGGATAATTTTTGAATCAAATTAAGAGAAGAAATGAGATTGAAATGGTTTAGCAAATTCCTGATTAAGAAGACATTAATACATCAATTGATTAGCTAAGATAAACATAATAGAGTTTATAGAGTCTAATTTAAAATGTGGCAACATAAAATTTTATGATTATGAACACTATTATGCATCATTAACAAGTAAGAATTTAAATTAAACAAAGTAAATGGCAGAAACTAGTACTGCTAATTTTGTACGATTTGCTCATTTAAGCGATTTGATCTCTTAGGTTGTTTCACATTTCCAGATTGATGCTGCCAATGAGATTGAGAATAATCTTGCTCATTAGAGGAGAGAAGCTTAACGAGGTTTGGAATACATTATAGAAGATACGGAAAAATGATTCTAATATATCAATTAATTAAAGTGTTGTAGGGGAGCAGATGCAATGGCCATAAAATACAAGTAACCAAGTAAACAAACTCAATCAAATCTTAATCCAGATTTAAATCATCTGTCTAACTTTAAGGTTTCTTACTTTCCCTTTCTTTTAATATAAACATATATATTGTCATACCGGGGTACTCAAAGGGCTTGTTTGATTCCAAGATTTATAAGTATTATTTTAAAAAATGACAACCATCGAGGAGTGCCCTGTATTACATCCAACACCTTAAGAGTTTGAAAATTTCTATAATTACATTGAGAAAATAGATAAATTATATTCAACCAACTATGGGATGGTGAAAGTAAATTCTATTATTTTAATTTAATTCGTAGATCATTCCTCCAAAGAACTTCCGAATACGCTAGTAAGATTACAATAAATCTCTTGACAATCTTATTATTTAAGGTCCTATTGAATAGAATGTTTATGGTAAAGGTGGTAACTATGAATGTTTGCACATTTAAAAAAAGTCAATGCCCCTTAAAGATTATAGAGCTAAACAAGCAGAAATAGATAAACAACATGAAAAACTAAATTCAGACCAACTTGAAAAACTCTATTGGAAAAGTTTAGCCTTTAGTCCTCCTCTTTATGGTGCTGATATTAAACTTAGTCTCATGGATGTTGACAATTCTTGGAACCTTAACCAAATTACAAGTTTACTCAATTTTGGACTCAAGAACCGTATCCCAGGAGTTAATGAACCTTATATTTATGTTGGTTCCTGGAAAACATTCTTTGCTTGGCATAAAGAAGATTTAGATCTTTGCAGTGTCAATTACCTTCATGTAGGTAAAGATAAGTAAAGAATAATTTTTATTATTATATAGATTCTGGTATTCTATACCTGAGGCTGATAGTCATTTGATTGAAAAGTATGCTAAATAAATATATGGAGATCATTTTAATAAATGTTCAGAATATTTAAGACATAAAACAACAGTTATAAATCCATATTTACTAAAAGAGAAAATACCTGAAATTAGAATATCAAAAATGGCTCATCATTAAGGTGAATTTATGTTTATTTTTGCTGGAGCCTATCATTAAGGATTCAATTGTGGATTCAATATTGCTGAAGCAGTGAATTTAGCCACTCTTAATTGGTTACCTTTATTATTAGAAGCCAAAACATGTCAATGTGTCAAAGATAATGTCAAAATTGATTCAATTAGTTTTGCTGAAAATCTTAAACGTTCCAATAAATTTAAAGAAGATGAAAGAGTCAAAAACTTTTTGGAAAAGACTAAATCAATGTAAAGCATACTACGGAAAAACATTAAGAAAATTAAAGTATGATTTAATTAAAATAACTATTATAGAATAATATTCTTATATTTTATAAATCTACTAAATCCATATATTATAAATTTTAATAATCAATTTTCCTCCTCATATGATTATTCATCCTTCTTTTAATTTTAAAAAGCATCAATTTTAACATTCTTATCATAATTTATTTTTGGTAACAGTTCAGAATCCTAACTATCTCCAATTATATCTTATTGTTTAGTCTGTATATAATAATTTATAATATAATACATCTTTCAAATCTTTAACATATTTTCTTAAGAGAGGTTTATTAGTGAGTTTGATCTATTCTGAATTGAGTTTATCAAACATATTTTATTCAAGTACATTACCAGTAATTGGTATTGTATAAATTGAATGTTTTGACATAATTTACAATTCATCAGAAAATTGCCCAACTCTTTCTGCATTAATATGTACAAATACTTCTCTGACTAAACCGAGGGATATCTAAAAAAATAATTAATAAATTAGAATACTGATCCCATCTATTTCATTAACGCTTTGATATTATTATTTAATGGCTACTTTAAAACTATACGTTAAGCCATAATATCCTCGTTTTTAACAGAAATTTTGAATTCGTATTATCCACCTTGTTTAAGTTCTCCAAACTAAACATTTATAGGATAAATTAACAGATCCTTTTTTAATCTATCATTTATATCACCAGTAACCATTAGATTCTTTTTATCAATAAGATCATCTAAGTTGTTTTTCTTATCAAAAGTCCTTATTATAGTTTGATGCATGCCTTCATTTCTAAGTTAACTAATAGGAGCAGCTTATTAATAAATTCTAGTAGCCATAGAACTAATTTTAATTCTATTATCTGTTGAAGCATCTGTTAAAATGTACTTTTAATTCAATTCAGATTTTGGATTAGTTTTAAGAAGACAAGGCACCAATTTTATATCTTTTCTATCCTTTCCATAGACATCAAAATCTTTCTTTTTAACTTATCTATATCTGATTGAGTCATCAAGTAGTTTTCTTTGTTTAACTTCATCATCAATTTCTGCTTGAGTGAATACAGAGGGCTTAATAATTACTTTTGTAAGATTATTGGTATTATTATATTATGGTGAAGGCAATTAAGGTTATTCTAATGGAATTATTCCTTCTGGTAATGTTTTTTAAGCATCTTATTGATTCAATGTTAACTATTGTTATTATTGTTCTTCTGTAGGTTATTGTATTCTTTCTCTTGGTTTTTTTATTGGAGGATCTTCAGGTGCTGTTTTCAAATATTCGTGTCCTTCTTTTGTATCAAAGTAATTTAATACAAATCCTTAGGCTTCAACAGATGGTTTGATGGATTTTTAGAGTTAAATAGTTTGTACTTTCCTTTGTACATCAATAAAGGCTTATTAGACAACTTACTATACTTTAGCTGTTTTAACTAGAGTTTATTCTAGAGGTTCAACAATATTGGATGTTGTATCAGGCAAAGTAATTTTACTTTTGGCTTAATCATAGGATTCATATGAATAATCAGTTCTTCTGCTTTCCAAGATTTTCATTTAAATAATAAATTCAGCATCTCTTTCATCTTCAGATTTTTAAATAACTCCAAATTCATTTTATGCTTTCTACATAGCCTTTTGCCAAACTTCATATTTTTATAATGATTATTCATGAAGAACTCTTTAATCTTTATCAAAAGGAAGGTATTCCAAAAAATTACGATAGGTAAAGACTTTATGAGGAATTATAGTTGTTTTTTAAATAGTTTTGGGTACAATATCTAATGTTTATGGTATTTTGACTTCAATGAACTTTTTGGCTTAATTCTTCAATTCAGTGATGAATGAAATAGATTTGACATTATTTGGTAATTCATCAATTAATTTAGTACAGAAAGGATTTTCTGATTTAAGTCTAAAGTAATCTTGTAATTGAGTTTGATTAAATAATTCTATACCAGTATTATCATTTTTAACTAAAAATAATCTTGGAGGAACCCATGATTTTGGTGGTGGAAGTACTTTATTTTCTTCATCTACAAACAAACCATCTGGAATATAATCAGGAGTAGAGGGTTCTTGATTTAAGGATACTGATATCTTAGATGTAACAGTTCCATCTTCATCAATTTAGAAATAATTAGATTCTTCATCTTTTGTAAAAATACATTTTCTAGTCAAATCAATTGTATAAACTCCAGCTTTACGTTCATCTGACACAGAAAACAATTATAACCAATAATCTAGATCTTATCCTAATGGTTTCTTCTCTCCTTTATTATTGAGTCTTACTCTCTCTTCAGCAGTTACAATGACAATCTCTCCATCATCAACTACTTTAGCAACACTTCCATCTTAAGTGTACATCAAATGAATTCGATTAGTTTTATATTATTTATACTCTGGTAATTCTTATTTTTCAATATATGAAATGATTTTGCATCCTTAATAATAAGTTTCAACTACTCTACCATCATTACTTCTTTCAAAGATATTATCAAAACCTACATTTGCATAAGCACTGCCCATTCCAATAATAGTTCCAGTTCTCTATTTCACCTTGTCTATTGTGACTACAACACTAGCAAAATTAGGATGTTCAACAATCACCTTATCTCCTTTTATAAGCATTATTGTTCCATCATAATGTTATGTATATTGAGATCCATCCTTATAATAAATAATAAGAGTTTGATCATCTCTAATATAAACTTTGGCACCACTTTCAGGATCATTTTTTGTAGCACAAGGAATCTTTTCTATTCCCTTCTATGATTTTCTAAATCCTTTATTATTTGTTGTTATCCACATATCATTTTTGTACATAGAAACATTACCATTTGCATATAATACTATGATTGATCCATCTTTTTTATAAACTATTACTGTTCCTTATCCTGTAATAACTCTTTTAATTTCTAATTCATGATTGATTTCTGCATTATCATATAAATTTAATAATGTTTGAGTTTATTCTTATTATTTTTAATACAAATATTATTAAACTACTTCTCCCTTTTGAGTAAACCTTAAACAAAGACCATTCTTAAATGTCAAATTCATTATCTAATCTTAAGCACTCATTCTCAAATCTCTAAATTATGCATAAAAACCTCCTTATATTCCAAATACAACATTTTCTTTAATAACTCTATATCTTAAACGTTCAACTTCTCCTACAGTAAATTTGGTTGCAATTATTAATGAATTATCAGTTGGATACATTATTTTTGATCTTTCAGTAATAGCACCAATTTATTAATAATCAATATCATAATAGTATTCACTATTAAAATTACGAACTTAAATAAAGTATTCCAAATTTGGTAATACTCTCCATTCAGCTGACCATTTCTTTCTTAATGTTCTTCCAGGAGGATTCTTATAATAACAACAAACCATAAGAGCATCATCATCAGGTAAATATTTTAGAACTACTTGAGGATCATGTAATAATGCTTCATAAAACTATTATCTAAGAGTATTTTTATTATGTCTCTCTAAATATATACGATCTCCCAAATTCCAATCTTATTCAGGTTCATTTTCTTTGAGTAATTCTTCAAAAGATAAAAGTAATTGTCTTCTTTCAAATTCACTTACATCTACATTTATAAATGGATGCAATTTTGCCTTATTAGCTTTTCTTAGTTTTTCTGATTTCTCTGCTATTTCTGGCATGCCTTATCTATCAATACCAGGTAAACATAAATTATCAAATATTTTGTGTTCTCTCTCTACTATAAATTATTAATCATGCAATTAACCAAAATGTCCTCTTACTTCAATATAATCACATTCATCTAATATCAATTATTTAGCACTCTCTATTTATTATTAATCTTTTTTTTGATTAGCTAAAAGTCTATTCACTTGTTCTGCATCTTCTTAATCCTCTAAACAAGGAGGTACTTTAGAACTTTATATATAAGCAGCTTCAGCAGATAACTAATCTAATAAACATTCTAATAAGATACAAGGTCCTACTTTTGACAATTGTACATCAGATAATTATCGCTTATAATATTATAAATGTAATTTGTCTTTCATTTTTTATTGTTATTCCAAAGCTTCTTCAATTTATTATTTTCTCAATTCATTTTATTTATTCTTTTCTATTTCAGCCAATCTCTCAGCTTCTAATTCTGCATCAGTTTTCTTAGCCTCTTTCTTAGCTCCTTTTTTGTTCTTCTCTGCAGCAACTGCTTCTTCTGCTGCCTTCTATTATTCTTCTGCTTAATGAGCTTCATGTTTAATACGTTCAACTTCTNAGTAAATTTGGTTGCAATTATTAATGAATTATCAGTTGGATACATTATTTTTGATCTTTCAGTAATAGCACCAATTTATTAATAATCAATATCATAATAGTATTCACTATTAAAATTACGAACTTAAATAAAGTATTCCAAATTTGGTAATACTCTCCATTCAGCTGACCACTTCTTTCTTAATGTTCTTCCAGGAGGATTCTTATAATAACAACAAACCATAAGAGCATCATCATCTGGTAAATATTTTAAAACTACTTAAGGATCATGTAATAATGCTTCATAAAACTATTATCTAAGAGTATTTTTATTGTGTCTCTCTAAATATATACGATCTCCCAAATACCATTCTTATTCAGGTTCATTTTCTTTGAGTAATTCTTCAAAAGTTAAAAGTAATTGTCTTCTTTCAAATTCACTTACATCTACATTTATAAATGGATGCAACTTTGCCTTATTAGCCTTTCTTTGCTTCTCTGATTTCTCTGCTATTTCAGGCATACCTTATCTATCAATACCAGGAAAACATAAATTGTCGAAAACCTTATGTTCTCTCTCTACAATAAATTATTAATCATGTAATTATCCAAAATGTCCTCTTACTTCAATCCAATCACATTCATCCAATATCAATTATTTTGCATTCTCTACTTATTATTATGATTCCTTTTTTTGATTAGCTAAAAGCCTATTAACTTGTTCAGCATCTTCTTGATCCTCTAAACAAGGAGGTACTTTTGAACTTTATATATAAGCAGCTTCAGCAGATAATTAATCTAATAGACATTCTAATAAGATGCAAGGTCCTACTTTTGATAATTGCACATCAGATAATTATCGCTTATAATATTATAAATGTAATTTGTCTTTCATTTTCTATTGTTATTCCAAAGCTATTTCGATTTATTATTTTCTCAATTCATTTTATTTATTTTTCTCTATTTCAGCCAATCTCTCAGCTTCTAATTCTGCATCAGTTTTCTTAGCCTCTTTCTTAGCTCCTTTCTTGTTCTTCTCTGCAGCAACTGCTTCTTCTGCTGCCTTTTATTATTCTTCTGCTTATTGAGCTTCATGCTTAATACGTTCAACTTCTAAATCAAATGGATCTTTTGGTGCTTCCTTTGTAATCAAAGGAATTGGTTTCTTATTCACAATCCATTCATTAAATTACTATTGATCTACACTAAATTAACATATTTCTTCAATCAATTATTCATGGAATTATTTAAGTGTTTCTTCTTCAGCTTCTAAATCCATTTCCAATATCAATTCCTTAATTGTAAGTTATCTAAGTGGATCTGTCTTCTGAGAACCATTTCTTTATTTTTTGATTTCTTCTATAACTGCTCTTTCTGCAGCTGTATAATGTAGAGATTCTTCTGAATAGGATCTCTTAATTGTAACTGGTTATACAAATTCTTCCATTCGCTTTTCCAATTCTTCTTAGAAATCCTCTCCTTATTCTAATAAATTCATATCAATTCCACCCCAATTAATTACTTTCTCTTTGACATGCATAATAAATTCAATCTATTCTTATGGTACTTAAGGGAAACCTTATACAATAAAAACAATGTCAAAATTTTTAGTGTACTCTTTCTCAGGTACAACTTTTTCAGGTTCAGGAATAGGTGCAACTGCCGCTGCTTCTTTGCCTCCCTTCTTTGCATCTTTCTTGTCGTCTTTCTTTGGTGGAGCAGCCTTTTCTGCTGCTTATGCTTGTGCTGCTTAATACTTGGCTTTCCTTATCTATAAGACTTAATCCTATATGAACATCTAAAATCCCTTATTCATAACTTCTGATGTAAGTTCTGTAGCTACTTCTGCCATAAATTTAGAATCCTATAATCAATAGCAACACTGTACTTTCTTTTGTTTATCAGTTAAAGTAGCAGGATCAACATACAATTACTTCTCTTTACAAAAATTGATTATTTCTTCTCTAGTTACATTCTTTTGAAATGATTTGCATTCCTTAAGTAAGTGTATTAATTTAGCAGCACGAGCTTTTCCTGCTTCAATTCGAATACCGACACAAAGATGTTTAAGTGGTGGTAATGCATTGATGTCAATTTCATCCTTTTTAGGTGGCATTTTTTATTATATTAATTAATCCTTTATAATGTAAACCAATCATTAAAACACAATATCTATAAAGACATCACAATTTTAGTACTGTATCCAAAAAAACATTCCAAATTTAATTACTTAACATTATAGTTTGATATTGGATACTTTTTAAAGACATTGTTTTTTTTTTGATGTTGTTGTTGAATGTCCAAATGTATTATTATTAATGGTTATAAGATATTATATTTAATTATATTAATAAGGATTTGAGGTTCCACATCATTGACAGCCATTTTATAATGTGATTATTAACAAATTAAAACCAGGAAATTAATAGACTCTTAAGTACAAGATGTTTATTATGAGCGCCATTAATTTAATTAAAGATGTCAGGTTCTCCTGTGTCAGTCTCCTCTTAAGAAGAATATATGGTCGAGGCCATAACAAATAAACGAGTCAAGAATGGAAGAACCGAATATGAAGTAAAATGGTAGGGATATTCCGATAATGAAAAAACTTGGGAACCAATTGAAAATTTACAATCTGTTATGACTTATGTGCTTGATTTTGAATAGTCTTTAAAATAAAAACAAGTTCAAGAAGTTGGAGAAGGAAATTATGATGATGGTGATTCTGCGGATGAAATTTTGTAAATTAGAAAAGACAACGATGGATAAAACCTATTATTTTAAGTTTCTTGGAAACAAAAGAACAACCGCGCACCAAAAGTATCATGGATTAATCAAAACACACTTAAAATGCACAATCCTGAAATATTAATTGACTATCTGTTAAAGAAAATCAAATGGCCAAATAATAAATGAGATAATATTATAATTATTATAATGAATAATTTAAATGAATTCATCAATGCTTTGTAGAATTTTCCCATAAAAAATATTTCATTTATCATTATCTCTCTCTAAAACATCAAGTTGAGTACTAAAATCACTCTTGATGGATGTAGTCAAACAATTAATTTCTCATTTCAAATATATTAAAAGACCTATAGAAAACAATTGATTATGTTTAGAATTGGTTACAATTTTATCTAATTAAGTTTATTTTCTTTACTTTACTTTAATTCTTCTTCTTCTTCTCTATATATATCCTCTTTCATGTTATATAAAGGATTAATTATTCATATTCATAATTCCTAAACAAAAAGAAACGAAAAAAATCACAATCGATGTTCACATCATATACTCCATACTATACTTTGTAACAATACCAGTTATAGAAATGATCTGAAAATAAGAAACTCTATTTCCCATCTTTTTTGTATAACCACACATTTTTATACCACATTTCCCTCTTGCCTTCCTCTTTTGTCTTTTGTGAAATACTATTGTTTTTGCTGTTGCATACTTTATACCAAGAATTTTTGCAGCCTATAAATCATTAAATCTAAATCATTTACTTCTTTTATTTTTTTTCCTTGTTAATAAACCATTAAGTGAAGCTACTATTTAGTCTACAAAGACACCTTCATATATTTCCTATTTTATTTTTTCATCAGATTGAAACCATTTTTAATTATATCATTTTGATCTATAGATGCTTTTTTTGAATTTGGTACATTTTAGTTATCCATTATATTGTCAAGAACCAGGTTGAACAATTATCTTATAATAAAATTATTGATCATCCATCTAAATCATTACACCTATTTAAATTTAGAATTAAAATAAAGAGTGATTCATGTAAAATCATTTTAATTTATGTTTATTTAAGTTTGAGTAACCCAAATTTCGATAGAGTAACCCTTAACTACAATCAATCTTGTTTTAGTTTAACCTTCTTACTCTATTATAAGCCACATTAGATACTAAAATATGGATTCAATATTAATAATTTTGAAATTACTTATTATATCATAAATAAAATTTTTCATATTAATAAATACAAAACTCAATTTTTTATTAAGACTTATATTTATAAAACTCATTAATTCTAGATATTTAGAAATTCTATTATAAAAAAAAATAGATGAGTAATTGAATTTCAGAAATCCAGTTTTATATTAAATTTACATTATTTGATGTAGAATAACATTGAGATGGAAATCATCACTAAATTAGAACAATTGATATTTAATAACAGAGTTCATCTTTAAAAATTACATCATTTAATAATAAAATTAAATTAAAAAATGAGAATTTTTCGACAAGCTTTCGAATAATTAGGAGGTAGCAGATCACGCACAAAATCTGATCCTCGTTAACAAGAAGATATGTGTGTAGTACCACCAGAGGAATATTTCAAATTAGATCGTCCTCAACCACTTACAAGACAATTTTTCACAATGCTTTCTACTCTTGAATAAAAAATTGTTAAAGAATGCACTGTTGAACGTGTTAATCAAGTAGTGCAAATGTATTAGCAATGCATAGAGTTTTATGACAGTCGTAAAGATGATATTAAATATTACTTTGTTGATAAAATCTAAAATGCACTTTATGAAATGCAATAAATTAGCTGTCTAAAAACTAGACTTGTTACTGAAGTATAATCACCTGTTAATTAAAAAATTAATAATCTATCACCTATTCTAATAGAAGAAGATGAGCATTATATTCGAAATAAAAAAAAAGAAAAATCTATTAAACTTGCAATTTAAGAATAAGTAATTTAAGTTGTAAAATAATAACCAGAAAAGGTTTAAGGTATGGTAGATGAGTATCATGAGAAGCTAGATCAGTAATAAATTAAATAAATCTTAGACATGCCTCTTTGATAAAAAAGAGTGTCAATTAATAAGAACATTAGTTTAATGAACGTTTGAGAAAGAGAAGTATAAATAAAAAATCCCTTTCACGGTGTAATTCAAGTGGAATATTGGAATAAAATAAATGACTTTATGTTTATATATATGTATCAATAATATCAGGAGATAGAAATTAGTTCTACTATTCATTATAATATATTAAATATAATTAATCATTTATCACGTAAGCTGAACTGAAATATATAATATTAAACAATTCTACTTATGCATTATATTTCTTTAACTGAAAATATTATATATTTCAAATTTAGGAACAAATATTTAGAAATTATAATTATCCATATATTTTAATAATTTTATACATTTATTAATTCAAATTGAAAATTAATAAAGATTATTTATTTTTCTCTAAATTTTATTATATACAATTACTCGATAAAAACTTTTAATTTTAAGCCTTGTGTTTAATTCAATAAGCATTGATAAATATTCTCAATTTATTATAATTTAATATAATTATTTTTGAGTGTCATTTATTAGAATTCTTGAATTTGAATTTTATATCACTTCTAATATAATTAAAGGATGTAATTAATTGATTGCATATAAAGTTGGAATTAAAATTAAAGGATACTAAATTTTAAATAAAATCGTCATAAACAATTTTTTTTCATTTACATTATATTACAAGAAATAATAATATTCAAAATATCAACAGCATCGCTTGTTATTTGTTTCTTATTATTGTTATGGAATTGCATATTATTATTATGGAATTGCATATTATTATTATGGAATTGCATATTATTGTTATAGTATAGATTTTAATCGTTTACGTTCTTAAATTTAAGGAGGATTATTAATGGGGGTACCACTTCCAAATCTAGAATTTTCTATGTTATTATCGATTGTTAGTATTGAGCTTTTAAATGATTCATTCATATACATGCGCACAATCACTGATCTAACAGCTTCTACAAAAGCCTTAAAATCAATCACTATTTATACTTTTTCAACATTTTCACCAGTTTTGGCTGAGGTCTCAAAATAAGAATCAAACTTATTATCATTAACAAATTGTTCTGCCTCTTATTAAGATACCTATCTTTCTAAATCTGATTTATTTCCAACTAAAATTTTAATAATTTCCTAAGGAGCACATTCATCTATTCCTTTTACATTCTCATGTAATTTTGAAAAGGTTTTTCTATTATTTACATCATATAAAACAAAAGCTGCTGCTGCATCACGATAATGTAAATTTAATAAACTACGATATCTTTCTTCACCAGCCTATATGATAAGACTAGAACTTACAGTATCCCAAATTTATAATTTTACTTCAGTCTTATCCACAACAACTATTTTTGTTTTAATATATCCTCCTGGAAGAGTTGTCTCATACTTATCAATAAAAATGGATTCTGAATATTATTTAATAAAACTGGTTTTACCAACATCTAAATCTAATTTAATAACTTACTACTAGCTCCAACAATTATAAACTTAAAAATCGGCAACTTTTTTTAATTCATATTATATTTAAATATATTTATTCATAATAATAATAGAATTTAATTGATAATAATATTAAGCCTATTCAAATAATAATCCTATAAATCATGTGCTTAGTGTTATATAATTTAGAGAAATATTAAATAAAATTTTATAATAATGAATATTGAATAAAAATCTCTTTTTTATGAATAGCTTATTAAAAAAATTAATATTTATCTATATAAGTATATCTAATAGTTTATTCATAAAATTTGGCTATCCTAAAACTCAATTTCAGAATCTGATTGATAAACACTGTTAATTGTCTCCAAATCATCAATACTATAGAACTAAGCCAAAGCACCTTATCTATAAAACTACAATGCATGAACAAACTACTCAGGATTAACACAAGGACTAAAGTCTCCAGCAAACCTTACATAATTAGTTTACTTCAATAACTATGCATTTATTTTGGCTAGAACTAGTTATAAATTAATTACCTAATTCTGAGAGTCCAGCTTATAATTTTTACTTTATTTGTTCTTAATTTTATATTTAAATCAACTGCAAATGGTTTCTAGAAATATATATAAAATAATTACTAAAATGCCAGTGTATTAAATTGATATTTCTAATTATGATCATCATTTAGAACTTACTTAATTTATGGAATTCTATAAAGTGTTCTTTAAGCAGGTTTATAAATAGATCTTACAATTACTTTTGCAAAACGAAATAATTTATTCATTTTAATTATTCAATAAAATGATTTATAATTCACTATATATATTACCTAAAATCAAATAATTTTTTATATTAGATCAATATTTAATTAACATCTATTATAGTTCTATCTCTATTTGTACTTCTCTTTTATTCAGTTTATAAATTCCTATTGACAAATGCTTTATATATTAATACTTAAATATATAATTTAATTAAAAAATATATTTTCGATTAGTTCATAATAGAAAGAGTTGAAAATGTGTTAAGCTAGCCCTCCTAGCTCAGTTGGTCAGAGCGTTGGCCTTTTAAGCCAAATGTCAAGGGTTCGACCCCCTTGGAGGGCGGTTCTTTTTTATTTTTTATTATTAATAAATTAATAAATTTTTTAATTAAAAATATTATAATATAATATACTCAATTAAATCTTTATAGATTTTAATATTCAGGATATTTACTATGAAATATTTAAGTTAATTCTTCAACTTTTTGAATACATTCCATGTAATCTGCTATTTCTAATGATCCTATTCTTAAAAGAGTATGCTACTTTTAAAATTATATATTGTACATACAGTCTAAAGTAATTATTTTTTTAAATCGCTTGTTAATTAGGATAAATGTAATTCAACATAATTTTATATCGTAAACCCTAAAATACTGGCTGCTAATAAAATTTATTGACATTGCATAACAGCATAATCATGATAACACATTTTGAGTGTGTAAACAGCTGCTTCTTAGATTATTTAAAGAGCATGACTAAACAAAATATTTAAATAAGAATACTTATGTTATTATCCAAATAATTAGTAACAAAAATATTGTAAATAATCATTTACAGTAGGAAAACAAGTATCATAATTTAAAGTTTCAAGAATGAATGATTCTTATTCTTTGATTTAAAATAAAGAGAATTTATTATGAGAAAGATCTTAAATAATAGTATTAATGGAAATTTGATAAATGTCTTCAATTTTAGATGCAATTAAAATACAAGTCACTCCAATTAAATACATGTCTGATTCATTTAAATTATAAGAGCTTCTTAAATATGCATCTAATAAATTAACAGCTCTAAAAAAGGTAAGATCATTATTTGAATATTCTTTATTATTAGATGCAAAAACTTCAATCATCCAATCAATCATTTTACCTCTAACCCATTCTCTTATTCTATGATTAGCTAGACATTAACTAGAGTCATTCTAATCATAGATTAAAACTTATAAGCATTCATGATGATAAGTTTTATTAAAATCTTCAATTCTTTTAATTTAAGGATCTTAAGAAGATTCTTGAAAATCTGTTTCAATTTACAATTTATTTCCAATATTTAGTAAATCTAACATTTCAAGTAAAACACTTTCTTATAATTCAGATGACAAACTAGTATTGATAGATGATTAACTTTATTTTTATTTTTGTTTTATTATTTATTTATTCATTTGAAGTTCTCTTTGTTGTTTTCTTGTAAGCATAATAGATTTATTTCTAATTTATCATTTAATTAATCTTAAATTTAAAATATAAATTATACTTAAATTCACTAAAATTTGGGTGAAAATCACTAAGAATATATATATATATATAACTAATTTTGTATATTTTTACGATAAATATAATACAATAAATATCATAGTATCAATTTTAAAAAATAATATTAAAGAATTCATAACTTAATAGCATAACTCCTAAAACTAATAAAATATTAAAAATTGCCCCTTATCTATAAAATTTCTGTCTGAAATTCATAATTATTAATTTGAAAAGTTATTCTTATTTGATTCTTCAAATTCTATTAATATTCATTAAAGAATTTCCTTTTCAAATTCTTTTCTACATAATCAATTAGAGCAAAATCTAATCTATTACAACCCAAATAATTTTGCAATATGAACCTTCTTTACTTAGAGATTATTTTATGTTAATGTTCCAGTTTTATGTAGATTGATCTAATTTATTATTACCAAATTACTCTAATCTTTCACTTACATTTTAAATTACACTTTTTTTGAATTACCTTCCAAATTTATGAATATTTAATCAAAACTCCTTCTATTTACATGACAACTTACACAATTTGATCCAATATTTCAGTCAGATTATAAGTTTCATGTGTCAAATATACTTTATAATTAAGGATAATATATCTAAATCTTTAATAATCAATAATTATATCCTTCTTCTTAATTTATATTTTATAAACTTAAAAATATTTATGATTATTAGATTTAAATCAATAATGTTATAATATAATCCTCTCTATATTATCAATAATTATATAAATATACATAAATGATAATATAAAATAAAACTCATTTATTTAGTTCTTCTTCATAAATTTAATTTATTAATTTTAATCTCTCTTATTCTCTTTTAAGATCATCCAAACCCTCCTATATTTTAGAATCTTTATTATAAAAATGCGAAATTCTTTTCAAAGTATCCGTACTAAGTTGATATACATCTTATTCATTTCTATTGATTCTTTCTTTCTCTGTTTGTAATTACTTCTGAACTTACTTTCTCTTTTCCTCTTTCATAAAATGTTTAACCTTCAAAAATCCATTATTTTATTAAATCACTGCATTATTCTAAATTATATAAATTATATATTTACAGCTGCTTCAGTAGTATGATATGTAATCATTGCTTTTCTCTTATTATCTAAAATTTTAATTTCCTGAATAGCACCATAGTTTTTAAATAATAAATTTATCAAATCAGATGTATACAATTAATCTTTTGCCCATTTTATCTTTATTGTATTTAATCTCTTATACAGATCTTAATTTTGTAACTCAAATTAGATTAATTTCTCTTATTTCTATTTCTTTTCATTCTCTTCAAATTTTCTTTATTCTTCAAGTCTATTCATCTAAAATTAAATATATTAATACTTCTTCATTCACTTTCATTTACTTTACTACTTCTTCTTATTATTTCTATCTTTCAGCAAATTATTCTCTTCTTTTTAAATCCTCCGCATATTATTTCTATTCATTACTCATTTTACTATGTTCCTATTATCTGAATTTCTAATGCTCAACATATTTATGAATATCTGCAAAATTGTTTACAATAAACTCATATGCTTTTTAAATTTTTATAAATCTCTCCTTGGTATTTAAATTCTTATCAGGATGATATTTTCTAGCTAAATCTTTATATTATGATTTAATCTCTTTTTTATCTGCTGTCATATCAAGTTCTAGAGTTTCAAATGGATTCCCATGTTTTTTAATAAAATCGATAATATTATTCATTATATTTAATATACTCATAATCCTAATTCACGTTTCAGTTTATCTAATCTCTCTCTGGCAGCCTTAATCTTCTCAGTTTCTAAATGTTCATGAACATACTCATCTATTAATTAATTCTATTCTGCTTGACTTTGTTATAATTTTTCTTAATATTTATTTATATTATCATTAAGTAGTTGAATCTCTGATGCTAATTTAGAAATTGTGTGTTCATTCTATCTTACTTATTCTCTCAATTCTATTTATTTTAATCCTCTCTTTTTAAGTTATTCCTTATTAATCTCTTCATCTGGATTATCATCTTCTTCAATAACATCTGTAGACCATAACATTCTATGATTATCATATTCATATCTTATATTATCCACAACAAATTGTATTTTCTTAAGGGCATAGTCTTAAAAAAAAGAAAATTATTAATTTGCTGATGCCATTTATATTTTAATTGATATTTAATATCTTATTATTTTAGAATCTATTTTTATTAAGTTTATCAGATGAAAAAATACTTAAAAAATGAAGAATTAATTATGATATCTATAAATAAAAAAGAATTAAAATTAACAGTAGGATAAATTTGGCAATTTTGATTATCTATAATTTAAATAAGAATCATATTTTCCAATTTTAATTATTTATCAAATCTAACAATATTGAAGCAGCCTATCTAAGTTATCAATAAAGAATTATTTACATTTGAATTTTTACATTTCTATAATTAATTCCTTGCTTCATTTATTAATCTATCGTCAGGTTTACCTTACAATTAATTTGTATCAAACAATTTTTTAGCATCAATCTACATTTATACATAATAATTATGTTCCATATTTAATTATTCTTGCATTTTCCAAAGTTAATTTTTTTATGAAAATTTTGAATATAAATCAAGACTAGTCTATTGTATTCATTTAAATTACTTAGATTAAATCTTGTGATTATTTTACAATATTATCATTCAAATAATTTATCAATTATTTAATACTCTCATATTGTAATTCTCCATTTTTTTCATTATTAATTTATTCATTATAGCATTCTGTCATTATAAAGTGTTAATATGCTAATTATTTTCTTAATTATTATAATTCCTCTATTTATTAATACCTTTATTCTTCTACTTTTTTATCTTATCTTTATTAAAAACTAGGTCTTTAAACCCAAGTAGGTAATTTTTATATACTCTCCTCATTGATATCTTCAGCAGAAACTGATTTTTGAAGTACAGAAGCATTTGAAAGATCAAAAAGTTGATTCCATGAAGCTCGATTCTCCTCTTCAATAACAAGAGTCTACAATTAATCGATATATTTACGATTGTTAGAAATTCTTTTGAAAAAGTGCTTAGATCATTTTTAAATTATAAAGGTTATGTTTTGATGTTATGTAAGAGGTCTTCTTCATCCCTGCCCTTCCATGGTACATCAAAGTGCAACATTTCATAAAAAATAACTCCGATTGACCAAATATCACATTTAGTACTATAATGATGTCTCTCTAAGACTTATGGTGCCATATAAAGGGGACTTCCAACACAAGATTTAAGTAATTGTGAAGAATAATTCTCAACGTATTTAGCAAATCCAAAATCTGCAATTTTGACAGTACCCATATCATTTAGAACATTGGCTGGTTTCATATCTCGATGAATAACTCCACTCTTAATTAATTCTTTAAAACCTTCTAATATTTATAGCATAATATCAATAGCCTAGACCATATAGTAAAGAGTATACTTATTATTCACTAATATTCTTGCTAGCAATCAATGATTTAAGATCTCCACTACGACACATTTCAGTCACAATGAACAAGGATTTCTTAGTAGCCAAGAGTTCAACAAATTTCACTATATTCTTGTGATTCAGTTTACTCATGATTTCTATCTCCTACACTTAGATGATTTTGAATAGATAATTTACCTATTTGTTTTCGTAAGTACTTATCCTTTTCGAAAAGGATCAAGTCTAATTTCTTGATGGCAACTGTTTCATTATTGAGAGTGTTTAATCCTTCGTACACTTTACCATACGCTCCTTATCCGAGACAATTTATTTCATCGTATGTATAATGACCAATTTACTTCATTAATAAAATTATGTTGTTTGAGAAACTCAAGATCTATAACACTCCAGCCAAATTGTTGGAGAAATTAAGAGAAGTTCGCAAGCAATAAGAACAAGAAGAACAATAGGGATCAGATAACAAGGTCCCAGAAATATAGAAGATCGGTACTACGACATAGCCCTTATCTAGTGCGGCAATCAAGTTAAAGAAGTACGTGGACTAGCCTAAATCAAAAGTCTCCCCTTGTTAAATCACAACTTGATATTGTGAAAATGCGAATGCCATCCACCAATATGAATTCATGTACTCGTATTACAGAGATACCTATACGATAGAGGATGTAAATGCATACTATTCGTACCAATGACAACGAAGAACTAAAGGAGATGCATTAGAACCTAAGGATGGAGACTATGTAGGATCTTTACCAAGAGGATCAGAAACTCATAGATCAACTAAACGAAGAAGCCTAAGTCTTATCATAAAGACTTACAGTCAAGGAAGAAAGCAGTACAGTGCGTCCATTTAATCGTAAACATCATTAACCAAATTAAACTCAAAGACCATAGAGAAGAGGTGCTACGCTAATAGCTCCTACAAAACTTGAAGATCTCAAAAGATAATAGCCTTATCTCTATGAGGATCGTTAGGATCAACCTTATGATGATTTATCAGATCGAGGAAAATTTCTAAAAAATTATAGATTAGGAAAGTAAGTTACTTTTATCCTACATGAATAGTAAAAACCTACAGAAGATTAATCAAAAAGACTTTAGGAGTACTGCCAAAAATTTTAAGAGACTTGAAGAATATGCTTAATTCTATAAACAACAACCCAACATCTATTTGTAATTAAATAAGAGTTCTTAAGGTATTAATTTTATATTGAGTCTCAGTCTACAATATCTTTCAATCTGGTCTTGGTTTAATAAATTCCAATTATTCCATTTAAACTGCAGAATCACAAGGAATGCTTAGGAATGAGTCTAAAATTAGGGTATTCACAGAAGCTCTCTAATCTCCTCAATGTAAATCAATTACTCAATTGAAACTCAGTCATAATCAATTAACATCACCAAAAATAAAGAGTTTAGTTGAAAATTTCCCTTAATAAATTCAAGATTTGGATCTCAATAATAATGGATTGGATTCAAAAGCCTGTGAAACTTTGGCTAAGTATATGTAAAAATCAAGAGTAAAGAAACTCTCCTTGGAAAACAATAAAATTGGAGATCTAGGTGCCAATTATCTTTTTGTTGCATTGTAAGATAATGATTACTTAACTTTGTTAAATCTAAGTCGTAACAATCTGACAGGTAATTATATGATTATTCTAAATTTAGATAATTGTACTAATGATTTATCAAATTATTTGAAGAAATCAAATGTACTTTTTGAATTATATTTACACTTCAATTCTATTAATAGTAAAGGAGGCATTAATATATGGAAAGCTCTTTACAAGAATTCAAGTGTAAAGGTTTTTGATATATCATACAATCGTACAGCTTCATTTGAGTGTGCTCAATAGATGGCCAAAGTCATTGCTAAACCATATCCTGAATTAATGCATATAGATGTATCACATAATGGATTCGATGAACCCTCTTCTATTGAAATCATGAAGGCTCTGAATATAAATCAAAATATATATGGATTTCATTATGAAGGAAATTGTCCCAAATTCGCAGTGGATGCTACTGGTCATCTCAGAGACACTGAAGCAGAAGAATTAACAAGATAGAAAAAAATTGAAGAATGCAGAAAAAATCCATAGACTTCTCTTAAATTATTAGATGATGACATTCCTGTTTAACCAAAAAAGAGTATTCATAAAAAAGAAGAAATTCATTAGGTTCATCGATTTAGAAGAATATGGGGAATGAAACCAGTTAAATAAAATCAATAATTTGATAAATAAAGAGATTCTTGTTGGATTTGTGAAGGATGGGAAGAAGTCAAATTCACTTGGAGTCCAGGTAAATCTGGAGGTATGAATAATGATCCAATCTTTTTGCATGTCAATTTTGATGGTTATCGTCCTGTTTTAATGAACCCTCATTAAGGAGAATATCATTTATATAGAATGTGTCCACCCAATTAAAGGATTCTGTATTTCTTCAGTAATCCAATTCTTGGAATCTAAACCACTGCAAAAAATTAAATGATTATGCAAACTCCTTAAAATGATCCAATTGCTTAAGGATTACAAGAATTTCTATATAATGGAGATATCTTAATTGAAGGTAACAAAATGACTTTTGTGAATGAAGTATTCACTGAAGGAAAACATACTGTGGTTGATAAATATATTCCTAAGATATTCAGTAAACCCAGAGAGGAAGAGAGAACATATGATTTAACTTAATACATGAATAAAAAATAAGCATTTTGGAGTTATGAAATTTCAATATTCAAAAATTACCAACCAGACAATGATGAATTAATTGATGAATGTTTTGAATATGATTTTCAAACTTCAAAAATAAACAGGATAGTACGTGATCCTTAAGAGTTGATGGAAGTAAAGGAAATCTTAAGGGAATATTATCCATATATCTTTGCTAGTTATAAATTCTATGCTTCTACTCTAATTGGAGCGAGTGTAAAATAGTTGATTTATATGAATAGATTCCCTGTATTTCATCAAATGCTTTTTTCGATTTTATTGGTTAGACTGCAGTGTTGACTGACAAATTCAGACCTGGAGATATCGATTTGAATTTCATATCGACATCAAATGTTAAGGATATTCAATATCCAAATGTTTATGAAAAGGCATTAGTAAGATACCAATTTATGGAAGTACTCGTAAGAATTGCACTTGATAAGTATACTAGAACAGGAATATGTAAATCAATGAAATTAAGTGTCTTGAAATTATTTGAGGATGATTTTGTTAAGGCCAGATTACAGGAAATAGATAAAGCTTAAGATTGGAGAGATTTGAGATTATGGAATGAGCAATGTGATATATTGATAAGTAAAAAAATGTAATATTAATAGAGGATCGATTACCCATGCTTAAATTATTATTTAAATTTACATCAAAATTGAATCCTAAGTAGAAATTCTATAAACACACTTGGATTCAATTTAAGGATTTTAGAGATTTAATGCTTAGATGTGATTTGTATTGTGATATCTTTGTAGAGAGAGATGCTTATTTGGCTTATTTGTTATCTATGCAAACCCAAGTAGATGAATTATATAGTTTGAGACATTTTTAAATGGAATTCTATGAATTTAATGAAGCTTTATGTAGATGTGCTGAGAAGTTATCATTAATTAGAACTAAGGATATTTTGAGTATTGATGATAGAAGACAAGAACCACTTCATAAGAAAATTGATGCCTTTTTACTTCTTATCTATTTAAGGGCTGGAGATGCTATAAAATAGTAATTGAAAGAATCTGAAGATTTTACTGATTTTGATAAATGTATGACTAGAAAATAAAAGACTTTATAACAATAAATAGAAGAAATGGGTAGTGAGGAAGAAGATAAACCATATAATCCAGCAGTAGAAGCTGTATCATTAGAGGAATAATTGAAATAAGTTCCAGTCTAAACAATTTAAACAGGAATGAAATTAAAGAAAGCCTTATCTTTTTTCACAGTTATAAAGTAGATGCAATAACAGAAGCAATTAAAATAAAATTTCTTATTGACTAATGTTGTTTAATACTTTAAGTAAAGAGAGGAGGAAATGTTACAAAATGAGATGGAATAAGCATGACTTTTGATTATATATATATTTATTTATATATAATAATAACATGAAGGATGATTATTCTGAACTAACAACCTTGGGTACTTCGAGTTCCTCTGCATATCGTAGATTAGTTTTCTTGTAAAAGAGTGATGTTTCAGAATTGTATACTGATTTAACCAATGAACGAAATGCTTAGTAGAAAAATAAGAAATAACTGTTTTAGAAGAGATTCCAATGTGTGTAAGAATAGAATGAGAGTTTTGAGGCATAAGACTAATTGTTAAAAATGGAAATTAATGATTGGTAAGGTTTCTTAGAAAAGGAACACAATGCCATTTAATAAATCAATAATGAAGATATAACCAAAAAAGAAATCAAATCCCCTTTAACATTAAAGATGAAGACTAACCCAAGTATGGTAAGTCCCACAAATGATAGAACTAATTACTTTTATAAGATGAAACTAGGCAAGTATTTTTTCATTAATCATCTTAAGCAAGCAACTATCAGTTATCAATACTCAAGATTTTTTGAAGACTGTTCGCTATTCCTAGAAATTTGAAGATTATTCTAAATTATATAAATAGCAACCACATAATCTATACTTAAGTTTAAACTTCTCATAACCTGAAAGAGTCCCTAAAACTTTTGGTTTGATTCAGAATACTCGATCTTTAGTAACTGCTAATGCTAGCAGATCAATAAAAAATAGTGAAGATGGTAATGCATTCTCCAATGCAATGCTTACTTAATAAAGTAGATAAATTCAAGCCATGTAATTAAATCATAATTAATTTACTCCGAAATAATTAAGAGATATAC
Organism: Paramecium pentaurelia; assembly: GCA_905183005.1. Lineage (NCBI taxonomy): Eukaryota > Ciliophora > Oligohymenophorea > Peniculida > Parameciidae > Paramecium > Paramecium pentaurelia. The sequence goes on from CAJJDO010000149.1 coordinate 105,906, forward strand.
TACTTACATTTCCAATTACATTGAAAGATTTAGAATTATAAAATTGTAAATTAAATTATATGCATATGGAAATTTTGATGTCATTCGTAGGAAAAAATCAAATATATAAATTAAATCTTGAATGTAATAATATTCGTGATTTGGGAACACAAATAATAATGAAACATCTTCTCAATAATAATACATTATAATCACTTAATCTTAATAATAATTAAATCACAGAATGTTCAAGTACATCAATTTCGAATCTTTTAAAATAGACTCAACGTCTTTTAGAATTTTATCTTGGTTATAATTACTTTAACGCAAGTGCTGGTACTACTATTTGGAAAGCAATGTACAAAAATACTAGTGTTAAAATATTAGATTTGTCTCATAATAATATTGCATCTGTTGAATGTGCTTAATCAATTAATAAAGCTGTATCAAGACCTTATAATGAATTATTACATGTAGATCTTTCTTTTAATAAATTTACATATCCATAAGCCTAAATCATTGCAGAGGCACTATAAAAAAATGAAACTATTTATGGTTTTCATTTTGAAGGTAATTAAGCTGAATTATGTGTTAATGCTAATGGATTTTTAATTAATAATATTGTATATCATTCATAATTAAAAGATAAATTAATTTAACTATATAAATAACCATAATATTTCAAATTATTAGAGGAGGCTAAAGTTGAATAAACTCAAATAAGAAGAGAAGAATCACTTGTAATGCCTTTTAGTAGATCAAGGAAAATTAGATCAACTAAATTGAATGTTTAGAAAGTAAATGAAATAAATAAATTGGATACATGTTGGATATGTGAAGGATGGTAAGAAATTAAATTTGAATGGATAGCCCATAAATCTGGAAGTTTATATAATGAACCTATCTTTATTCATTTTGATTTTGAAGATTATCGACCTTTATTAATGACATTTCTTAATAATGAATTCTTTTTTATTAAAATGTGTCCTCCAAATAAAGAAATACATTACTTCTTTACTAATCCAATACTTGGAGTTCAATAACCAGCTATGGATTAAAATATTAAAAATATGTAAATATAATCTATTCCATTTTTGTACAATGATGAAATATTGGTTGATGGAAATGTAATGGATTAAGTTAATGTTTTAAGAACAACCAATAAATAATAATTATTTGATAAATATATGCCAATGGTATAATGTAAACCTAGAGAACCAATGGCTAAATTTGATTTTTCTCCTTATTTGAATATAAAAAAACATAGATGGTCAGTAGAGAGTTCAATATTTAAACATTTTTAACCAGATACCCCATAATTAATTGATGAATGCTTTGAATTTGATTTTTAGAATTCAAAAGTTACTCGTTTAGTAAAAGATACAGAATTATTGGAAATAAAAGAGAATTTAAAGATTTTATATCGTCAATTATTCCATATATATAAATATCATGCATCTGGTTCATTAGGAAGCCCAATACCATGCATAATGATTTAAGACTATATTGACTTTTTAGTATAGACTTCATTGATGGATGGATATAAGACAAATGATATTGATATTAGTTTTACATCAACAACTGCAGCAAAGGATGTTCAATTTCCATAAGCATTTGATAAAGGATTAGTACGTTGTTAATTATTGGAAATAATGATAAGAATGTGTAATGATAAATATCTCAGATAAGGAATATGCACTACTATGACTGAGGCTATAACTTTAGTCACAAAATAAGCTTAAGATTACTTTGCTAAATTTGATTAGGCTTAGATGTGGAGAAAGAGTAGATTATGGAATTAAAAATGCGATATCATACTTAATGATAGATTGGCTATGTTGAAATCTCTTTTTAAATATATATGTAAATTAAGTAAGAAAGATAAATTGGTATGCAAATATGATTATATTTCTGTCTAAGATTTTAAAGATTGGATTGTATAATCAAAATTAATTTGTGATGATTTAAGTGAAAGAGAATGTTATTTAATATATTTACAATCTATGATAACTTAAAAAGATGAACTCTATTCTAGTAAACATTATTAAATGAATTTTCATGAATTTATAGAAAGTGTAGGTAGACTTGCTGAGAAATTATCTATTATAAGAGGAGATAAACCTATGGATATAGATGATAGAAGAGCTAAAGATCTAACATCAAAATTAGATGGATTTTTATTATATGTTTACTTGGTTATAGGAAATGATATGAAATAAGCATTGCCTCCAAATGATCCAGATATAAGAGGAGTAGATAAGTGTATGATTAATGATTTTAAGTCTTTGAAGTAAAAATTAGAAGATTCATTTACTGATGGAGATGAACCACCTTATGATCCAAGAGTTGAATTACCACATCTATCCAGTTAAATAACAAATCTCTTAGGAAATACAATTGGTGGAAAAAAACAAACGTTAAGATAATAACTAAAATAAGTTAAAAGGGAAGAATAGAAGTTCTCTCCAATTAATTTTGTTTAGTACTTTAAAAGTATTTAATAAGTTCATGTGGATCATGATGATTGATAAGTTATTCAGATTTAGATCTTCTTTAAATATTCTTTTTATTGGTCTTTAATAACATTCTTCAATTATCTTAAACATAAATATTCTTATTATGCTACTTATCTTTCTTTAAAAGTTGATAACATAAGTTATTCAATAACATCTAATTAGACTCCTAATTTTTATGGTAATTTTTATTTTAATTCAATTCTAAAAAATAATAAAATAATTAATACTTATTAAGTGAAATAACTTATGATATATTTAAATTGATTTATTATTGTAATGCATCTATACAATCTCTCTTTACTTTAATTTATTATTCCTAATAATTATTAATATATTTTTATTATACATTCTTTTGCAAATTCTATTATTAAACTTCTAATTTTTTAGATTGCAATAATAATTAAGAATGTTTTTTATTTAAATCAATTTCCAAGATATCTAATTTATTATTTAATATCTTCAATTCATCATCTTTACTTTGATATTCTTACTTCATTTTTTAAAGTTTCTCTCTTTCTCTATTCAAATCCTCTGAATTATCTACATCATTCTATTATTTCAATTATTTTAAACGTTCCTAATTAATTACTTTAGTTTTACTTATAATTTCTCATTCTCTTTTCTTAAAATATCAACTTCATAATCTTTAGCATCTTCAAAATCTAATTAATATGGAGATGGAGAATTTGATCCATTTTGAGTATTCATTTTAACACTACATTTTTTAGAATGATAACGAGATGTTCTTCTTTTCCTTGCTGAATCCTAGATCATTAGATTCTTTTCAATTGCTTCTAACTTCTTTTAAACATCTTTTATTGAAATTGTCTCATTTTTTTAACCTAATGGTTGAGTATTCTATTGTATCACTCTAACTTATCCTTATACTATTTTCTGAATATTCACATTTGAGTTTTCTATCAACGTTTTTTGGAACAATTCATATAGTTTTTCGTCCATCTTTAACGAATTTATATATATATATTATATATAAGAATAATAAATAACGGGAAAAATATAAAAATTAATAAATTAATTATGGGAAATTCAGGAATACGAAAATTATGGTTTTTAGATTCTCCTGTTGAAACTCCATTTAAATCCATTCATGAAATCAATGTCATCAATATAAATAAATCTGAAGAATCACTCTCTCAATATTAAGGTTAAAAAGTTGTAATAGTTAATGTTGCCATCGATTCTCCTGAATTGAATGACCAATTAAACTATTTGAAATCTCTACCCTATTAAGTACTTCTCTTTCCTTAATGTGATCACAAATTCACTTATTAGTAGATAGCAGATAAATTATAAGGATTTAAAGTTTTTTAGAAAGTGGAATTTAATGGTTAATTTACTCACCCATTATACAAATTTTTAAAGAGACAAACTCCGTAATTGTATGATGAGAAGCTGGCTAACGGTAGAAAAATCAACTAAGACTTCTGTAAATTTTTGATTTCAGAAGAAGGTTAACCAATTAAGTATTTGTTGCAAAATGAGAAATTATGATTTTATTTATATTTAGACATTTATATAGAGTTCAACATTATATCAACAATTCTTATTAAAAAAGACACTAACATTAAAAGCAAAGAACTAGCCTTCCAATATTCTACACCATCTAAATTAAGCACTTAAAAATTAAAATTTGAGACTCTCATTTAATTTGATCCAATATGAACATTAGTAAAATGTCTTTCTTGCCATAAATCTTTGATTTAATCACTAATCTACATTGAGCCAAATATTCTGGTTACTAGATTTAGTAATCAATCGTATTAAAGCCCTCTTAGATTCTAATTATATTGTGTTTAAGATCTCCCTTTAAAATTTCACATTTGCTGGTAGTATACTAGGATAAATCAAAGATTTAAAGAGTGACTTAAAATTTAGAATTAAAACTCAATATAAAAGAGTTTACTATTAATTATTCAACTGCAAGAGAAAAAGTTATCTTGGAGAAACTAAAAGTAAAGAGAAGGCTGTTACTTATTATATTCTATTTAAAGTATTCCCTACAGACATTCTTTAAGGTTTTTATCAATTGTGATCTATGAAAATTATTAATCAAATGATGAGAAAAATTTTAAGATTTTTATAAATAAGGTCTTTTTTTGATTATTTTAGTAGTATTTAATTAATAAGTGTAACTGTGAATAATGATGAATAAGAGTTATTTTTAGATTATTTAAATCTTTTCTTGTCAAAAAAGAAAATTGAGTCACCTTGATTGTATAATTAAAACATCTCTATTATATCCTCAAATTTATAAATGCAATATAAGATAAGAGAGTTTATTAATGATGCTTTTGGGGGGATAATGCTTTTTTAATAAAAAATGATGATAAAACTTTTGATAAATTTTATAAGAGTGTTGTAAGAGTAAACCAAAGAATGATCATTAAATAACATTATAAAGCTTTATGAAATCTATCATAAAAATGATGAGAATAGATTTACCTGATTTTTAATTAGCAACTTATTTTTTAATATTCAACTTCTATTTATTTATAATTATAAATATTTTTCTACAATCTCTTTAGAGTGTCCAAAATATGAATATTTCAAATAACATTTATTGAAACATATATAATAAAGTATTATATTTATATTTTTGGGATAATAAAAATTAGTCTGCTTTTGCTTGTCGGTTGTTATTTTATCAAATTACAAAACGATATATTTGGTCTTGTATATATGAGTAATGAGTTAAGTAGAATGATTTATGTATATATATTAGTGTTGAAGTACAAAATAATACAAAAATAAACTCAATTCGCTCTCTAGACATTCAAAAAGTTCTTTTTTGTTTAATTGTTTAAATGAATTTAAATTCTGGAGATTCTGGAACAATAATATGTGTTTCATTATCATCTTGTTATAAATTATCTTCTATCAAGAACATTTCCTCTTATTATCTATTAAGTTCTTTATTCTTAATGAATTTATTGTTTTTGATTCCTAAGAAATCCATATTATTTTAATTTAAATTTATATGATACACTATAAATTAAAAGAAATATATAAATTGTATAAATTATTCATTCGGTTTATTTCATTTTGATTAACTTCTACTTCTACTTCTACTATTTTATTTATTATTATTTAACTCTTTTTATTAAATACCTATTCTGATTTTAAGTTAACATCCTTTCAATTCTAAATCAAGCATTGTTACACTTTATGCTTCACTAATGGTATTATATTCAATAAATGCTCTCCTTTTAGTAAATTAAGATCCTTCATTACGAGGAATTTCAATAGACACAATTGTTCCATATTATGAAAAGAATTCAACAATTTCTTTATCACTTATTTTTAATGGAAGTCCTTAGACAAATATAGTTTTTTGATCATGATCAATTTCATCAGCATCTTCTATCAATTCTTCTTCATCATCTATATCATCAACTCCTTCAATATCAGAATCTAACCATTCAATTTTTTTTTATTTTTAATTAGATTATTCAATAATCTCTTCTTTTTCTTCTACAATTTCGATCTCATTTTCTTCTTCTTATTTCTTTTACTGTATTTATTATTCTAATTAAACTGGTTATTCTTCATCTTCAGAGGGAGGCAACTGAACTTTTTCTAATATTGCTTAATCATCCACATCTTAAAATTCTTATTGCCATTCTTTATGTTTCTTTTAGAATTGAAATTATTTTTTCATTTTAATAATAAAATATATCAGTGATTCATAAACTTAATCTAAACATAATACATAACCCCTCCAAACATACCTCCTCCTAATCCTGACATCATTAAACCCTTCCATCCAACTGATTCAGCAGCTAGTACCATAGATGAAAACATGCAAGAAAGAAATGAATTTGTTGCATCATCTCTAATTCTTAATTTTTCTAATTGACATTCAAATATAGAATAAAAAGCACCAAAAATAGCAAATCCTTTTGCCATTCCAAACATTTTATTTATATCTCTCTAGTATTTTATAATTATATTACTCTCAAAACATATCGAGTTGATTATTTGGTTCTACCATAATCCATGTCTCTCATTTCTACTGCATTCATAAATAAAGCCATTAAAAAACCCATTGCACCTCCAGCTACAGTGACCATTCCTGCTTTGGCTGCACAATTAGTATCCATAAATGTCACATGTTCTTGATTATATTTGTATATTATTACTAAATGGATTAGGTTCTTATGTCATTATTAAATAATTAAATATATGGCAGTGCCACCATAAGTATATAATTTAGGGAATACATGTAAAAGGTTTCTATTCTCAGCAGAATTGATAGGGATGCTTACACTTACAATATTTGAAAATGAATTAACAATATTGATTGGAATTCGATTATTGATTGAGACTATTGCTGCTGGATATTTTTATCTATAATGTAGTGATTCAACAGGTGAGCCAGTTGTAGAATAAGAAGATCATGAATTATCTTAATTATCTTTTTCTAATGTGAGGGGAGATGATGAATAATTTGAATCTTTAACACCTGATAGAAATGAATGTTAAGAATGTAAAATTATATAATCTTACAGAACAAAACATTGTTCTAAATGTTAGAAATGTATACCTAAATATGATCATCATTGTTTTTGGATTGGTGGATGTGTAGGTGAATTAAATCATCGAATGTATTGGTTATTTTTATTCTTTTAATGTTTACTATGTTTTGATGGATTATTTTAATTTAATAAACAATTTGCATATTATTCTACTTATGATGAAGAATTTGGAAATGATGAATACAAATATTAATACTTTATTATTTTATTAATTGCAGCAACATCATTTGGATTTGGAATATTTACAGGTGTTTTACTTTTATATCACACTATGTTGATATTGACTGGTAAGACAACTTGGGAACATACAAAAAGAGAAAAGATTTCATACTTAAATTTTTATCCTAGATATTATCATCCATACAATTATGGATACATATAAAATATAAAATTAACATTTTTTCATAAAGGTATATAATCTCATTGGATACCACCATCAAAAGATTAAATAAAAGAATAATGCGATATATTTGATAACAAATATTACTCTTGTTGTTGATACATTTACTATATATATATATATATTTAGTGTTTAATGCATTTATTTTGATTCTGGATAATAATGGATTTATAATATTATTAATTGTAAGAGTTATATATAAATTTATAGAATCTTAATAAACTAATTATAATATATCTTATCTTAATTTAAAGAATCTAAAAAATCGTTATAAAAATTTGATCAAAATTTAATCATTAATGAATAGATGATTTCCTTTTTTTCTATTCATTTCTAAATTTAACTTTTGGTGTTAATGTTTATCTATAAGTATAATAATAAGGCGAATTCTTATAATTAGATTTAGTGGTTGTTCTATTTATTGGACTTTAAAGTTGATGATGATAACTTTAATTTTCAGTTTTGATTCGACTACAACAATATTAAACAGGGAAAGATAATTCAATATGTTTCTATGTAATTGGAATAAGACATTTCATTTTCTATTCCAATCTAATTAAACACTATGGTCTATTGATTTTATTTATTTATTTAATCTATAACTCTCTTTTTCCAATGATATTAGATAGAATTGAAGATCTTGATTGCATATTGAAATTGAAATATTATGTCTTTTATTCATCGATTTTATCACCAGTAGTGTTACTATCAATAATCGTTGTTTTTTTATCTGTTTTTTTAACTGTTCTCTTTCTTTAAAAGAAGATCTCTTATTCTTTAGATATAGGAGTAAGTTTATACTTGGTAGCGTTAATGTTAAAGCACTTTTTGTATTTACAATTTCTCTTTTTTATTTGTTTTCAAATAACAATCTTGTATTCATATTCTCGAATTAGAATCTTCCTAAGCATCCACATTCAGTGCAATAACAGCTTTTTCTTCTTGTGTGAGTTTTATTCAATTCTTTAATGATAACATTTATATTTCTAAAATTCAAACTGTTAGATCTCTAATTAGTTCTTATTGTTTAGATTCTTATGGATTGGTTAGATTGTTATACATTTTGAATAGATGATGAATAAATAAGAAAATCCATAAGTTCAATAATTAAATTAAAGAGAATTTATTTAAACTGAAAATTATTAAATGACAATAAAATATTGCAAAAGAAATAGTAGAAATGATAATTTATAAATTCATTAATCAATAATATTTGTAGTTTTAGCATCTAAACTTTTATTACTTTTCTTTTGCTGATATTATTGATTATTTAACTACTATTATTAGTATTATTATTATTATATAATTTTATTTTCTGAAGGATAATGACTATCCTATTTTTCATAACTAGTTTTTTCCATTTTATCTTTAAAATAAGGATGCTCCAATGCTTATGTGGCAGTAATTCTTTTATTAGGATCCACTTCTAACATTTTCTTTAGAAGATCTGCTGCTTCTTCATCAGCTACAAATTGCTATGCATTATACATTTTAGATTTAAGCATTGGTTGATTTGTTATTCTAATAGTTTTTGAAAATTCTTTACAAATTAAATAAAACAACACCAACACTAAACATGTCTGAATTATAACTTGATTCCTTCTATCTTAATACTTCAGGAGCATAATATCCTGGAGTACCACATACACTGCTAACTGATCCAAATTTAAGATTTGCTGCAAATCCAAAATCTATTACTTTTATAGAATTGTCTTTCTATATAATAATATTTTCTGGTTTTATATCTCTATGAACAATTTTTTAAGATTGTAAATAACTTATTGTATTCAATAGTCCCTATTAATATATTATATATATTATACAATCATTATAGTTTTTATCTATTCACTGGGTAGTTTTTGTTTCAATGTTTCACTTAATGGAGTTCCAGCTACAAATTCTTAAACTATCCAAAATGTTTAATCATTTTCATAGACTTCAAGTACTTTTATTATGTTTTAATGGTTTAGCTACTTTAAGATTGATACTTCTGTTTTGACTATGTCCTTAAATGAAAATCAATTTAATTTATTTACCAATGCTTGGTCTTCTCTTCCAAATTCTTATTTTATCATTTTCACAGCAACTGCTTTTTTACTTTACTTATCTATGCTTTAAAATACCTAATTTTAATAAATTAATTTACTTTTGCTGACAATCCCTCTCCTATTAATTTAACTGGTTCATAAAATGATGCCATATTTCTATAAATCACTTTACCACCAATAACATTTTTCAAAGATTCAAGATGTATTTACTATGCTTCAAAATATTTAATTTTATTCTGGTAAACTATTCCAAATGCTTTTAATGATTGTTTTCCCATTTTCCATAAAATTTATGTTGTTAATTTAAGTTCTATACGATATTTGGGGTTCTAATAATTGCTAAACTGAATATTAGAATCATAAGGTTACAGCTGATATCAAAACTTCATCATCCATTACTTTCAAGTAATATGTTTTAGAAAAAAAAGTATGAGGTCTAATACAGGTAAAACTGAGCAAATCCATGTCCATAATAATTTGATTCTTTAAACTAAATTGATTTATATTATTATTAATTTTATATTTCCATTCTCAATTATGTAACTTTCTTTATCGTCTTGCTCACTATATTATTCTTCTAACTCCATACTTTCCTTTCTTAAAAATAATAACTCTACTCTTTATCTGAAAATCTTTCAAAATAATAAATTAAATCAAAGAAAAATCATTATATTTTAAATTTATCAAATCATTAAATTTATAATTACCAACTATTCATATAAATCTAAATCACTTAATTAATAATAAAAACTTTTTTAAATTAATTAATTAATATATTAAATTAAGAAATTTGAAATCTACTCATTTCATTAAAATTAGAAATACATATTTTTAATAGCTTTATATATATATATATAATATAAATTATTAAAATAATATTATTACTTGCAACTAGTAATAATAAATTATAAGCATAAATAAAATTTTATTAATTCATGATTAACAATTAAATTGGAAATTCTATACTTTGTTTTCAATAAGTTGCAGTATCTAATATTAACTTTTGATATATTGATTGAATGATTTTAAGATTTTTTAGAATTTTTTAATTATTTTTATTTTTATCGCAAATCACATATTTATTTCGATTCTATTACAAATCTTAAACATTCTATTAATGTAACTATTTATAATATTTCTTAAATTGTTAATAATTGTTTTTAACTTCATTTTTGTGATAAATTAATAAAAGACTTGTATTTTTCTTTAAATTTGGATAAAATTACTTAAATTTGATCAGGATTTAATTTATTATTAATTTATATTAATATAGCGATTTCATTATTAATATTATGCAAATTCCTTACATATTTTTATATAATTTACTCGTATATAATTAATTATGACGCATTAAAATCGCTCTTTATATTCAAAACAATGTTGATGGGATCAAAATTATTATTTATAATGAACATTTTTAAATGTCTTAATGAAAATGAGTAGTCAAATAATGAAAGTTCAGAAATTGAGAAGCCTTAAGAAAAAAAAGAGCTTAGGCCTCGAAATAATTTAGTCCCTGGAGCCTTTTAGGAATATAAACGAACTTATATCAAAGTACCATCTAATTCAAAGGAATAACTTGCATAGCTGGTATTCAAGGAAGGTTTTAAAATCAAAGATGTATTATACTGAATTGACAATATAATAGGCTGCTAAAAAATTGAGTATCAAATATGCGACTGCTAAGACTATAATATTCCATATGCGTAAAGGAAACATAAAAAATATAAAGATGAAGCACAAAAAATGCAGATATACCTAAATATTAGAAAATAAAATACTAAAATACAAAATTATTTCCACTCTTTCAAGTAGGATAGTATCTTCAAAGGAATTTATTATTTAATTTCAGCCAAGTGTCTAGAATTAAGAATTTAAAATGATATGAAGTCCTTTGATGATAATATATGTGTGAATATCTAAATTTACTTAAAAAATTATTTTTAATTCGTTAAACATTGAATAGAAAATGTATTAAAATTTCAATCGAAGAAGATGTAAAAACAGATAATTCATAAAGTTTATCATCTGATATCATTGAAAGATAAGATGTCTATATTAATATTAAAGATTCTTAAAGTTTATTTTATTTTAATAAATTTGTATAGTTGCAGATCAAAACTTCTCAAATTAAAGGTTGTAATAAATAACAGAATGATATTTAAGGAAATTTATAGAATATTTAAAGTTTATTTTAGAGAATTATGAAAATTACACTAAAAAATATTTTAAGTATTTGAAAAAAATGAATGTAGTGTATTTAATGAATATTAATAGATAAAATAATCATTATCAACAATTTAGGTCTAAATTTGGAGGTGGAATAATAATTTTTGTATTTATCACTTGATTTAAAAAAAAAGTTAAAAAACAAATAAAAATAACACAACATTAAAAATTAATAATTCAATTCAAAGTCATGTTTATTTTTTGATAAAATTAATATATATTATTAAATGAATTTATATTTAGAATAAGCCGCTGAAGAACTTGATTAAGCTATTTCAGATGCTGATCAATTATTGGCATTAACTAAGGCTACTCTTCAAAAATTTACAAATTATTTAAAAAGAAAATAATAAGAAAAAATGGAGCGAAGATTTCATTTGAATAACATCACTGAAGATTCTAATAGTATGAAACAATTAGATAAATAATCATATAATTAAATGAAGATTTTGGAATATTTTAATAAATTTCATAAGGATGTGGATAAATAATTAAGAGATTTAAAAGAGATGATTCCCTCTAATCCATAAACTTATGTAATTGAAGAATTAAATCAATAAGAATAAATTAATAAAAACATTGAATAAAAAGCCCCTCCAAAATAAGTTCAAAATGAACAAAAATATTTTCCATTATTCAAATAAACAAGAAATACAGGTTAATCAATTTAAAATTCTTTTATATAGAATTAACCTATTTTAGGATAAAGTTAAACACAATCTTAATTGTAATTATAGCAATTCTAAAATTTGGGATAATTTTAGTCTTAATAAAATTAAAACACATAAAATAATTAATAAAAGGTTACAACTTAAGTTTAAAATTCTAATGGTAATTAATTGGAATAATAGACAGAAACAATCAAACCTATTTTAAAATAGAAATAAGAAATAAAGGAATCAACAATAACATTTGGGAGATTATAAAAATTTTAATATTAAAAATTAATTTATCCAAAATAAAATGAAGGAAATTGTGTATTTTGTAGTTTAGAAGCTAATGATTAAAATTTGGGACCTCTTTTATTAATACCTTCAAATAGTAATTCTAGTGAAAAATATTAATTACATGAAATGTGTGGATTATGGAGTTAAAACTTAGTATTTTTTAGTAATTTAGAATAATGTGATCCTAAAAATATTGATGAAGAAGTTGAAAAATCTAAGAAAACTGTAATATATATACTATATAAATTTTTAGAAATGTTTTTTATGTAGTAGATCAGGAGCTACTATCTGTTGTGCAGTATGTCCTTAATCATTTCATTTTACCTGTCTAATGAAGAGTTCCTAAACAGGTAAAATATGAATTTTATATGATAAGGTAAATTGATTGAGAATCAATTTAAATTTTTTTGTGATAAACATAAATATAAGGCAAGATTAGAATTGTAGAATACAAGTGATGAAGAACAATAACCTAAGAAAAAAAAGAAAGTGTAATCAAAATTAAATACATCAAAATCTATAATTAAGAATAGTCCAAAAAGAGGAAAATCACCTTCATCATAATAAGCTTTATTATAGTAATGCTTAAAAAAAAAGGATGATGATTTGAAGCGTCAATGGATCACATCTGATCTTATTTATTTTAATTTACCATAATGGGCATCTATTGAGTAAAAATTAAATGATCTTGATCAATCATTATAATAGAATAAATTGAATGAAGCTAAAAATAACATTTAATCAGAAATCAAATAAGAATAAATCAATTGACACTTGATAATTAATATATAATTAAATTAATTTCATTTTAAAAAAAGGAAGGCAAATTTCTATCAATAGAGTAATCTTACAGTGAAAATTTTAATTATGCAATGATAGATAATATATGTAAAATAAATAATACAATAAACAAAATATTGTAGTTATAGAGATAATTTATCATAAAGATAAATCTGTTTGTGGCAATGTTGTTTTGCAAATTTTATTTCTATGTTATAGGAATAAGAGTTCATTATAAAAAAAGATGATTTTTAATTTAATATATATGTAGATCTTGGTAATATAATTACAAAAATATAGATGATACTTTATCTATTTGCAGAGCTTCATTTAATTCATATGGGTTAATATAACTAGTCTTTAAATTGATTCCACTTGATAGGATTGAGTTGGAGAGATTACAAATCTTTATTTATCTTATTGTTATCTTTATCCTCAAGACTACGTTACATATCTAAATTATCATTAAAATTGAGTGTTATTCATTATTATTACTATTAGAATTTTTCAAATTTTTAAACTAATAATTAAGTAATTATTATAATGAGTACGAATCCACCATAACAAAATTTATTTGGAAATAAACCTCCTCAACCAAATATGTTATTCTCAGGTGCACCTGCATAACCATAAACAAATAACATTTTTGGTAATCCATAACCAACACAACAAAATAATATGTTATTTGGATAGCCAAACACTTAAACTCAACCAATCATAGGTATATCAAAATATGTTATATAATAGGGGGATTTGGATAAAATCCAATATTGGGATAGCCACCTTAAACTTAGGGTATATTTGGTCAGCCATAAGCAACTTCTAATTTATTTAGTACTACATAACCTGGTTTAGGTTAATAAACCAATTTATTTTCTACAAACCCTTAATAACAATAACCAGGTTTTATATAAAATGGATTATAATATCAACAGCAAAATTAGATTCAATCTTTTATTAATGATTCAAATGCCTTTAAAGATAAATATAATTTAGTGACTCAAAAGATAAGTGAAACAGAAAAAAGTTTTGCTAATCAACCAGCCCAAAATTAATAATGGCAATAAATGATTTAACCTATTTCATAAATTATCTTTTAAATGGATACAAAATCTGTGTTTGACACTTCTGAATAAATTTTAGCTGGTTAAAAAGATTTGTCTAAAAATTTAAATGAATATATTTCTACTGTTGGATTGGTATAAAAAATAACAGAGGATGGATTAGAAGTCTTAAAAAAAGAAGAGGCTTAATGCAATGATTTTTAAAAAGCTTAATAAACAATGAAAGAATCATATGATTAATTATCTGGAACTGTAAGAATTAATTAATAGTTTTCTGTTCCCTAAAAATATTAAGAACAATTAATATTATAATAACATGAATAACTAGAACTATTGACTAATACTGTAGATAAAATGATTAAATATTATGAAAAATAACCAAATATGGATGTAGATGAAGCTTTATAATATAAATTAATGCATCTATAAACTTTGTCCAATTATTAATGTATGCTTTCATCAAGAATAAGAAATATATAAGAAAAAAGTATCAATAATAATAATAAAATATATAGTTTCAACATTTTAAGCAAAGACTTATTCTTAGATTATGCCAGATAAAAAAATAGATGAATTTTATACCATAGATACACACAAAGACATGTTAGATTAAATTATTGTTGAAAAAATCTGATCTGATCAAGATTATTTAATGTAAATATAATATCATATAATTATTATTTAAAAATATCATAAAGAATATAGTACATAAGTAGCATATCTATTAATTATAATTGAAGTATAAATTAATTATTAATTCAATTATCTGATGCTTAATTTAACATAAAAATATTATTTTTTTATATAATATTTTTGAATACAGATATAATCATTTATTTTATTTATGATGTTCCATTAAATAATATTAAAGTATTTAGTTATTCTATGTAGTATTATATTATAGACTTATAATATTATCATATAATTTAGATATAATAAATGTTGAATCTTTTAATGCAAAAATATAAGGATAAAAACAATTTACTTTTTTATTAATAGATAAATTGTAATAAATTTCAGCCCTTTTTTATGTTTTATATAAGATATTGAATCTTTTAAAGATAAAATCAAATATTTATAACAGAAACAAAATAATTAAGTTACAAATTAACTATTCAAGTTTTGGAATATGATAATATTTTTTTTTAGACTTTTCTTGACATTGATATGTTAGATTTGTATTTGATAGGAACAAGGAGATTTGTATTAAGTTAGCGAAAGCTTAAATATGGAGATAACTTAGGAAGATCTTTACATTTTGGAGATGTTATTGTGTTATCTTAGTCAAAGGCCCCAATAGTTCGAATTCTAACACTAGGACTATCTTATTACATTATTATTATATAGAATACTTATACTATAAGGAAGATGTATAGTTTATTGACTTTTTACATTCATCAAATCATCAATATTTAATTTTTTGTTTGATTAGGATTATTATTATGAGTTTTTAGAGAATGAATTATCAACGAATTTTTGAACATTAATTCTAGAATTTCTTTTAACAATTTAGCGTACATACCAATCAGTATTTTTTGAATCACCTAGATCATAGACTGGTGATTTTGGAAGTTCTGTTCTTTCCTCTTTTTTTTAAGTGTTCCTTCTATAAAAAACACTTCTATCTTATTATATATGATAATTTCTTACTTGTACTTTGTAGATTTAAAGTACTTCTTCTATCATTATGAATAGGTGGTTTTTTGATCAAAGTGGAATTTTTGATTAACTAAAAATCCATAAATGTTTATTATTTTTTACTAGTGAAACCACATAAATTACAATAACAACTTTTTCTTCTTGATGGACCTATCTTTTGATTTATAATTTATTAATTAGAATCGTCTGCTTCTTGACTTTTTGGTCTCAATTTTCTATTTTTTATTAAAGATTTTAGATAATAATTTGTTTTGTTTTTAGGTAAAAAGGATAATTTTGCTTCACCATCTAAAGAAAAAGATTGGATAGTCCTTAACATGTTTTAATAATAATAATAAAATTTGTATTATACATTAAAATCAATTTTTTAATAAGGCATTAATCAAATCTTATGTAATTTTACGTCTTTGTAAATATTAATCAAATAAGATTTATAAATTTGAATCTATTTACTTAAATCCATCTTTTTTAATGAATAATTCTGACATTTCAAGTTCATGATTTAAAGGATGATCTAAAAGTTATTTCCAAAAATATGGCATAGATACAGATAAGACATTTAAACATTCATTAGTATAAGTCATACCTTAAAAAGATTCAATTAATGAATTATATTCATGAAGTAACTTTTAAGTCATAAATTTAAATGATTGCCCATCATATTTGATTTATTCAAATTCTAATTTAACAAAATCAATAAATGAAGTTAAAGTATTCAAAGCCTAAATATAAATTATAAAAATTTACTTTTTCAACATATGTCTAACCTTTTTCTTAAACATATACATCATTTGCAAGATTTGTGATTTGTTCTTTCAACAATAATATAAACTACATTTAATGTAATGGTCTTAAAATATTTAAGGAAGACATTAATTATTCTTAAATTTCATTTTAATTTAGACTCAATAATATGGATGATGGAAATATAAGCTAAATAAAATGGATATAAATTCTTACTATTTATTCACTAAACATAATTAATTAATCATAATAGATATCTTTAATGATGGGATAAAAATGTACTAAATTATTATAAGTAGACTCATATTTCTATTTGTTATCAATAATAATTTAGATTGATTATTAAAGTACATCTGTATATTTTTTCCATACCATTAAAAATAAATGTGGAAATTAATCTTTGAGTTCTTCTTAATAAGTAATTAAATGATATTAATCAGCTAAAATAAATATATCATAATATATATTACTTTAATTCATAGCTTAATATATTAACCAAATTAAAATCATCTAATTTAATTCATTTTTAATTTGATTTCTATAATCAGGTAAAAAGGATTTAGAATTTGAGAATAATATTTTATATTGTTCACTTATTTATTTTAATACTTAATTACATTTCAGTTCAAGTATTTCAGACAATCTACCAAGACTATAAAATATTCCTAAACATTAAGTTAAATCTGGCACACTCTTTGCTGAGAGTGAATCTTCAAATTTTCTAGTTACTTTTATTTATAAACTTTCTTCAACTTATTTAATATAAGTATGATTATTCTTATAAAATTGAAATTGTTTAATTTATAATCTATCTATTTCAAATAAAGCATTAGCAACTCTTTATGCATCTGTTATATTAATATTATTATTTTGTTATTAAGCTAATGATCTCAATAATTTTAATTGAACACTAAACTTTTGAAGTTGTTTACACATTTACAAAGCTAATTCACTATTTTATTTTATTGGTAATAATTTCATTATTTTATTGTATTTATTAACATAATTTTCTTAAAGTCTTTATTATATAAATTTAATCTTTTCTAAGGCTTCAATAATTACTTCATTATCACATTGTTAAGATTTCTAGTAATATTTTTAAATCTTACATCTTTTAGATCTTCAATCAACAATTCATAATTATTCTTTATGTAATGATCTAATTACATAGAAATAGATTAATTAATTGAAGTCAATTTTTAAAATATATCTCCCAATTAAACCATATTATCTATTTTAATAATGAATTATAATAATACAATTCTTTAGAATTAATAAGACAAATTCTTCTAATGTTAAGTGTTAATCAAAAAGTTTATTAAGAGCTTGATCTTAAAAAAGCTCTGTTTTCCATTTCTCCATCAATTAAGGATCAATCATAATATCAATTATATTTAATATTTTATATTTTATACACAATATAATATAATATTAATCATTATTTTTCTAATGTTGATTAAACTATTTCTTATTCCCATAATTAAGCCATTTATATTCTCATATTTTATAATAAATGATTTAATTAATCTTCTGATTTTATTTATGGATTTAAAATTATATTTCCATATAATTTAGCCATTAACTAAAAAAATATTTCAATAGGTTATTAATAATTATCTTTCCAATTAATTCCCAATAAAGATTTTGCCCTACCAATTAAATCAAAATATTAAGGTTAAACTCCTGCATTAGCTAATGTCCAAATTGATAATAAATTATCATACATTAAACAAGATGGTTACATTATTCTAATTTTAATTTACTAATTTGAAATCTAAAATTTGCTCAATACTTCATGATTTAACTCTATTATATTAACAATAAATGATTTAGCTACTTAACAATTCTTTTAAGTTTTCTAAATGAATTAATTTACATAAATATATGCATTCTCCACTAAATCAAGTGGTAAAGAATCTTCTGTTAATTTTGAAATTTACTTCCAATTTGATTATTATTATTATTATTATTATTATGGATACTCAATTCTTTATGTTTAAGTTTATTCTTCTTTACGAAAATAATTGATAATCCTTTCACTTACTATTACTAATGGTTTTAGAATATTAGACATTGGTTTAATTTCCTCTTACTTTATTTAATCTAAAGATTTAAAAGATTCTTATGAAGGTGGTCTACTCAATCTCATCTTTTACCATAATTATTAAGCAGAATAAAAATAACCATCAAATACAGGTCTAAAATAAACAACATCTAATATAAATTTATTTCTTTGATACCAATATTATAAGGACTTATGCGCTAAATTGATTAATTGTAAAATTCTAAATATTATGAATCTTCATTCTCTAACCAAGCAAAAAGTAAATTTTCAAAACAAAATTACCATGCCATATAATTTATTTATCCATCCAATTCTATAGTGATTGCTTGTCCTGCATAAATACGCCATTCCTCTCCTAAAGTTTGCAATAATGATTTAATAAACTTATCTTTCTTTATTAATTGAGATGTGTTTTCAAATAAATTGAAATTGCTATAATAACAATATTAAGTTTCCACTTATTGCATATGTGTTAATTAATAATATTTTTTTTTAGTTTTCTATAAAATTTAATTTCCATATCCAAAAGTTTTAATCAAATTATAAACTACAATAAGATACACTTAAAAAATAAGATTATTAATTGATCTAAAAAAATAATCTAGAATGAATTAATATAGTATTAGAATTATGAATTTAATCTATCAATTATAAGATTTATCAAATATAATTATTAAAATCATTCCGTTTTAATAGTAAATTCTATGATTAAAAAATATTATACATTAAATTTGTCATCATTTATTCTCTATAAAGGATAATATTAAATTTTAAATTAAATTTTTCTTATTATTCTAAATAATATTACTTAAATTTTAGTACTTAGATTAAGTATTTTTTTTTTTTTTCATTTAAATTTTATTATCATATTTTTGATATTTTTTATTTATTAAGTTATTTTTGTTAAGATTTATTATTTAGGCATAAAAAACAATTTCTATTAAAATAAAAACTTGATTTTATTCACTTATTTTAATTGAATAATCTTATTAATATTTATAATTGGGGAGTAGAATTAGATTGTAAATTTATAGATGAAATAATACAATTTTACTTATTCTATTGATTAAATTTAAGATATTTATATTTAGTGTATTTTTAATGGAATTTTTCATTTATATTCATAATAGAATAATTATAAATTAGATATCCTTTAATAAAAATACGTTAGTTTGTTATAGGTTATTGAGAGTATTTAAATTTTGAAAATAAGAATTTAATAGAATTTAAGGATATAAGAATAAAAATTTAAGAGTAGAGATTTGAATAACATAAAAATTGAATATATTTTTAACATATTCTATACAAAAATGAAAAATTGTTTAAAAAATATTTTTTTTATTTAAATTTAAGAATGATTAATAAAGATAGTCGAAGTGGCATGTATATTTCTTCATCTAATGATTTGTAAAAAGATGAAGATTTATTTATACCCAAAGATAATTAATAAAGGGAGGATATGAAATAAGAATACTTACTAGGATAAACATAAAGTTAATTGTCATCAGCTGAATAAATAGAAGATATTCCTGTACCAAGATTAACCCTATTTGTGTATTGATTAGAATAATTTGAATAGTTCGTAAATGTCCCTTGAAGAAAATCAAATTTAATACAAAAAGTAAATGTCAATAGAAGCATAAAGTCCAATTAAATATTCACCCTAAAAGAAATAGTAAAAGCAAGTAGAATAAGATGGATAAGAAATAAAATAATTGGATATATAGGAAATACCAATTATACCATAGATTCAAACAAGAAGAAAAATGAATAAAATAAATTATAATGTTGATAATTCTCCTGTGGAATAAGATGAAATGAAACCTTGTCATTGTACAAAAACTCATTGTTTATAATTATATTGTTCATGTTTTCATAATAGACGTCAATGTATAAGTGAATGTAAGTGTAATGATTGTTATAATGATGGAAAACATGAGGAAGATGTATTGAAGGCAGTTGAATAAATTAAGATGAAAGAATAAAGAGCATCACATCATGATTTAGATTCTTTTGATACAAAATAAGTATGGGGATGTAAATGCAAGAAAACTAAATGTATAAAAGGTTATTGTGAATGTTTTATTAGGGGAAAAAAGTGTACATCACATTGTTAATGTACAGAATGTGAAAATAGAAGATAACCTTAAAAGAAATAAAAAAAAATAATAAAATAAAATAATTAGATTAATAAAAAGATAAAGAAAAAAACATAAGTTCAATTTTGACATTTTCAATTTTATCATTGAAATTGAAAAGTTTACACTGTGCAAATATAAAATACATAAAAAGAATTGTATTCTATAATTATTAAATAATCCTTTTTAAATTAGTAATGATTTTAATTAAAAGTCTTTACTTTTGATATATCTATTCTCATCTTTGGATTATTTAATTTTATTTCTGAATTCTTTTATATAAATAAACTATTTTTTATATTTAGATTCTCTATTTATTCAATAGTTTATTTTTATTCATCAAATTTTAAATAATTTTTTCTATAATTGATTTAAAAATTTGAGAGAATTTAATATTTTAATTATAGATATTTGAAAATGGATTAATGTTATTAATGGTTCTTTATTGAAAAGATTGAAAATAAAATTAAATAATTTGTCTTGAGTAATTATAACCAATTTGTTATTGATTGATTGGACACATTTATATAATTAAATTATAATAATTAATGAAAGAACATTAAGGGTTAATGGGAAATGAATTTCAACCAATCAAATAGAAGTACTTCTTACATGAGAAAGAGTAAATTAGATAAGATCCATTTGTAGAGAGTTTGTAAGAATATTTCTAGATATTTCGGAGACGTATAATTTTGCATATATTACTGTGTATATTGTAAACATAATAGCTCATAGCATTCTTCTTTTTGGCCCTTATTATTCCATCTATCATATTATAGGCTGATTTTATAGAATTAGATGTATCTGAAAGAGGTGGAATATTTAAGATGGAGTAAACATGGGATCCCCCAATAAGCATACAAATGTTTTCGAAAATTGATATTCTGTTGCTTGATGTTTAATTGTTTTTAGATGGAAAGGAGATAGAAGAGTTCACAATTTATGAGCATTTGTATATGAATACTCAATACAACTTGACTAGTAATACAAATTACAGTTTTAGTAAACTAATTTATTAATGAGGCAGCAGTTAGATTGATGGCACAGTTCGACTTTGTACCCACGTCTTACTTGATTATCATAGTTGTAATGCTTGTCATCTCCCTTTTGTACTCTATCATTACATACACTCGTTACAAAAAACTTTGATCTTTTATTGTGTTTAGTTTCTACTTTTGTTTCAAGTGAATCATAACTCATTTTATTCTATTTATTCAATTACAATATTTACAATTTAACATTAATTTACCATGTACTTTAAAGATCATCAATAATCTCATATTCATAACTCATTTCTTATTTAAATTAATTCTTTATCATCAATGAAAATCACAATACAAAGCTACAAAATTAATAGTTCATACTATTTCGCTATTAAATGTAATAATATTTATTAATAATGACAGAGAATCTAAGAATATAATGAACCTGTCTATGATAAATAATAAATATATATATGTAATAACCACAAGAAGAATTAGATTAATTTATACAAACCTTAAATAATTAATCAACCATTCCTTACCTACAGTAAGCCCTTACTTAAGATTAATTGTTGGTATAAAATGCTCGTCTACTCTAACAATTACATGAATAATAGAGAATGCTCAATTTTTAAAGTTTATTCACTTAGAGTGTTCTGCAGAATCCTTATATAAATTAATAAATCACTCATGAGAGTAAAAAGATTAAGAAAACTAAATCAACAATTTAAAGAATTCAATCTAATGCTAGTTTAAAAGAACAAGCCCCTTTATTATAGGAAATAAAAGGTAATGTTAAGAACGCATACATTAAAAAAATTACATCTTTGCTTAGTGTAGAAGGTGGAAAACTTTTAGATGAAGAATTGTAAGAAGATTTACAAGTAGAAAGTTCATCAGAAGAAATATCAAAAGAATAGAAATTTGGTTTAGCTGGACTCTTAGGATCTGCTAATGATTTATTAACTGTTGAATCAAAAAATAAACGATTAAGATAAAGTGCTAAGAATTCACGTTTACGAAAGAAGGTGTATTTGAAGTTATTAGAGAAAAAAGTAACATTTTAATCTTAATATATAAGGTTTCTGATTTAGATTAAAAAATATAGGAATATAAAAAAACAACAAGATAATCATTTGATTATTTGACTTAATTACTTTCATCCCATCCAATTTTAAATAGTATGATAATTGCTAATTCAAATTCCATTGATTAAATTACAGAATGCAAAAAATCTGATTAAGCTTAACTAATATTAGATTCGTATTTAGTATAAATAATAATTAATTATTAGATGAGATATGGTACATGTGGAATTAAAAGGAGAGACTATCTTAAATATGCAGTTAAAAATATTCAAAGAAATTTCTTAAAAGGAAATTATGGGTTGCAATTAATTAGTTATAATAATGATGTTAAAAATTGTATGATTGTATTTAATATTATTTTTAGATGATGATGAATTTAATAACTATGTTGAAATTGTTAAAAAATAAACTAAATTAGATGATGAGAATTTAATTTATAAAGTACTTCCAATTATTGATAAATTATTAAATCATAGAAAGACTTCATAATAGTATTATCATCTTTTTATAACTAGATTATTATTAAAATTTAATACAGAAATGAAAAAATTGAAATAAATACAATAAGAAGTGGAAGAAAATGTAAATCAATTTACTTAATAATTAACACCCAATCAATAAATTGAATTAATTAAAGGTGTAGAGAAATTAACAACTTTCAATAGATCACTTACATGAATAATATATTATATGTAGATATATCAATTATTTTATAATGATAAATTATATTAAATTAAATAACAATTCAAAAATGGAATTATTAAACAATTAGGAGAAAGAATTATTAAGCAAATATAAAAAATATATTTCAAATACTAAGACTTAAGAACCAACTAAATATTCTGATATATTTATAGGAAAACATTAAATAGATGATGTACAATTAAAAGATGATATTAAATTTCAAAATACAAAAATGAGTGTTAAATCTTCTTCAGATAATCAAAGAAATGAATTTAAAAATATAATGTCATAATTGAGAAATTCTTAGATTATAAAAAGAGAAAATGAGAATAGAAATTAAAATAGTATGTTATTTGAAGAAATTTCAAAATAGAAATAATAAAATGATTAAAGTTAAATGTTTTTAATTAAAGAATGTTTAGATAAACCTGAGAAACAAGTAAGATAGATTTCATCTATATCATAAGATTATCTAGAATAAAAAAACATAAAAGAGAAAATAAAGAGTAGATAATCAACATAAGATATTTAAAAATAATTTAATGAGTATAAATAACTAATAAACATTTAGAAAATTATTATAATAACTTGAAAGATTGATATAAAAGAAAAAGATAGATAGTAAATTCTTATTTTGCATGATACAAAAACACATTGAAGAATGCCCTTAATTTGGTAAAAGAGTAAAGGAAGATATTAAAGAACTATTACAATAATTATTATGATAACTTTAATATAATTAACTTATTTTAAGAATTCTGTATAAAATTTAATATCACATATTAATTTTTAATGTGGAAATTACTGTTAATAGCCTTAAGTATTGCACAATTTAGAACCCAGGAAGATGAATTAAGTGAAGAAGACTAAGAATCTCTATTCTAATAATAGGATTGTATTAATAAATAATTAATTGATAGAATAACAAAATTATTATTAACAATAACAATATGGATGCATTATATTAACAAAATATCACCTTTAGGAAAGAAGTCAAGAATTGATGTAGTTATTTAAATCAATTTCAAATGATTTAGACAAAAGAAATGCATATGAAAAATTATAAGCTTAATTAGTGATGTAATGCATACAAAAAATCTAATATTAATAATTGGCTGATCTCTTTAATTAATTGAGACAATAAACATTTAAATATTAAGATTTCTAAGATGTTTTCATGATGACTGATTTGAGTTTAGAAGATGATTACACATTAACAGATTAAGAAAAGATATTATCAAAAGAAATTGAAGTATTCATTTTAATTAATCTAGCAATTTGATAAAAACATGTAAGAATAATAAAAAAAATATAAATAAGAATAAGGTTATGATGATGATGATGATGATGAAGAAGTTGATCCAAGAAGAAGATAATAATAACCATAAGGTTATAAATTATTTGGAGTTGATTTATCAAAGCTATCAAATACAACATAAATGATTATTTTTATTGGTTTGATTTCACTCTTTAGTATCATTCTATTTTTAGGTATATAACACTATTTATTTTAATAGGTTTAAGATTTGTACAATAGCATACATAAGGCCCAGTAAAGAGAGTTAAAAAAGACAAAAAAGTTAAATAAAAATGAGGATATAATTATCAAAATTTATTATAATCAATTTTTGCTTTAGGTAATGTTTTTTAATTTGATTTAATAAAATCTTCTGTAAAATAATGAGGTGCTATTTCATACAGCCATTCTGGTTTTATTTCACATACATTTCTCATATATTCTTTTGTAGTTAACACTAATTCATGATATATAACCCATTCTGGTTTTTCTTAAAATAAAAGAGATGAAGGATGAATTTATATTTCATGACTATTCTTAAGTGTTCTATAAGTACCACTCTTTTATTTTTTTGCTGAATTATAAAAAAACCCAGATGTAATACATTTTCTGATATTGAAACTACTATCTTCATAAATAGACAGAGATTCATCCTTAACATCAATCTCTACTCTCTCACATAATGAAGTCAATTACTCTTTAATATCTTATGCCCTTTTCATTGCTTTATATTGAATAAAGCTTTCATAACAGAATTCTTTAGTATAATTACAATCCTTCCATTAATTGTATATATTCAATAAAGTCATATGATCTCCTCCTGGTCTATAAAAATTCTTTTTTGCTGTATCAGCATGTACTTATTTTTCTTTAGGACGATAAAAGATTGTATTTCCAACAGATAACATGGCAGAAATAGTGATAATTTAATCTACACATTTAAAATGTTCAGATGTAACAACCATTTTTGAAAGCATAGGATCTAATGGAAATTCAGCCATTCTTCTTCCTAATTTAGTTAATTCTCCATCATTATTCAATGCTCCCAATGAATATAATTATTCCAATGCTCTTAATAACATTTCATGAGGAGGAGCATCCATATAATCAAAATTAACCAAATTATTAATACCCATTGTTTTGAGCAATAAAACAACATTACCAAGATTTGTTCTTTAGATTTCAGGAATAGGTGAATCCTCTAATTCATTATTATATGACCATGCTGTATACAGTCTAAAACACTTTCCTGGTGCAATACGACCTGCTCTTCCTGCTCTTTAATTAGCATTAGCTTTAGAACAAGGTACAACCTATAATGATTCAATACCTGTGGAAGGACTAAAAGAGGTTTACTTAACAAATCCACAATCAACAACATAAATAATATTGTCAATAGTAATACTAGTTTCTGCTATATTAGTAGCCAAGACTACTTTTCTACAACCTTTTGGAGTAGGTTCAAATATTTTGATTTATTATTCACTGGGTAAAGCAGCATAAACAGGACAAATAATCAATTCTGGTATTTTTTTAGAAAATCCTTTAGTTCTTGTTTTAAGCATTTCTTCAGCATCTTCAATTTCATCTTGTCCAGTTAAGAAAACCAATATATCCCCAACACCTTATGTTACATGAATTTGTAGAACAGTAACAATAGCTGCCTCTACATAATTACCTTCTGGTTATTGTGTATAGTAGATATCTACTTAATATCTTCTTCCTGGTATTTGAATAATTGGAGCATCATCAAAATATTGACTAAATTTCTATGCATCAAGTGTAGCTGAAGAAATAATAACTTTTAAATTATCTCTAGCTCTACTAATATCTTTAATTAAACTTAATAATATATCAGTATGTAACGTTCTTTCATGTGCTTCATCTATTATTATAACACTATAATTCTATAATAATGGATCAATCATAAATTCCCTCAATAACATACCATCTGTCATGTATTTGATAATAGTAGAATCATTACTACAATCTTCAAATCTTATTGAATATCCAACTTCATGTCCTAATTTAACACCCATTTCTAATGCTACTCTAGATGCCACTGACATAGCAGCCACTCTCCTTGGCTAAGTACATCCAATCTTACCTGTTTTAGTATAACCAACTTCATGTAAATATTATGCCAATTATGTAGTCTTACCAGAACCTGTTTCTCCTACCATAACAATAACTTTATTATCTCTTATTAATGATAATAATTGAGTTCTAAATTTAAAAATTGGTAAACCTTCTTTGACAATCTACATAGCACTTTTTTAAGGTTTCTAAGGTTCCATAGGATATGAAGGCTTAGGTTATTCATCTTCACTTGAACTACTACTACTACTACTTGAACTACTGCTGCTACTAGAACTTCGATGTTTCTTCTTTTTCTTATCTTATTTCTTCTTCTTTTTTTTTTCTTTTTTTTTTTCTTTCAATCTTTTTTATTTTTTCATTTAGACTTTCCCTAATTCTTTGATTACCTCTAATTAAACAAAGTCTATTGCATTTTCATATAATAGTTCATATTTTTTAATTCTCTTTTATTCAATTTCATCCCATGTTCTTACATGTTAATTAGCTCGTGTAGATATGTGTTATTACCACTATTCTTCTTCAGGCATTTCAGGTTTTATGTCTGTAGCTTTCTTCTTTAATACATCAGTTTTATCTTTCAATATTTTACCATCTTCTTCATATAAATCTGGTTATTTATAATATTCAACTACTATATCATTATCTTTTTAAGATTCTGCTGCTTTTAATATTGTTTTATTTAACTCTCTCTCTTCTCTTTCTTTCTTGGTCAATTCTGCTTCATCAAAGATTTATTCTTCATCTTTCTAAATCATTTATTTCAATTTCAATTATTTCATTTCTCTTTCTTTTAAATACTTCATCCTAGACTCTTCTTTAACTTTCTCTAATTCAATCTTCTTTAATAATTCTTCTTATTATTTATCCAATGGCTTCTTTTTTAATAATTTTTAATGTAATTCCTCCTTTGCTTTTCTATCCTCTTCCTTATTCTCATTAGGATTATGAACTTATTTTTATTAAGCATTATTTGCTTCTACTAATTCATACTCTTTCTACTTTTTCTCTTGTTATTCCTTTTCCCATAATTCATATTCTGAAAGCTTTGGAGGTTTAATTCCTGCAAATCTAGCTAGTAATTCTATGCAAAATTAATCATCAGCAGGAAAACTAGATTCAATCAATTTCTTTTTCAATTCCTCTGCACTTGTTGAGCTTTTTGCACATTCTTTAATAAAATCATGTGTGATATTATCATAAACACCCAACAAATCATACATTCTATCTCTCAACCAGAAATCATCTAATTTTGACATTTAATTAATAATTAATAGTAATTTATTAATAATTTAAAGCTAGAATTAAGAATGAACAAAAATAAACATTCAAATGATGCTTATAAACTTTTTATTTCCTTTTAATCTTTTTGGAAATGAAAGAAATTCCTTTCTATATTTTTCTTACTTTTCTATGTTGGATTCTTTGATATCATCTACCTGAGTAGCCATTTATAAAACCAACTCTTAAGTCTCAACTAGTCTATTCTGACATTCTTAAATCTGTTAATAAAGTGTAAATATTTCTTGATTTTTTAAATGAATCTAAAGGTCTTACTAATCAATTATTTCTTATTATTTTAAGATTAACTCTTTGAAGGGATCTTCTTCAGATATATTCATTAAGTTTTATATTTTAATAATTATTTTTCTATAATTTATTATAATCAAATTTTATTTTTTGAAGATATCATTATAGATTCCACATAATAATAATTAAGTATTATTAATTTATATCAATAAGATATTCTTATTTATAATTCATGAAAAGTACTATCTATTCTTAAGACATTTTTGATATATATATATATTAAAAATCATAATAATATATTTTTAAGATTATTTATAGCTTTATTATTAAGTTTCTATTAAATAATATATTAAAGATGGAAGAAATAAGATAATATTTTATACCAACTAAAGAAATTAGTCAAAATTTATGTTGTAAAATTTGTACATATGTTGCCATAAATGCTGTTGAATGTTCAATATGTGAATAACTATATTGTGAAGATTGCGCAAAATTTTGGTAAAGGAAAAAAGATTAGTATAAATATAATTGAATATTATTAGATGTCCTGATTGTAAAGGGGACTTTAAAGTTAAACAAGCTCATAGGTTGATTAGAGAAGAACTCTCAAAAATGACATTTTAATGCGTAAATGAATTTCAGGGTTGTAAAGCTCCTATATTAATGAATGATGTACTTTAACATGCTAAAGAATGTTAATTTAAGAATGTTAAGTGTCTTTGTGGATGGAGTGGACCTTAATCAAAATAAAAATAACATGTAATTTATTAATATATATTTTTAAGGAATAAACTTGTTAATAGTTTGCAACAAAATAATGTAATATTTGTAAGGAAGATATCAAATTGGTTAAATATTAAAGTCATAATTGTTTTTAGGAACTCAAATAATAATTGGAAAAGATTACAGAAAAATTCTATGAGTTTAAAGAAACATCAGAATTTTCAATTAAAGAATTAAAAACTCATGCAAGCAAAGAATCTAATGAATTATAAAGTGTAAAATAATAAATTAAAGGAATAACATAAGAAAATAATGAAATGAAAAAATAATTGACAGATTTAACATAATTATTAAAAAACTAAGAATAATAATTTAAATAAGTTATAGATGCACAACAACAATAATAATAATAAGGACCATTTTTAACATAAGGTAAATTAGTAGAATCAAGATAATTTTAATGTAGTAAAAATCATATGTTATAATATTGGATGAATCCTAATGGAGAGGATAGAACAAAGAAATGTTTTAAATGTTAAAAAACTTAGGTAAATTGTAGATATTGTTGTCCTTTATGTTGTTTTTTTGTATGTTTAAAATGTCAAGAACCTGAATTAACAAAGAATCCACATGAAAATACTGTACTCTGTCCTGCAAGACATAAAATAACAAAAAAAGTATTTGGTTTGATTTGTACTGTATGTGATAAGAATTCTTCATAAATGAAAGTACCAGGAGGTGGAGATTGTACTGAATGTGATTTTGCAATTTGTTTTGAATGTCTAGAAAATGAAAGATATAAAGGAAGAACATAATAATGTCCTGTTCAATGAAATTGATATAAATATATTTTTAACTAAATTAATGTTTAATCAATGAAGGGATTTTTAATTATGTTCTTCATAATTGATATCAATATTTTATTTTGGTTATTATTCTATTATTAATTCCAAATCAATAGCTTTTTATATTGGTAACCAACTAATATCACTTTATAAAAATTTGCTATAGACATATGATTCTGTTCCTGTATGTTCAGTTTTCTGTTTCACTTTTAAATATATTAAATAAGCTAAATAATTCCAAGGATTATGATATTTGTGAACATGATTATCAAAGGATATACCTTCTTTCTCAAATACTGTTCTTGTTAAATCACATATATAACATCTATTCTAAGAATCAAAATCTTACATAATTCATTATTATTACCTTTCTGATTCTTTTAATCTCTTAATTCAGCAAAAGTATCAATAATGATACCAAAGATGATATTAAGCCAAATGATATTTATTAGAATAAAAAAGCTTACATCATAAAGAACTCTTTATGAATAATAATTTAAATTTGAATGAGTTGGTGGAGCCTCTAAAACATCTCCTATACCTCCACCTGCTCTTAAACCTTAATGAATTACAAAAACTAGACATTAAAAGGCAGAATAACAAACTGTTGCATCTAAAGATTCTTCATCTTCAATATTAACATTATCTGCTTTTAATTATTATTTAAAATCATTACTTTAATATGCTACCAAAGAATACAAATACCTAAATATAATATAAAATTTAAATACATTATTAATACTCCCAATAAAGCAGTCATCAACAATTACTTATAATTTAGTGAAATACTTTTGATAACATTTCGTAACACTTATGAATGATCTATAATATCTAATAATAGAAATCCATAAAATAATTTATTATATAAGAGACCTAACAAATTGATAACAAGTAATAAAAACCAATAAAAAGTATAACTACTAAATAACATTCTTTTGATTATATAAAATGCTTGTAATAATGTAATCTAGAAAGGATATATAACAGTTTTTTGATTAACCTACTAAGACTATCCTTAATTTGATTTCTTATTATAATTTAATTATATTAAATCTGAAACCTGTTTATAAATTCGATCATACTCTAATTACATTCTTATAAATATCCAAATGAGCATGATCAATCCATATAAAATACAATCTACTATAGCTATAGCTTTAGCAAAATTAGCTAATTTTTCTTCAGTATCATTTATTGTAATTAGAATATTCAATAATAGTGCTAAAATTATACAGATATTTCTTAAATAAACAATGAAATTATTGTTAAATCTAATTCCAATTTTTCTTAATTTCATAAAATGTACCATTTCCATATAAAAATAATCCATATTATCTAATAATCCATTAATCTTATCATTTATAGAATCTCTTTCTACTTCTTCCATAAATTATAGTTTAGTTTCTTCTGTTAAATATTTCATTAGAGTAGGAACTTAAAAATATATTTTCTCTAATTTTCCATTCATATTAACAATTTCAATAGAAGCAGTCTCATTTTTATAATAATTTAAAGCTCTTCTCAATTTTGGATTACTTTCATGATCTTTTATCCTTGGAATATATTTGCTCAATTTCTTGAGTAATAAATACATCATAAATGTTTCACCAACCATCTCCTCCATCTCTTCTTCTTATATTGCATTTACAAAAGATTATTATGAAATTTTCAAATGTTGCTATGAACGATTATTATGAAGATTTTCAGAGAAGAATTCCATGAATTAATTTTAATTAGGCAAAGTTTCTTTTGTGTCCTTTGTCTAAATAACACCATGATGATTAATAGCTTCTTCTGCTTCTGTTTTCACTCTATCCAATACTTTCACTTCTAAATTTATTTATATTTATGTATTTCTTATCTTTTTAATGATTTTCCAATAAACTTATTCTGCTCTCTCAAAGAAAATCTAAGGATTAAAATAATGAGATATCTTCCTTGCAATTTCTTATTCACTATTACCTTCCATTAATGATAATTATAATAAAAATACTTTACTTCTTAAACTTGAAAATACTATGTCTATTCTTTTAAATTCATTTTTTTTTTCAACTCTTTGTTGAACTATAATTTATTCAAGAACTTCTAATATTTTAGTTGATTAACATAATTCTGTTTAATTTTCTAAACAAGGACCTTAAACACATTCAATTAAAAAATCTAATAGTTTTTAACCTAATGCTGCATTATGTTCATTCATTATTTCAACATATTTTTCAAATAATTCAGCTGTAAACATAATAAAATTAATTGGTTATTTACTATTAGGTTAAATCCTTAAAAAGTTTTACATATCACTAAAATGATCTTCACAACCTAATCGAAACATTTCAAAAATCAAAATACATCCATTTATCTTATTATTTAAAATCTTATTTATATTTCTATTTTTTCTTTCTATTTTTGATATCTCTGCCATTTTCACATCTTAAAACATATCTGTTATAAAATTCTATAAATTAATTATAAATGTATTTTAAAGATCTCTTTGTAAATATAATAAAAAGGAATTCTATATTTCTCTTGATGAATCATCTATATAATCTACAAATGCTTTAATATATTCTAGTTTTTATTCTGAATCAACTTCTTATTTAATTAAATCACATAAAAAATCTGTAAATCCAAGTTCTCCCAAATCTTTAAGAATTGATTTAGTTATTTATAGATCTTCTTTATAATTTGATAATTTTCTTACAATATTAATAGATTTTAATTTTATAGATGGAGATACTGAAGTTTCAGATAACATTTAAATAAGTGCAGTTACCATTCTCTTAAATTTTGTTGTATCATCCCTTTTTAATGTAACAATTAAATTTACTAATTATTAAATTTCATTTTCTCTTTCTGAGGCTACAAGATGTTCATCTATTAATTTTGTTCTTTAAGATTTTATAGAATTTGTCCATTTATCTAAAATCCCTTATTCTCCTATTTACAAATCATTTCTCAATAACTAAAAGGCAATTTCTGATTACTAAAAGAATGATATTGTATCAATTATTCTTCTAATATTGTCCTTATCAACTTCATTTTCTTCTTTAGCCAAAAAACTTAATTCTTGATTCTATTCATCTTAATTACTAGATAATAATTTATGAGTTAAATTAAATAATTTAGTTGGTTTTTATCCACTTCTTCTTTTAAAATTAGAATTTTTCATTTTGCAACCAAGACCTCCATTAGGAACATCAGTAGTGAAATCTTAAACTCTTTAAATAGTTTCATATATAGTTTATGCCATAAAAATAATTTCATTCTAAACAACATCTTCAAAGTATTCTTATTCCTCTTTATAAAAATATTTTGGACATACTTTTTTTACAAAGTCTTTAGTAACTTCTAAAACACCAAAAATTATATATATAAAACTAGCTTTTTCATGAGTAATAGACATAATAAATTCTTAACTAGTGTAGTAATTTCTTATACCAAAAATATTGAATACAACACTATTTACTAATTTTGCACTTCCCATCTTCTTTAGATTCTAATTGTCAACAAAACTTACAGTCATTTATTTAAATATTACTTCAGTAATTGTTTTAACAACTTCTTATTTTTCTTCAAATGTTAAGAATTATAAATTATCTAAAAATACACTTTGAAAATAGAGTATCAATTCTAATTTTAATGGATACCATTCATCTAATTATTTCAACATTTCAGCTACTTTATTAACTGGAAAGAGTTTTTTAACAAATTCATTAATTAAAATAGATCTTTTGGAACAAATAACTCTCATTAATCTTAAGAGTTCTGTCATGAATAAAACTTCTATTGGCATTTCAATTGATCCATTAAATGATGCATGTTTTTATTAATTATGTTATGTTTGAGGAGCAGGTGCATGACTAGCAGTAAAGAATTATTCTAATCTAAAGAGATAAAGTGTTTGAATTAGAGTACCAATATCTTTAGCAAATGTTGTTAATTATTTAGTAGATTAAAATAAATGAATAATAGCATAATTATTTTATACAACATCACTTTCTTTTACTTTTAATAAAATTTACAAAAATTAAAGAAAATAAATAGCTGCTTCATAATTTTTATTTGCAAAATTATTACCAAATATAGAAAATAATTTGGCTAAAATTGAATGTTCATCATTATATTTATCTAATGAGAATAAAATATTATAATTATCTCTAAACAATTCAGCAAATAAAATATATATTAAGGTTTATAATTACTTTCTCTTTACATTAGACATTTCATGTAGAAATGAATCTTTTTTCTTACTTAAATTTAATATCATTTCTTAATTTTCTTCATTTCTTATTACAAAATAAATCAAAAATAAAATACTCTTTTCTAAAATATCACTTTTTATTTCCCATCCTTTTTTATTTGCATTACTTACAAGTACATCCTTTTCTCTAAATAGAGTACTTGTTTCTTATATTAAATTTTCAATTAATTTTTACATTAAATCATGAAATCCTAAATATCTTAATAATTTTTATCTATAAAATATAGTCAAAACATCAATTGATAATGAATTATTGATTTTCCATACATATTTTTATTATTAATCCATTGTAGCAGATTTCAATGATTATAATTATTCTTCATGTTTATCCCTCATTGGACTTTATGCTGAAATATCAACTAAATCAAGTTCTGCTTTTGATACAAATTATTCTATAACAGCTACTTCTTATCTTACTTTACTTTTAACCATCTTTTCTTCTTATGCTTAATAATGTTTTTCTTCATTTTCCAATTAATTAATTTCCATAAACATTTACATATCAGATTTAGCTGCATAATCAGGAAAGAATATTACTAACATATCTGATAAAGCATCATTTATTGTTTCATAATGTTTACTAGAATCTTTTTCCAAAGATGATTTTAAATCTATTATTGCAAAATGTAATTTCCAATAAATATTAGAAAAATCTGTAAATATATTTTAATTTACTTATAATTCTAATTCTCCTTAATCAAATGCCTCAATCAAAATAGTTTAATTTAATGTTTAAAGAAAATTACTTCTTGATGAATAAATAAGCCATAATAATTCAGTAACTTTAGCTGATAATCTTATTTAATTTAATGTAAGTAATTCAATTAAAAAGTAAACCAAAGATATATCTGTCTATTTTATACCTCCCATATATTCTAAGATCACTGTCTTACGAGCATAAGAACACTCTCTCAATATTGTT
Source organism: Paramecium pentaurelia (assembly GCA_905183005.1). Taxonomy (NCBI): domain Eukaryota; phylum Ciliophora; class Oligohymenophorea; order Peniculida; family Parameciidae; genus Paramecium; species Paramecium pentaurelia. The sequence continues at coordinate 141,458 of CAJJDO010000149.1, forward strand.
GTCAATTCTTATGTTGTAAATATATCCTTTTAATTTAATTAACTTTATGATTGTTATCCTCTAGTGTGATAACTAGCTCTTTTGGCTTATCTCAATCTTTAAACTACTTCTGCATATTTTTTTTCTTTTGCAAACTTCTATAAATATTGAAGATCATCAAATATTGTTTAATTATCTTCTGTGATAATAAATTAATCTGCCATTCTTGATTATTAAAATTACTCTAATAAAATTAGAATCTCTATCAATTCATCAAGCCAAATCATACTCTTTGCATAAGTTGTTCTAGATACTGCCCTTTTTGTTACTGTACTCTCAAACAAATAATCTTTCACTTCTAAAGGTTTCTATTCTTTTGATTTCTTATTTCCTTATAATTAATGTTTAATGTATTTCTCTTCTAGAGTAGCTGATACAACAGAATTCTTTAAAAATTCAATGAATTAATGATACATATTATAAAAATTGTGAGCATTACTAAGATATTCAATAAATAATCCTTTTTTTAAAAATTCTGTAAATGTTAAAATCAATTATTTGATATAAACATGATCATTACCTTTTATTTCATAAATTGATTTGTTTATCCAGAAATTTGAAATGAATTCTGATAAATACAACCAAAAATCCACTGTCTTATCACTTTCAACTAAATATTTTTTTGCCACTTTCTAATACACATCAGAAATCTTTTTTTGTGCAAATGCATAGAGTATAATCTCATACTCTTCTTTTTTAAAAAGTGCTAAGAATCCTTTACCTTTATTTTATTTAACAACCATCTTTAAATATTAAGGGAATTAGGCCATTGGTAATGGTTTTAAGTGTTTAGCCATATATGAATTTTAGAATAACTCTAAAAAATATGATTTTGTTAATGATGATATATTATTATCTTGAATTATTTAGGCAACTATGTAGAAAGGGAATAAAGTTTTAATTTACTTTAAAGTCAAAGCTGGAGATGATTTAGATATTTCTGAAGCCAATCTTACACAAGAAATTATATAATCATGTTATGGTTATCTGTTTTGGGAATTCAAACCATCAATCATATTTGGGCTACTAGCTAGATTATTAGAATCTATAGATTTTCGAATTGTTCTTGAAAAATCTTATGGTTTCTCTTTTAAAATCCTTTGAATATTACCATCAAATATAAATTATGAGAAAATAGAATCCTTATTTTCTTTAAAGATATGATCTATAATTCCTTCAATACCTTCTTTTTTTCTAAATTCAGTGAAGAGACAAAAGGCAATTAATAAATTGAATGCATGTTTATTATAATTTGTAAATTTTGTTTCCTTTGATAATTGAGTGACTTCAAATTCAAATGAAACCATAACATCAGACTATTAGAATAATTATGTAATTAAGATGTCTAATCTCATTAAATCATTCACTTGTCCTCTAAGGAGTATATGTTTATAGAGACAATACCATTATACAACATATAAGGAATTATCATTAGAATTCTTACATACTAATTATAAAAATGAGGAAAGTGCATCAATTAATTGGTTGATATCTTATTAAAACATTTCTTCATCTTATAATTCCTCTTATACCTCATCTGATTTAATAAAATCTTTATCCTCATATAATAATCCATTAATATTCAATTCATAGATAATTTTATTCACATAATCTATGCAACCAATTTCTCTGGCGATACATTATCTCCTTACTAAAGGTTCAGAGATTAAATTTTCTTAGGCCAAGGTTTCATGAGTAGCAGTTAGCCACAACATAATTTTAATTAAAGACTTGACTGCTTAATTTACATTTTAAATAGTTTAGGCTTGACATCTAAGAAATTGAGATGCAAGATCTTTTTATTCTTTAGAATCTTTAAATTTAAGATCTTTGAATTTGAATTTAAGAGTAGATAATTACATAGAATTTTTAGCTAAAGCAATAAGAGGGAACATTAAATCTAAGACTTCACTTAATTCTTCAATTTCACTTTAGTCTACAACTTCAAATTTAAAATTGGAACCTGAAAATTCTTCACTTGCTAATACATCTAAATATTTAGTATTAAGAGGATTTAAGTTAATAAATGTAGGTTTAAAAGTTTCATCATCAGATTTATAATGTCTCATATCAACTTTATTTTTAGCTTGTCTTCTCTTTTCAATTTCAATAAATTCAAGTACTTCTTTTTCTTATTATGTTAATTGATATTTATTCTTTTTTGTGAATGAATCTAAATCAGGAAACAAAGTAACCCATTCATCATGTAATTATTTATATAATTTTTACTCTAAGTTTTCTTCTCCATATTAATTAAACATTCCTAATTTTGTAATTAATTTAACCTGATATCCACCTTCTTCTTAGTTGTCAACTTCAATTGGACTTTTACCATCTTTTGTAGCAATATTAAAGGTTGTATCAATTGTGAAAGGCAATTAATCTTTATAGAATATGGGATTATTGCCTAATTTAGTAACAAAAAGTAATTAATGATCAGCTAAGCATTAATCTTAATCAATTTCTTCCTAATTACCTTATGTTTATTAATATTAAGTTGGAATACGTTCATCTTATTGAGTTTAAATATTATTTTAATTATTATTATTATTAATATGATTCATTAGATTTCTATATAATTTAATTCCTGGTAAGTTTTTTGATGTTGTTGATTTAGGTTCAGTTTATTTTAATGAATCTAATTTTTTAGATGATGTAGTATTAATATTTCTATATTTATTAATAATTTCTTTAGATAATTGTAATTTATTATCAAATGGATTTACTCTTAAGAATTCTCCTGTTAACATATGTCTAAGTAAGAAAGTAGTATAACCAACTAAATTTGGTTTATTACCAACATGAAATTAAATTTCATCACTATATTTTTAATCATTTTCTGGTAAGATCTAAAAAATAGATGCTGCTTTCTCAATTAAATCAGAATTCTATATATCATTTATCTATAAATAAACTGATGGATAACATCCAACAGCATTAATTGATGATGTTAAATAACCTTTATTTATTTAATTATCTTAGGCATCATCAATTTTTATTGATCTAATTCTTGATTCCTATCTCTCTTTTTTTATTTTTTATTACATATGTACTATTCTTACATATTAACCATAAAATAAATGACTTTTATCTTTATCCCTTTTTAATACTATTGCTTAAAGTGTGTTATGGCTTATTGATTCTTTTGAATCTGTAGCAAATTATTTATATTGGGCTTTGTAAAATTTAAATTGATATTAATTTTCAATGATTGCTGGAATAGTTAGAAACTAATTATTGTGATCAAGATTTTGAGATTTTACAACTTCAGGCAATCGATATATTTCTTATAAAGTATCAAATTTTAAAATAGTGTCACTTTAAACAAGTAAAAATTGATCAAAAGAATGAACTGGACATCCTTATTTTATATCTAATGCTAAAGGATCAGGTTGAACTGTAAAATACATTGAAGAACTCAAAATGGTTCCTATATTTGAATTTGAATTATTGTTTTCTGCTCTTAACAAAAATACTTAACTCAATGGCTAATAGAGCATTATTGTATCTCCATACATAATTTTTTGTCCTTTAGTTTACTTCAATAGATTTTGATTATATTTTTTTTCAGTTTCCATTCTTGTATAAAGTAGTTGTTTCTAAAAATCTAAAGAAGCTCCAAACTACTTATCAGAATTATATTTTTTTTAAGCTTCATACAAAAGTTTTGGGAACACAGTAAATACCATATGTTGAGGGAAATTATACATATTAAATGTACAAGAATTACCTAATTATAATCTTGTTTCCATCAAATATTGTTCATTTCTAGCAAGTAGATAATATATTTTATTATCTACCATGCATCTTAGAATAATATTATCTCCATATTTCAAGATTTATTATTCTTCTTCCATAAATGAATTAATTATAATTTTGTTCTAAAAAGTGTAATAGTTTATCGATTGCTTATATATCTAATAATGATTTATAGATATATTAATCCTTTCATTTATAAAGAAATTATATATCAAATTGTAAGAAGTTTTATCAATAGAAATTCAATTTTGCAATATAATAAACAATCCTTTATAATTTATAATCAATTTTTAACCGAAAAACACATTGATAATTTAGACATTCCAATTATTTTGTTTAGAAAAATGTCTACATTAATAAGAAATCTTTTTTCATATCTACAAATTCTTAAAATATCAGTATAATGGGTATTGAAATGTACTTGTTTTTTATTGATAAAACATTTATAAAAAAGTTGAGCTTATAACTATTATTTATAGTAGATGACATTTTATTAATTTTCGACAACATAATCTGTGATAAGAATGGTTAATTTTTTATAAGCAATTTATAAATCTAAATCATTACATATGAATAAGCCGAGATTCTTGTTATAGTTTGCTATAAGAGAAGCAAAACATTAAGAAGATAAGAGGATTGAATTAGAAGCCATGAATAATGTTGAAAAAGAAATCTAACAGTTCGAGAACAGTGAGTAAATTGATAAAATAATTAGTGTATGGAAATTGAAGCCTTTAAAGATCATTCAAAAAATAGCCATTTTTATCACTAAAATGAAACATTATTCACCTATTTATAGATTTAAGATATTGAATAAGAATATATTTTATTTGATAAGGGATCGAACAAGTTCATTTTAATATTACCTTTATAGTCGACTGTTAGAAAAAAAGCCAACAAGAGTATATGTTATTTTAATATGAAATAGTTTGGTTAAATGAAGTATGAAGGAAAACTAACTAATGCTATTTGGTGGAGAACATGGTCATTTCTAAAAAGTAATCAAACTGTTTTATTACCTGCTGATAAGTTCCTATTTGTTTGGGATGTTATCTTAATGTTTGTAACCATTATGAATATACTCTATGTTCCATTATAGTTGTCATTTGACTTGAGCAAAGAAGAAATAGGAAATGCATACCTTTTATTTAGTACTCTTCCAAGTTGCATATTTTTGGTCGAATTAGTCTTGAATTTTTTTAAAGGCTATTATGTAAGAGGAATATTACATACATCAAAACGTGATATATTTTGGCATTATGTGAAAGGAGAGTTCATTATAGATCTGACAGTTGTGTTACCATTCATTCTTTCATGGTTTGGCTACTCATTTGCCAATTATCTTATGTTGATACGAATGACTAAGGTAAGAAGGACTATGGTAGTCATAGAGGAGATCTCAAATTTCAAAGAAAAGACAGCAGTAATATATTCTCTATTTTGTTTAATTTATTCTCTTTTGTTGATATCTCATTTTTGTGCATGTTTATTTCATTATTTTGCCATTCTTGAAGTAGATAATGGATATTCACACACTTGGCTACATTAATAAGGAATATATGAAGCAGATGCATATGTAAAATACTTTACTTCATTATATTGGGTAACAATAACTTCAATGACTGTGGGATATGGTGACATAGTACCTGTGACTACTCCTGAAAAAATCTTAGTCACTTTTTTAACATTTTTAGTAGTTGGTACATTCGGTTATGCTTTAGGAATGATTCAAAGTATCTTCTATAAATTAGCTGAATAATAAAATCTTAATAATGCTAAACTTAGATTAGTAAGTAATCATATAAAATAAAGAGGATTAAATACATAATTACAATTTAGAGTTAGAAAGTATATTGAATATTATTTATAATTTAAATAAGAGGAAGAATTAGATTTAGATGAATTAATGGGTTAATTAAATCCAAAATTAAAATAAGAAGTTTAAATAGCAATGTATTATAGTTATTTAAAAAATTCAAAATTGTTAGGTTCAAATCTATCAGATGAAATACTTAAGAAATTATGTTAATGTGTTCATGAAAGAACTTATGCTCCTGAAGAATTTATTATTAAGAAAGATGATCATCCTGATAAACTCTACATAGTATTATCAGGAAGAATCAAATCAGTATTATTAGATAGAACAATAAAGAGATATGTAAGTGGTAAATTAGTTTGTGAAAGAGAATTCTTCTTTTAAGATTATATGTAATTTGATATGGTTGCCTAAACTTTTGTATAAGTAGCCTATATTAATTAAACTGATTTCTTGAATATTTTATAGAAGGATACTAGATAATATGAAAAATATAGACTTACTTTGGATAGAACATAATTTGGAGACAATAACAATTAGATAATTTGTGAGGCATGTTCTAGTCATCATTAATTTAAACATTGTCCACTTGTTTTCTTTAGAAAAAATAAAAATAAAGTTATCTCAATTTATAATAGCAGCATTAATCATGAAAGACAAATGCATATTAGATAGAGAAAGAAAAGAAGATTCAATTGTTAATTAATAAAGGAGAGAGCCTTAGATTAAATTCTGGATTTGAATAAATCTCTAGCTGTAGTTGATAGCAAACTTCTCATTAGATTAGGTATACAAAGAAATGAGGAAGATGAAGCATCATATCCTGATTAGACAATTGTTTAACATTCATAATAGGCTTCTTTGAATTAAAATGATTAAAGATATGTAATAAAAAATAGAATCATGAGGTAAGTAAGTCATAGAAGTTTACTTATGCCTTCTGGGAATAATGTTTAAGATAATTTGGAAGATAATTAGGCTTAGATATTTAATGCAGAAACAAACATTGATAAAGTAGAAGAATATGATTATTATTACCCCCATTATAATATCTCAAAAGTAACAAAGTTGATTAATAATTACAATATATATTCTAGAGTATTAGAGAAGATAAGAGGTCATAAAAATAGATTTGCTTAATATATTGCTAGATAGATAATGTATAAAATTTTATGAATAAACTTTATTATTTGTATCATCAATTTAATTTAATAAAATATATATATAAAAAAAAGATGATTAAAAATGAAGAAATTATACTTTTAGAAAATAGATATGAAATTTATTTAAAAAAAGAAATTGGAAGAGGATAGTGTGGTGTTATTTATGAATGTTAAGATTTATTGAATGAAGACCCAAATAAAAAAATATGTGCAAAAAAAGTAATAGAATTTTATAATTAAGATTACTTGTTTCTTATAAGATGAAAAATCAAAAAGAGAATTTGAATTAATGTCTAAATTAAAGATAGTGGCTAAAGGAAATCCAAATATAGTTAATGTTATAGATGTTTTACTTCATGATGAACATGTCATCTTAATCTTAGAAAGGTGTGAATGTGATCTATCAGACTTAATCAGAAAAAGAAGAAGGTAATAACAAAGATTTACACCTGCAGAAGCATTAGAAATTATTAAATAAATAACTAATGGATATAAATTACTCTTAGAACAAAATATAATACATAGAGATCTGAAACCATAAAATATACTTTATCTTAATAATACTTACAAAGTATAAAATATTAATAATCTTAAGATAGCAGATTTTGGATTGGCAAGAATAGCTGATAAATTTGGTATCTATACAAAATTAGGAACTCCTAGATATGCTGCTCCTTAATTATTTTGGGATTATTAATATTCCTATTCAGCTGATATCTACTCTGTAAGATTAATTATTATCTCAATAGTTGGGGATTATATTTTATTAATTAATCTACGATTCATTTCCATTTGATGCTAAAGATTTTTAACGACTTAAACATGAGTTGTTTCTCTTGAAATATAAACCCATTAAAGTTAGTAGAGATTTACCTGAAGTTTTATATTCATATTTACCCTTTAGTTTAAGCTTGATGATTCAATTCCAAATTTGATTGAATAAATGCTTTTGTATCATGAGAAAGACAGAATCAATTGGACAACATTGTTTAAACATAAACTATTAATTAATAATTAATTTGAAACTAAATTAATTAATTAAGTAGAAACTAAATCAATTAATCAATTTCAGGAATTATCAAAATAAATAACTAAAATTGAGAAACCATCAAAAAAATAAAATATCAATCAACAAACAACAGATTTCCAAAATTAAATAATTCCAAATACCTAACCTATCATTTCAAAAGAAATTTCAAAATCAGTTAAAGGAGTTGATTAAAGTTACCTATTTTAAATCTTTTTTGTTTTTATTTTATTAGAACTCTAAAAGAGAAAGTTATGATTAAATTGTATTTTATTTTTTTAATTAATTTTCTTGAAAATATAAACAAATCAGCATTATCATAAATTTTAAGAAATACATAATATTAACATTCTAATAATTTCTTACATTTAAAGAAAGGATTATGTAATTTAGAGTATATCTTGATTGAGAGTTCAAAAAATAAATAATTACTTTTAATAGAATAATAATAATAATTTAATAGGTTATTAATTAATTATAAATTAAAATTTTATTTTTATATAATAGAACTTAGAAATTCAATTTAAAACTCTTAATCTATTTTATTTTATAGATGGACTCGTATTACAGAATTAAGTTATTTATATTTAGGAAATAAAGAAATAAATGAAAGCAGTTCAACTGGAGTATGAAAATAGTAAGATTGACTTATTTAAGGTAAATATATCTTTGATAAATTTTAGATGATTATATACATCATTTATAATAGTCTAAGCAGACAACACTAATATATATGATTTTATTTGATTGTTCAAATTTATAATATAATATATTATTTCTATTAAAATCTATAACATGATTAAAACTTATCAATCAATCTAAGGTTTCATAAATAATTTCTCATTATCCATGAAAATAAGTAAATAAATATTAAAGCAAGAGCTGACCTTGTAATTAATGATGGTTATGACTAATTGTTATTCTACATTATATTTCTTGCCTTATTCAATTATTTAATATCAACTACTTTCTAATTCCTATCATAAAATCCTAATTTTATTTTAAATATTTCATCTAAGAAATCACAATGATTATTTAAATTGATTCTATCAATTAATTCAAAAATTGTATTGAGTTTTGCTAAACAATATTTTTCATTTGGAACCTCTTGTTCTTTAAAATTATTCATCATTTTATAATATTTTTGTTTTATTTATTTAAGAATTTATATAAATTCCATATCTTCATTGAATTATTGTCTAAACTACTCTATATCATTTATAAATTATTTTAATAAATGCATTGCATTTTTTTGTAGAGTGATACCTCTAAGATAACATCCTTTTCTTTAAATTCTATAAAATTTGTTTTAATAATCCTTAACCATTATAAAATATTGATTTAAATATGAATGAAATTCTTATGTCTTAACTCTAACAGATACTTAGAGAGAATGAGTTTAATAATTTGTATGAAGTTATCTTCTTAATTCAAGTGATAATTTTAATTAAGCCATTTTGGCATCATCATTTTATTAATTATTTTCAATTATTAAGGTTGTAAAAGCTATCAATTTATTTTATGATTATATTTATTGTTATTATTTTTTTAAAGATTAAAAGTCTACTTGATGCTATCCTGATATAATTAACCAAATAATAAAATTTGTGATACCTGATTAATCTTATTCTATTATACCAAATATTTATTAGATTGCTTATGTTAAAGGTATTTATTAGCCTTCACTATTAAATTTTGGGTTTTATTAAATACTATCTGCCCACCAAAGAGTTAATACATTTTCTTCTTCTTATTTATTAAAAATAATTTTTTTTTAATTTATTATATCCTCTGCCTATAATTCTGATATTTTAAAAGAATCAATCAATATAATTAATTTAGAATTTAGCTTAACTTCATTGATATTTTACTAATGATGTTGAATATTTTATTTTTTTTAGACTTTTTATTCTAGTTGAATATGTTAAATAGGTTAGATTTCAATATCCTTAAGTTATTATGGTTGATCTTAAATTATATTTTAAAACTGAGAAACTAATTTATAAAATTATAAAAATACCTTAAGGAAAACTCTTAGAATATTCTACACTTTATTTAATGCATTTTTCAGGATTTTTTTCAAGATTTGCTTATAATTATGCATATTCATTTTCATTATTTTTAAGAGAGGCTACATAATTAGTTTATACAAATTAATTCATTAATTCATTCATTACATTAAGAATTGGATGATTATTAATTTATTATTAATCTTTGGTTGGATTTTTTTATTAATTTATTTGAACTAATAGTCGTTAACTTTTTGTAGAAATATCTAAAAGTTTCTTAAATTCCTTTTAACTATCCTCAATTTTATTATTGGCTTACAAATGTATTAATAGTTATTAAATACTTCCTTTCTAAATTTAAGTAAAATCTTCAACATCTTAAGAACATTAGATTACTTAATTATTTTTAGTTTCAACAGTGGGATTAGTTGCTAAAAATACTTAATTACATTAAACAACATTTGTTGCTTAATCTTCATTCTATATGAATGATTTATATACTATTTCATTCAATTCAATATTTCCAGTATATACAATCAATTATTACTTTAAACCCTCAAATGCATCCGTAAACTCTTAAATAATTTTATTTTCATCCTAAGGATTGATTATTACATTATTATAATCATCTAATTCTTATCTTATTTAACCCTGATCCATAACTTAATAGATAAATGGAAAATCTAAATTTCCATTGTTATGCAATCGTTCTCTTAATTAATTGCTTATCAATGTTGGGAAATTTTTGCCAACAGCAATGCTAGCAAATTAGATTTAGAATATTGAAGTTATTTGTTTGACTAATGGAAGAAATTCATCAAAAATAAAAGGTTCAACTCCATCTGAAATAAAACATATCGTCAAATATTTTTTATCTATATGTTAAGTAATCAAAATTTCAAATAATTACTTAAAAACTTTATTGAAATTGCTTTCCCTATGATCTAAGTATTTATTAATATCATATAAAACAGAATCAGTTCTATCTTATGATATACCAAATTGAAAAGCCAATTTATGTTTGATACTATTGAATACTTTATGAAAACATTTCAAAAATATTGGATAATGTGCATTCATTGAAGTTGTTCCATCAACTAGCAATACAAAAAAAGATTCTTAAGAATTTGATTTATTTGCTCTAAAAGGATACATCTAATTTTTATTAATAAACTTTTTCTTTCTTTTCTTATCACTTTTAATTACATATGATTTTCTATTAAAAAATAAAATAATTATAAAAAATAAATGATAGAAATAAAATAATAATAACTTTTAGATTGACATATTAATATTGTGATAATAATATTATTATTAATGTAAATTATAATAAAACTAAATGATAAATGAGAAATATAAAATAAAATAATAGAAAATTAAAGAATAATATTTTAGAATATAATTCTTTATATACTTATTTGTTAATATTTTTAATAAGGATATCATTTATATTTGGATTTATTAATTTATGAATATAATATTTCTTTTTTTACAAATCATATATTATGAGAATTAATTAATTTTATTTAACAAATTCCATTTTAATTAAGAGTATTAAATGTGAAGAAAAAGCATAATTTTGATAATTATTGAATAATTTTTGTTTAATTCAATGAGAATGAACAGGAATATTCAAATAGATTTGAAAATGTATATAAAAAAGGGGTTTTTTTAATTAATTTCTAGAATATATGATAACACGTGTTTTTGGATATATATTATTTAAGCTATGGTGAATACAAATCATAAATATTTTTAATGAATAGTAAATAGAAGGCCTTTGCCTTACTGTTGCTCTTTATGCTCTCAGGAGTATAAGTGATGACATAGGATTTGACTGATGAACAAAGAAAGTTATTAGAACAATCCTAAGAAACCCATGAATTCTAAGCTGAAACAGGTAGATTGATGGATATTCTTATTAATTCTCTCTATACTCAAAAAGAAATCTTTCTTAGGGAATTAATCTCAAATGCTGCCGATGCTTTAGATAAAATTCGTTTTTTAAGTGTTAAGAATCCAGAGATTTTGGGAGATAAGACAGAATTAGCAATTAGAATTGAAATAAATACAGAAGAAAAGTCAGTTACAGTAACAGATAGTGGTATTGGTATGACAAAGAATGATTTAATCTCTAATTTGGGTACTATAGCAAAATCAGGAACAACTCAATTTATTGAGGCAATTAAAGGAGGTAATGTAAATTTGATTGGTCAATTTGGTGTTGGTTTCTATTCATGCTTCTTGGCAGGATAGAAGGTTACTGTTGCATCAAAAAATACAGATGATGATTAATACATTTGGGAATCTTAAGCAGCCCATTCATTTGCTGTATCTAAAGATCCAAGAGGTAATACTTTAGGTCGTGGTACTTAAGTCACTATTCATTTGAAATAGGATGCAGTAGAATTTGCTGAAGAGAGTACAATTAGAGAATTGATAAAAAAGTATTCTGAATTTATCAATTTCCCAATTTACTTAAAAGTGACAAGAGAAGTTACAAAATAAGTAGATGAAGAACCAGAATAATAAGATTAATAAGATTAAACTGATGATGATGAAGTCAAAGTTAAAGATGATGATGATGATGATGATGCAGATACAAAGAAGAAGGCTACTAAAACTATTAAAGAGAAGGTATCTGAATGGATGCAAGTAAATGAAAATAAAGCCATATGGTTGAGACCTAAAGAAGAGATATCAGATGATGATTATAAGAAATTCTATAAAGTATTATCTAAGAATTCAGGTGAAGATCCATTCAATTGGGTTCATTTTAAGGCTGAAGGTGAAGTTGAATTTACATCTCTTATTTATGTTCCAAAAAGAGCACCAAGTGATATGTTTGATAATTATTATGGAAAATAAACTACAAATTTGAAATTGTATGTTAGAAGAGTTTTGATTAGTGAAGAATTTGAAGATATTCTTCCAAGATATCTAAGTTTTGTTAAAGGTGTTATTGATTCTGATGAATTACCATTAAATGTTAATAGAGAAACACTATAATAACTTAAAATGTTGAAGGTTATCAGTAGAAAGATTGTTAAGAAGATATTAGAATTATTTTAAGATGCTGCTTCTTATGATGAAGAAGATGAAGATGAAACTGAAGAAGGAGAAGAAGATGATAATATGGCTGAAACAACTCCAGAAGAATAATAAAGATTAAAGGATGAAAAGAGAAAGAAGAAGATGGATGAATATAATGAATTTTGGAAAGAATATGGAAAGAATATCAAATTAGGTGTTATTGAAGATTCATCAAATAGATAGAAATTGGCTGAATTAACAAGGTATAATTATTATTTAAATTATTATATGAAATATGTTGGGTATGATGATAAAATTCATATAGATAATAAATGGAATTATTTCTATTTATTATATGATCTATATAAACAGTCGTCTGATTCAATATATTTCTAATCTAATATTATCCATATATTAAATATTATACCTAATATTTTATTTTAGATGGTATTCAAGTAAGAATTCAACTGAATTAACTTCATTTGATGATTATATTGAAAGATCCAAGCCTGGATAGGATTCAATTTATTATTTAGCTGGTGAAAATAAAGAATAATTATTGGCATCTCCAATCATTCAAGGATTAATTAAAAAAGGATATGAAGTATTATTGTTGGAAGATCCAGTTGATGAATTCACATTTTAACATTTGAATGAATATAAACAAAAGAAACTTGTTAATGTAGGAAAAGGTGATTTCAAATAACCTGAAGATAATGATGAACAAAGAAAGAAATAAAAAGCTTTAAAGAAAGTATTCTAACCTTTGACTGATTGGTGGAGAAAGTTATTATCAGAAAATGTTGATTCAGTAGTCATTTCATAAAGATTGATTGAAGACCCACTCATTGTTGTTTCTTCAGAATCTGGATATTCAGCTAATATGGAAAGAATATCAAAAGCTTAGGCTTATTCAAGCAAGGGAAGTAATTCTCAACAATTTGGTAAGAAGATAGTTGAAATCAATCCAAATCATTAAGCTATATAAGAATTATTATAAAGAGTTAAAGATGATCCAGATTAAGAAACTGAAGAAATGGCTAGAGTTCTATATGAAGCTGCTTTAGTCAATTCAGGTAATATTTATCATTTATATTTATCTAGGTTATTCTATCCCAAATCCTGAAAAATTTGCCAGTAGATTCTATAAATTATTTAATTCAGCCTTGGGTATTGATAGAGATGCACCAATTAAAGAATTTGAAGTTGAAATTGAAGAAGAACCTGAAGCTTCATCTGAACCAACAGTTGATTAAGATGGAACTAAATGGGAAAAAGTAAATACAGATGATGCATAATGGGAAACTGTAAGTGATGATAAAAGAGATGATTTATGATTCATTTATACATTTTGTATTGTAAATTTTTATCTTATTTATTTTAAATTCAATTAAAATCTGATAGGATATGTTATATTCTCTTAGAATATTTTATATTTGTAATTTATTTAATTATTAACAGTAATAAATAAATTTTTAAATAAAAATGAACTCTAACTCTGATTAGTAATAATGTTTTTTTGATTCCTTAGTCATTTCCTTTTCAAAGTATTATTAATTGGAAATTCTGGTGTCGGCAAGTCATGTATGCTTATGAGATATTCTGTATTACATTTCAGTTAATGTTTAAGGAAAATCAATTCACCAATAATTTCTACAACACAATTGGAGTGGATTTTAAAACTAAAACTATTACTATAGGTGAACATAATGTTAAATTGCAAATTGTTAATTATATAATAATATAAAAATAGTGGGACACTGCAGGTTAAGATCGATTCAGAACTATAACTTGTAGTTATTATAGAGGTGCTTAAGGTATTATAATAGTTTATGATATTACTGACAGAGAGTCATTTGAAAATGTGAAAACTTGGATTGCTGAAATTGATAAGTATTATATATCATTTATAGAAGGTATGCATCTGAATCAGTGAACAGAATGTTAGTTGGAAATAAAGCTGATATAACAGAAAGAAGAGAAGTTTCATATGAAGAGGGATTAGAATTATGTAATTTTATTATATATATTTCTTAATTAGCAAGATAATATTAATTTCCTTTTTATGAAACAAGTGCAAAATCATCAATAAATATTGAAGCAGCATTTAATCATATTACAAAAAACATTTTAAACAGAGAAATTCATAATTCAAAAGCTGTAGTTAAAAAAACTTCAAATTTGAGATTATAAACAAGATAATAATAGTAATAATAATAATAATAAGAAAAAAAGAAACAAGAAGATTTATGCTGTTGAGATTAACTATGCATTTTATATTAAATTTACTTAGTTACATTTACATTTTCTAATATAAAATTTTATTTATTTTCTAGTTAGTTTCATTTGTTTTTTTTATTCAGATTGATTAAATGGAGTACACAAAAATTATCATTAATCATTTTAGTTCTTATTTTAGAATTTAATCCCATTCTAAGGAATACTTGGTTTAATAGAAATTAAAATATAATCTGTTATGAAATGAGTATTTAATCACTTTTTAAGATCATCATAAATTCTAAAAAAGAGATCATCTTACTCTTTAGACTCATGGACTTAGTTACTTTTATGACAATCAATTTAATCTTCTTCTTCTTCCTCTTCTGTTTAGAATTTATGATTTTATCTTTAAACTTTAGTAGTGCTTTCTTAAATGCTATCATCATTATCATCTATAAAATGGGATTATTTTGAAATAGTTTGATTATAAGGAGGCATGAGACATAATAGAATATTCACAGCAGCAACAGTAAGTATAAAGACGTGATTATGTGCTAGAAAAGCATCCATCAAAATAATTAAATTTATCAATATTATATATAATTATTGTATAATATGACATTTTTGGATAGCAAATGATTAATAAAGAATAAATGTTAACTAATTCTCTATTATAAACATAGTATATCAGATATTTAAATATATATTTATATAAAATTCAATATTTCAGAATTATTTAAAAAATGGAACATAATATTATGAAATAAAAGATGTAATTAGTTAATAAGTTTTATGTAAAATGAAGTTAAATTAGAAAATATTGTTTTTGTTTTGTGTTAGGGTGATGAAATAAATTTCAACTAATTAATTAGTATTATATAAATGAATTTTTTTTAAATGAATTAGTATTTTCTGTAATCACTACACCGTTTTTGAATTAGCCTTTGATTCTAAAGTTGTAAGCATTGTTTATAATTCCTCACTATTATATCGAATATAGAGGGAAATTTTAGGATTTGAACATGCACAAACACTCTGATGAGCAATGCATCCCTTTTTTAAACATCTATGATAATCAAAAATAAGATTTACTTTCCACAGAAAATATAACTAAAGAACATATAATTGGAACAGATTTTACATACATTTCTATCATACTTTTCTAATTTATTTGCAAACTCAACTATCTTAACCTATTCATAAAGAGCTATAATGCTATTTCGATTATCAATTTCAGATTGGATCATCATTTTAAACTTATCAGATAACTATAAAAAAGTAATCAATAAATAAATATACCTTTATCCATGATTATTTAGTAAATTTAACTTGATCTGCCATAAGAACAACTTTAGTTAACAGCCACTCCAATGGAAAACTAACCTTTATATAAATTTAAATTAAAGATTACTTTTTTGTAGTTACCATCCATACGATATTCAGTTGAAGCACGATCATATTCATCAAGCCATTATGTTGGAGCAACATTGACAGCTTCACTACAATTGAATCCTATTATTTTTTTATATTTAATAAAATACCATGTGAGAATCCAGCATGATAAGTAGCACCTAATGTGATAATAAGTTCACCAGGATGCTATTCTGTTCTGATAATTGAAATTTATTGTTCAGCTAATTCAATAGGTGAAATCTGACATACTATGTCATATAAAAGACGAGGGTTATGTATTCTTTCTTTCTCATACTTCTTATTGAAATATTGTAAAAACTTTTCACTATGTGATGGAGGTATCGCATACCTAATGTTACAATATATATTCATACCATGTTTTTGGAGCTCCTGCATGCATGTAGTTTAAAGAATTTAAATTCAAGTCTTCCTTATGCCAACAGAAATTAGCATACTTCATTCCCAAATAAAGCCAAGGTACTGAAATTCCACTCATCTCATTCTTCTCTTAGAGAACTTAGAAGATAGAATTGCAATTCTTGTTAATGGTACTCAAATTTCCCAATTAACCATCTTAGAAACCTGTGGCATATTTGGTAGCCAATAAATCTGCTGCATACTCTACCTCCACTTCATCATATCTATCTGGGAAGTCAACTATTGACCAGAATTCTATCTCATTCTATCTGATTTGATTTGAAACTTCCCTTGCTCCCTATAACTTGTAACTACATTCAAATTTGTTGGCATAGCTCATATACTCTTGTAAAGTGAAACCAACAATATTCGAACCAAATATCTAATCTAAAAAAACGCACTTACTTCCCCTGCTTATAGTTAATTCAAAGTCTAAACTCTTGTCTCCACTTTCTTTCCCTTTAACTTCATCTCCAAATCACTAAAGAACTTTTTTTCTGGAACTATTAACTCAGAAGGCAAAAGCAATTTCACTATTCCAAATTTCTCATACCCTTTGGCATAAAGATCATCTATTGTCTTAAAAGGATCCAAAAAAAAGTCTTAGTTAACGTGCAAAGTAGGAACTTCTCTAAATTAAAGGTCTTTTATAGAATATGGGAAACGTTCCAGTAATAGTTTTGAATGAGGCTCAGTAATATCATCAGAATTCTTAGAATTTCTAGATTACTTTCTCTACTTCTATGATCTTTTCATATACTTTTTGAAGGTTATTTTATATAATAAATTTATCTAACCATTGACATCTTCTGCTTTAATGATGATTTATTTAAAAGATACTTCTGTTTTAAATCCCCAAAATTTATATATTTATCATTATAATATACCCGTGCGGCATTGAAAATCTGATGAATTCTATTAAGAAATATACATAAAATATATAATTCATTCAGAACCTTATTTTTAGTCTTCCTTTTTGATTTCTAAATATGCTTTATAATTAGATCGAGGAGGAAATGGTCTCTCTCCTAATACCTCTATTATTTTCTATAGATCCAGAGTTTCCTTATCCAATAAACTTGTTGCCAATCTATTATTATTATTTAATATAATTACTTATCAACAAAATCTTTCTTCTCTCTCAATAAAGCTCTAGTTCTCTAAGTTTAATCCTCTATAATCTTCTTTATTTCATCATCTATATTCTTATTGGTATTATCACTATAAGGTTTCTAGAACTCACCTTCTTAAAATCCAATATAACCTATATTTTCACTCATACCAAATTTGGTTACAATACTATGAGCTACCTCATAAGCTTTCTTCAAATCATCATAAGCACCAGTTGTAATTTAATTAAAAAATATTTCCTCTGAAATTCTTCCTCCCAAAATACAACAAATTCTATCTAATAACTCTTATTTAGATTCCAAACTGGATTCATTTGGTAAATATTATGCATATCCCAAAGAACCTTTACTTCTGGGAATAATAGTTAGTTTAAGTAAAGGATGTCCTCCTTATAAAAACCAACTGACAACAGCATGTCCAGATTCATGATATGCAACTGTTTTTCTTTCTTCTTCACTTATTATTCGTTTCTTTTCTAAACCAGCCATTACTCTTTCTGATGCCATTTCAAAGTCATTAGAATCAACATAAATTTTATTAGCTCTGGCTGCCATGATAGCTGCTTCATTACAAAGATTAGCAATTTCAGCTCCACTAAATCCTGGAGTCAAAGTAGCTAATCTTTTTGCATATTCTTCCATAGTTTTTGATGGATCTAATTTTAAAG
The DNA here is from genome assembly GCA_905183005.1 of Paramecium pentaurelia. Classification (NCBI taxonomy): domain Eukaryota; phylum Ciliophora; class Oligohymenophorea; order Peniculida; family Parameciidae; genus Paramecium; species Paramecium pentaurelia. The sequence continues at coordinate 160,152 of CAJJDO010000149.1, forward strand.
GTGTCAAATGAACCATAAATATCTATTTTCTACCTTCTATATCTGGTAATGTAATATCTACTGATCTATCAAATCTACCAGGTCTTGTTAATGCTGGATCAAGTAATTCTTTTCTATTAGTAGCTGCTAATACAATAACATTAGTATCTGTTCCAAATCCATCCATTTCTACTAATAATTAATTCAATGTATTATCTCTTTCATCATTACCTCCAATTTTAGCATCTCTTTTTCTACCAACAGCATCAATTTCATCAATGAATATGATACTAGGAGATTTAGCTTTTGCTTATTTAAATAAATCTCTAACTCTACTTGCTCCTACTCCAACAAACATTTCAACAAAATCTGAACCACTTACAAAAAAAAATGGAACTCCTGCTTCTCCAGCACATGCCTTTGCCACCATTGTCTTACCTGTTCCTGGAGGACCTGCTAATAATGCACCTCTTGGTAATTTTGCTCCCATTTCCTTATATTTACGAGGTTTCTTTAAAAAATCTACAAATTCTTTGATTTCTAATTTAGCTTCATCTAATCCAGCAACATCCTTAAACTTGACTTTCACATTTTATTCAAATCCAAATTATTTTACATTAGATTTACCAAATCCAAATACATCATTTCCTCCAGCTCCACCACTTCCTTTATTGATACCTCCCATACTACTTTTAAGTGATTAAAATAGAACTATTACTAATGTAACAGTGACACCAAAATATAAAACATTTAATACTCTATCCATTAATTTACCTTTATCTAATTATGCTTCAAAATTAACAGGTATGAATTATTCAGGACTCAATCCTTTTTCAGTCTAAAATCTTTCCAGATTTTCTAGAAAATTATCCACATTCATAATCATTAATCTTTTTGATGGTCCTCTTAATGTCATGATAGATGCCTAATTCACTCTACTTGTTTCATTCTTATAAATGGTAATCGAACTCACTTAATTAACTTCTAGATAGTTTTTTAGAAAATCTGTATATGTGATTTCTTCTTCCTAATTTGTAATTTAATATAATGCAGCTAAACCACTAACTCCTAAGAACATATAAATATAATTTCGATTTTTAGGATTGTTGAAGTATTCATAAATTTTTTCAAAATTAATATTAGATAATGGAGATATCTTTTAAGATTATTATTATTATTATTATTGCTACTATTCTTTTTATTCATCCTCCTTAACATCCTATTTCTCTTATTATTACTCTTATTTCTCTTATTTCTATTCTTTCTTATTTTCATCTTACAAATTAAATGATTTTGGATCATAAGTGAATTGATATTTCTTTTTCTGAGGTTTTTCGACTAAATTTTAATATACTTCACTCTATACCTTTTTATTGCTATTCTTCATCCTCTTATTCCTCTTTAATTACCTGTTCATTTTTTTCTCTATTCTCTTCTTATTCTAAATTTTGCTCTTACTTTTCCTCTTTCTTTTGTTCCTATTGGAGTTTCGATTTTCTCTAAAATTTTTAAAACCCTATAAGCTTTCTCAAGCAAAAATACCTTTAGGAGGTTCTTTATCTGATGAGAAAGCCATAAATGGCATAGGATATCTAAAAACATTTCTTCGCATTAAGCTTAAACTTAATCGCAACATCACAAATAAAAATAATTAAGAAATTAGAAATTTTTAGAAAGTTAATATTATCTTAATAAATAATTACATATAAAATATTAAAAAAAGCAATAGATTCTGATATTATGTGATATACTTATTAAATTAATCAAAATATAATCAATAAACAGTATGTTTTTCATTTAATAATTTTACATATATAAGAATCTTATAATTAATTAGAATAATCTTTTATTAAATATATAAGATTCATTAATTAATGTATATTATTTAAGAATATATAAATTCTTTTTTTTTGAATATAAATATAAATAAATAAATATTATAATTATTAGTAAATATATGATTATCACTACACTTATCTAAACATACTGACTCCAACTTTATGTACTTATTCATACTTTTTATCAAGTTCTCCATTTTGATGAATACTGTGAGAATTAATATAATTATTAAGACCTATAGAATTATCATTCAAAAATGAGTAATTTTTACTTGTAGTAAAATTCATATTATTATAGTATATATGCTATTTACTAAGATCACTTATATGAGCTGTTGATTAAGATGAAAACAAAGGAACTTTAACTTTTTGATTCATAGCATCTGCAAAGGATTGTCTTTTTTATTCAAACTAAAATTATCTATTTATAAGATGATTCGAATTAACAGTAGTAAGAGTATTGGTAGGAGTATTGTTGACTTATTCATAATAAATATCTGAAGGATTAACCTACAATTTTGTGATAGTTTTGAAACTCTTACTTTTGGCAATAAGAGTCATAATTTAAGAAACTGAAGATGATATTTTTTATGCACCAAAACCAGTCAGACTTTACAATTGTTAAGACCATATATTTAAAAGACCAGCCTTTTTTCTTAGATAAGCAACACATGATAAAGCTAATATAGTCTAATCAGTTTGGAAATATAGTTAATCATCTATCAATATAATTTAATAATACCTTTAATAATTTATAAAGCTATTTCAACATATTTACTTTCAACTTCTTAAACATATTATAAAATCTAATTTTCTTATAAATCTCTTAGTTTAATATGTTATTAATGAGTTGAATCCTTATTTTCTTTTTATTACTATTAACCTAAACTATCATCATCATCAATAACACCAAAAGATAATAAAGTTTCTATTCTATCTAATAAAGTATTTCTTTGTAATTTCCATTCCAATTATTATATTAATAATCTTTCTGCATATTTAAAATCTTATGTATTAAATTGACTTATTTCAGGATGATTAATCATAGAGGCATATTTTTTAAGTTTGCTTATAAATGGAACTCTTTCATCAAGTTCTTATGCTTTAGCTGCTAACATAAGAGCTGTAGAAACAAATAAATAAGTTTAATTTTCATTTACTGTAACCTTATTAAAATATTCATCAATATAATTGATAGCTAAAAAACATGTATTGATTGATAGATTAAGTCTTTCTGCCACTTATAAAATGAATTCTATGAATTATTATCGTTATTTAATAGGTCCAATTGGTTATCCCTCTATCATAATTCCTTGTAAAATTTTAATTGGATTGAAAAATGCATTATATTTCATTTTAAGTGTTTTGTAAACTTTGGTGTTTGGCTAAAAGTTAATGATGAAATTTTACATTATTTAAAAATATGCCACAATCTGTGCAAATCATTTTGTTTGAATAAATATGTCGATTTGTATGAGAACATCCAAATACTTCTTAGTATTATATACTATAATGATGCTCAAATGGTTCTAATTAAGTCATATATACGTTAAATTTTATTTATAAATTAATAATAAAAATATCGAATAAATTGTGAAATAAACTAATAAATATGTATATTAATTTTCAAACAAATTGTCTCATCATTGTAGTTCTTCTTTATTTAAGTTTTTCTTTAACTTGTCTTTTGAATTTCTTAATTATTTTATCTGGATTCTCTTCTTCAAAGAAAGCATCAAAATTAGACATTTGATCAATGCTAAATTAACTATCAACATCAGAATGAGTATCAAATTATTAAATATTATTATCAACCTTCTCAATCTTCAAAGCAGAGCTGGTCTCTTTGGTAAGAACACTACCTTATTAACTATGTTATATAAAAATTCTATTATAATATATTAATTAGTTACTTAATTTCATCTATAATAGATTATATTTCTTTATTTTTAGGTTAAGCTATTTAAAGTAATTTCATTTTTCTTATAAGTTCACTTTTTTTAGATTCATAATAAATATATCGATCAGGTGATTATACTTTATCTAATTTTTCATTTGATTAATGTATTTATTATGATTTATCACATAATTGAATTTCATTTTATAATAATAATTTACTCTTCTTTCTTTATGCTAAATAATTATTTGGTATTATTTAATTTTTATCTTTGTCTTTTTTTACTAAAGATGGTTTCTTAACTTATTCTTAAATAGGAGTTAAACTAGACATAGATGATGTTCTAACATTCCTAAATTTTTATAATTTAACAAAACTTTCGAATTTCTTTTTTTTATGATCATTTGATTTCTTTTTGATTTCCTCATCAGAATGTTTAATTAAATGTTAAGACTTTCTAAATCCATCAGATAATTCTACACTATGATGATCTTTACATTCATCAATCTTCATTTCATAATCATCATCAGCTATCCATTATCCTCTTTTTCTTAATTATGCTTTTTCTTTCTCTTATTCAACTATCTTTTTAATATCTTCCATTTCCTCTTCATAATCATCTACATCTGAACTATATTCTATATCTTCATCACTTGAATTTTAAGTAAATGTGATATTTTAGAAGTACTTTTTAATAGCAACAGCATTAAATTAAACTTCCTTTATATGAGATAGAGCTTTAAACTATTATTTAACTACTCTTCTTTAATATGTTGGATTTCTAGGATTCTTAAAATTGTAAGTCTCTAAAATAATTGAAATTTTTTCAGGTATATACAAAGTCTTTTTACAATTAATAGCTAAATGTTTTTTACTTTCACAAATATAACATTTTAATTAATATTTAACATAATTATTATTAAATAGAACTTGATGTCGGATTTCAAAGAATTTCTATTTATCTATTGAATATTTCTCTAATCTTTTTAAAAATTAAATTCTAGATAATTTATATATAACTGAATATGTTAAACAACGAGCAGAAGCTGTTCTTTTATAACCAGTAATAAATGCAACTATTCCAAATATTCCTTATTTCATAATATGTAATTTTATTCTCTTTTCACTATCTAAATATATTTCTACAGAACCCTTTGTTAAAAAGAAGACTGGAAAATCATCTATTTCTTCTCTCTCTTGAAATATCACTTCTTCTTAAGAATAATATTATTATTAAATATCTTATGCTAATTCAATTAATAGATCTTATTAAAATTAACTAAAGAATTGATTATGATTGAACATTTTGCCTAAAGTTTAATAAATTAATTCTTCTTTAAGAGCAGGAGCTAATTTTAATATCATGGCTTATTCTAATTCATGATCTCTTGCTTTTTCTGTTTCCCATAGATGATATAAGTAGGCTTCAATTCTAGCTTTTAATTTTCTATCTACATTGTGTTCTCTCATGAATCTTTCAATTGCATTAACATATTTTCTAGAATAAATAATGTTTTAAGAAATACTGAAATTTCTATTTATTTTCATTCTATTAATTAATCATTTCCCAAATTGCATTAACAGAATAAGCAAAAACAATACAAGAGATAAATTATGTCACTACAGTAACAACAACTTCCCAAGCATTTTTTGGAGTCACATCTCCATATCCAACTGATATCATAGTAGTAACTGCCCAATAAAATGAATATAAATGTAATTCAAATATGTGTTGTTATAATGTAGTATATCCACCATGCATTGTTATTAAATCACTTTCACTTAACCAAGATGCACTGTCATATCCTTTTTTTAATTCCCTTCTTCCAATAAAAAAAAATACACAAGCAAATAAATGACATAACCATGTAATAGTCAACATAACAACTAAAAATCTATATTTTGCTAATTTTGAAGGTTCTAATTATAGATATTCTTATATCATTTTACTAGTTTTAAAGACTTCGTAAATTTTAAGAATGAATAAAAATATTTCAAATCCAAAATATCTATTATAATGAAGAAATGTACGATATTCAATTAAACAACATAATGGTATCAAATCTAAGATAAGATAAGTTCTTAAATAGTTTAATGCAATTTGTTTTCTACCACTAACTAAATATCCTTATTTGTAATAAGCAATATTAAAAGTAAGAGCAATATCAATAATAAATATTACTAATCCTAAATTTAATGTATATGTTTCAAAAATCTAATAGTTTTAATAGTCAATTGATTTATTCTCTAGTATAAGAGGTTGATATGCAAAAACAAAAGGTATTTAAAAGAAGAATATGATTACTAACACACTATTTAATACCTACCAAAATATATAAAATTAAGAATCTGGTTCAAGAACTTTGACTTTATGAATGTACTTTTAGACATCTTTTAGAAATCCCTCTTTTTCAGTCTCATATACATAATCATTAAATAATTCTTTTTATCTAAGATCAATGATCTAGGCCATTGTAACCTTATTTTAAGATTTCTTTCCTCCAAAACATCTTTAAAATATATTTGGTTATTATCTCTTCATTTCTATTGTATTTCTGCATATAATAGTTTAATTAGCCATTGTAGGAATTACTTTGGCTCTAGAATATTGATCATCATCTATCATGGATTGATATAAGAAGTCATCATCGTTTACAATCTGTTCCATTAGGATTTCACTATATGTTCTATTAGCGATTTCTATTTGATTTTGAACTGGCTTTGGAAAATGAAAACCAGAATCCTAGTCACTCATTAATAAATTTATAAAAAATATAAGGAATGGGTCCAACTTAAGGCAAAGAAGTATAAAATTGTAAATGATTCAGTTATCTCCATAAATGAGAGAGAGAGTATTAAAGTTATTTGCAAGATTCGATGTAGATGGATCAAAGTCAATTGAGAAGTCAGAAACAATAAAATATTGGTATATATATAAATGTCAATGGTAATGAAGGAAGAGTAATTTTGCAAAATTGAATACAGAAGAATTGTTTAAGTCAGTAGATACTGATAATAGTGGTACAATATCTGAAGAAGAGTGGTTAAACTTTTGGACATCAGTATTACGTAGTGGACATACAGAAGAAGATATAGCAGATGAAGTAAACTATGTCTAAATATCTGCATTTTAGTTAGAAAGTATTGAATCTGGATCTTCATGGGTAAAATTCGAGAATTTGGAAAACAAAAAAGGTTGAAGTTGATCATCAATATACAAATATAAAAATATTATATAAATAATGTTATAATTTAGAAGAACTATTTTTCATTAAAATGAAGACCCAGTAATGTGGAAATAAGATAATCACCCTCCACCTCTTCCATTATAATAACAAATTACAATTCAATTGTGCTTTATCCAGGGAATGTATTAATGAAATAATATAACAAATTTATCCCTGTCTATTTGGAAATATGTCCAGAGAGATTATATAAAAGAATTTCATCAAATCAACATATTTATTGTTCTTTATACAAGTGTATATTGAAAAAATTTACATTTTATGAATAAGTTCTACCAAATCATAAATATGGCATTACACTACAATAAAGATATTAATAGGAGACATTTCTTTTAGATTCAGAAAAGGAATTTAGAAAATGGTTTCTATTATTCAAAAGATATTTTTTTTTGGATAAATTTAAACAAAAATTTAAAGTACTTAACAGATCTAAAATGACAGATCCTTTATTTGGATAATGCTATTATAATTGCATTCATAGTAATAATTATAAATTAGTTAAATTGATTGATAAAACAATCATAACAAATTATTAATTGTAATGTTTAAGTAAAGCAATAAGTAACCTTCGTAAATTGAAGAATTATTTTAATAACATAGTTATCCTTTGATAATATTTTTAATGAACTTTATAAAGATGATTCAAATATTTATATTGTTTACAATCATTATCAGGGTTTAGATATGAGAAATTGAATAAAAGAGAATTCTTAAAATTTTGAAGAGAGATTAGTTGCTTAAATTATGTTCAATCTTCTAACGGCAATTTCTCATATGCATTCCAGAGGAGTGTTTCATAGAGATATCAAACTAGATAGTATTCTAATTTAGAGTCAATTGCCTTCTGTCTTATTGACTAATTTCTGCTATTCAGAAACCTAAATTTCTTAAACCCAATACAAGAAATGTGGAACACCAGGATTTATTGCACCGGAGATCTTTAAAACAAAACTGTACACTCCGAAAGCAGATATATTCAGTTTCGGTTGTTTGTTTTATGTGCTATGTTTTGAACAAACTCCCTTTTAGTGGATCTACATAAGAAGAGATACTATAGAAGAATGAGTCAGCTCTTATTAATTATTAAATTTAGTATTGTATTATTAGTTAAAGAAGGAAGTAACTATGTAGGAATGTGTCATCTTCAGGGATAAATTTGTTGAAGGGTCTTCTGATTTCTGATCCTGATTAGAGATCATCTGCTTAATAGGCTATACAACATAATTGGTTTATTAAGATCGGTACTAAACAAAAGGCAAAGTTCCATTAAAATATTATAAAAGGAAAGTATTTTGAACAATAATTGAAAATTCGTTTGATATTACTCATAGGTATACTAAGAATTGTTATTTTTTAGTATTCTATATCAGGTTCCATCTAGTATATCAATTGAAGATAGAGTAGAAAAGGAGTTCAGGAGTGTTAACTTGAAAGATAGATTACAAAAATTCAATTCAATTTAGGTAAAACCTTCAAAACTTAGACACTAATTAATGAATATATATATATAAAGTAGAATTATGAATTGGCTTATTTATACTTATACTTGTTATGTTTAAATCATGCTGCTTTACTAAATACTATTTAATCTCTATGTTTTTCAACGTGATCGAGTAATTCTTCTAAATCAGCTCCACTTACTTCCATATCCTGAGCGATATTTTTGAGATGAACTTTAAATTTATCAAATTGCTAATTTGTAATATTTAAGTCTTTATGAACTTCAACTAGATCTCTAATGATTTCTAAGATTATACATACCTGCCAGTGTATTAAGTATTCTTATCACCCATCATTTAAGAAAAGAATCTCTTCTATTGATATCTAACACGACTCATATCAGCTTTCAAAAACTTGTCTCTTAACAACTTATCAAATAAGACTTTATAATAGAATTAATCGATCAATTCAGACACTTGTTGATCACCTCCAAATCTCTCGTATAGTGGTTTCTTATTGTCCATTTCTTTAAAATCTTTTATTTATTTATTTATATATATATATAAGTATATTTATACTAATATTAAATATTTTATAATTAAAATGTCTTTAGGTGTCCCTCTTAAAATTATGCATGAAGCAGTTCATCATATAGTAACAGTTGAACTTAAAACAGGTGAGATGTTCACTGGATATATGGCAGAAGCAGAAGTAACTTTAAATATGATTAATAGGATACAATGAATGTCAGATTAGATGAGGTATAGATGGTTACTAGAGATGGAAGACCTATGTCATTAGAATAAGTTTATTTGAGAGGCAGTTAGATTAGATTTGTTGTGATTCCAGATGTGTTTAAATATGCACCTATGTTCAAGAAGATTAGAGCAAATGCTAAGAGCAAGAATATGTAATAAATAAGAGAGAAGGCTAGATAAGTTAGAGGTATGAAATTTTTATCATTTAATAATAGAGGAATTGGTACCTCGTATCAAATAAGGTTTGGAGTAGTAGAAGAAATGATAAATGAATATCAATTGTAATTTTAAGTTTAAATATTAAATTTTTAATGTCTATAGATTTATTTATTCTAATTAATAGACTTTGAAAGTGAGAGTATATTAAAAAATGAGTAATCCAAAAATTGAATAATGATTGTAATCAAGATTGTCTAAATTAAAGAATCAATTTATTTTTTAATAGTTAATGTCAATCTGAAATTGCACATTAAAATAAACTCTTTAAAAATTGTACTTTTCTGGACATATAATTAATACAATTATTTTTATGATCTTATTATATAATTAAGTGGAAAAACAATTAATTTTGTATTTAAGGTATGTAAAGATTATGGAGTAAGGATTTTTGCAATTAAAGATTATCTTTTCTATTGTTAGATATTTATTTATATTTATATATATAATAATTATATGATAAAAAGAAAATGGTTCTAATTGAATTATTATAAATTATGTAATTCGTTTTTAATATTATATATATATAAATATGCGTGCATCTCACATTTTATTGCTCATTGTTGCTATCAAGGCAGTCAAGTTTTTAGACGAACCAGCTGTATTATTGGAAGATGAGGAAAAACCATACATGCAAATCACAATCTTTGCCCAATAATCTTCATTGTTTACAGAGGAGGAATTAGCAAGAAACTCAGAACCTGCCAAACAATATGAATCTGGATTCAATTATGAAGATGAAAATTAATCATCCTTAAATAGTGCTGATTAATCTTAAGTCTTTTTGGCTGCTTAATATGAAAAAGATTTACCAGCCACTGGAGATTGTGTTGTACTTTACTCTTCATGCGATTTCAAAGGCACATCTGGAAAAGTATGTAAAGCTGAAGATGCTATGAACTTCTAAATTCCAGTCTTCTCCATATATGTTCCAATTGGGTAACATTATCTTTAATAATTTAGATAATAATTCACAACATTAGATTCTATTAAAAATGAATAATTGGCTTTTTTGACAAGTGAAAAATGTTTAACAGAACCACTTGTTATGGCTGATACATAAAAAGATGTATTCATTGCAAAACCATCATAATCATTGACTGGATCAGATAATACATCAAGTAGTATTATATATTTATTTTTAATAATAAAGGTGATATAACTACTGCACCATAACCATAAGTGATCTAAGAAACATAAGAATAAATTGAAGTACCATAAGTTTAAGAAGAACAATAAGTGAATATTGATTAAGTATAAGAATAATAAGTGTAATAAACAGAGTAAGTATAAGAATAATAATAATAAGTAGAAGTTGATGCTTAATAATAAGAATAATAATAATAATAATAAGATTAATAATTATCTGAAACCCCTTAAATTTAATAAAATGAAACATAAAGTTAAGAATAATAAGTTTCAGTAGATAATGTACCTTAAGCTGCTGAAGCACTTGTTGGACAAACTTAATGAGACAATATAAAACAACAAATATAAATTTAATATATAATAATTATTGTCTAATATTAATGAGTAGCGACACAAAAAAATTAATGAATGATTTTCGTATGGCTCATTTTTCAGTTGGCTTTGATAAATGTATAATCAATTACCTTTCATTTTAGCTTCTGGTAGTACAAACTACTTAGATGATTATATTGCAAAAAAACCAGATAAGGAATTACCAGCAACTGAAGAAGCAAAACATTTTGAAGCATATATCGCAAATCCTCGAAAAGCTCATTTTGAATTAGGAGAGGATAATGTTAATTATTAATCTATTGCAAAATTATCATTTAATCCTAAAGAATCATAAAAAGCACAACTGTCTGAAGAAACTTAAAAAGATTTACGTAATCATCATTTTAAATTGGGATTTCACAGTGTTCCAAGTGAGACTGAATATTCATAATATAAGAATTAACCATTAGATATTCAAAAAAAACAATAAGTAAATATTCGTAAACATCATCATGATTTTGGAGATCTGAAAACATACTTTACAACTACATATCAAGATACAAATAAAGAATATAAAGTTGAAAAAGAAGAATATCATGCCCCTGATATTCGTAAGACTAATATATAAATTGGAAATGTATCATTTATTAATGATTTTAGAATCCAATAGATTATACTACTCATTACACTCGATATCATGATGGGTAATAGAATTCAAAAACAAATGATAAAGGAAATCTAGAAAAATTTCTAAAAGAGTCTCATCTTGTCTTAGGTGAAGATCCTTCAGTCAAAACTTCACAAAATAAAGATGCTTTCTAAGGATAATAGAATAAAGAAGTCATTAGAGTTAATAAAGATGTCTTATTAGATTTAAGAACAGCACATTTTGATTTTGCTTATCAAAAATCAGATATGCCATAAACAACAAAATAATCTATGTTTTAAAAAACAGCTATTGCTGTATCTTAACCAAACTTACCAACTTGCTCATTGACTATAGGTACACATGGATTTTTGAATGATCGATATTATCAAACAAGTTATAATACTAACTATCCAAATCCAAATACTTAAAAACCTGAACTAGCTAAAGATCCTAGAATCTCAGCTGTTAAATTTGGAGATGAATAAGTAGATTATAATACTGAAAACAATAGAAAGTAATATAAATTAATATTTTAGTTATTAAATACCAGAAAAGGTTGATTAGTTCAAATTAGATAAAAATTAAATTAGAGATTTAAGATAACATCATTTTTAATTAGGAACTGATCCTATAGAATATCCTTAAAAAATTAGTCAAATTACTCCACATCCTAACACTTTAAGTGAAGAATAACTCAAAGACTTAAGAAGATAACATTTTGTTTATGGCAGTTAGTTAGGCACATATAATACTCATAATTCATAATATGGCACTAAATAAGGTCCTCCAAATAAGTTAGACCCATAATTATAGAAAGATTTGAGAATGCACCATTTTGAAGAAGATGGAGAAAGAGTTTTTTAAACTTCCTACAGGGCCATGCAGCCAATATAATGATTAATTATGATATTCATTTTTAATAAATGAAATATAATCAAAAAATAATATTGGATGAATTTAATCATAAAATACTTTATTGTTTAATCTTATTTATTTTTTATTGTAAGATATTGAGTTTGATTGTGAGAATTAATAGAAATTCTTTTTTAAATATTTGAATTCTTGTTTAATTATATTTCTAATAACAATATATTTTACATTAGGAATGTGATTATTCAAAAGATTTATTGAATTTCAATCATTGTATTATGTTAAAGTAAATGATTATATGAAATATATATACATTAGTCATTTATCATATATTAATTAATGGCAAGAATTTAAAAACCAAAATTTTTTATTTAAAAAAATATCTTAAGAAATGACATCCGTTCCTTTAGTATCAGTTTTTTCAGCCGATGACTCATCTAAGGTCACAGCTAAACACATCCCACTCCCAGCTGTGTTCTAAACACCAATTAGACCAGATATCGTCTCATTCGTTCATACTAACATTGCTAAGAACAGAAGACAAGGTATTTGACTTATCATAAACCTCTATTATAGCTCATGCTGTCAACCCATAAGCTGGTATGTAACACAGTGCTGAATCCTGGGGTACTGGTAGAGCCGTAGCTCGTATTCCAAGAGTATCTGGATCAGGAACACATAGATCTGGTCAAGCTGCCTTTGGTAACTAATGTAGAAAGGGAAGAATGAGTTTACCAATCAAAGTATGGAGAAGATGGCATAGAAGAGTCAACATCAAATAAAAGAGACATGCAGCTGCTACAGCTGTTGCCGCTACAGGAATTGTTCCATTAGTTTTGGCTAGAGGACATAGAATCAGTTAAGTCCCTTAAATTCCACTTGTTGTTGAAGACAAGATTGAATCATATGAAAAGACTACTGATGCTCTCAATTTCTTGAAGAGATTCGGTGCTTTTGAAGATGTTTAAAAAGTTGTTTCCACTAAAGTTGTCAGAGCTGGAATCAGCAAATAAAGAGGAAAGAAATACAGAGTTAGAAAGGGACCATTGGTTGTCTACTTCAATGAGAATGCTAAATTATTGAAAGCTTTCAGAAGTAATCATATATATTAATAAATTAATTAGATGTTCCAGGAGTTGAAGTCGTCAATGTCACAAGATTAAATCTCCTCTAACTTGCCCCAGGAGGTTAATTGGGAAGATTCGTCATTTGGACTTAAAGCGCCTTTGCTCACCTCGATAAATTATTTGGAACATACAGATATACATCAATTATCAAGGATGGATATCAATTGTTGAGACCACTCATCACCAATCCAGATTTGGCTAGAATCATCAATTCTAACTAAGTCTAAGAAAAGGTCTAACCAGCCAAGACAACCAAAGTTCTTCATGAAGTTTAAAAGAAAAACCCATTGAAAAACTCCAAGGCTATGGACAGATTGAACCCATATGCTAAAAAACAAAGAGCTGCTGCCGTTGCTGCTATCAAAGCCAATACCAAGGGAACAAAGAAAATTAAGAAGGTATTTATTAATTATTATATTTCCTTTAGAATAAGGCACTCAAGAAGGCTTCAAGAGCTGCTTACAACAAAGTTGCTGCTTCCTTAAACGATGCTACTAAAGCTGCTGTCTAAGAGGAATAAGATATCAAAGTTAAATATTTCTCAGTTCAAAAGGGAGCTGCTTAAACAGAATGATGAGCTTAATCATATTAATTGTATAATATAAACATACAATATTCCCCAATTATAATTAATTAATATTATTTTATGGGTAAAAAAATAAGAACAAAACTCAATTTCCAATAAGGACATTAATGAAATTTTTAAATCAATAAAAAAAACAAGGTAATTAGACAATGAATAAATCTGATTAAATCTAAAATGACTTAAAAAATAAGGAACAATAGAAAAAATCAGAAAATCTTAACAATAGTAAAACCATTAGAAAAATACAAAAAAATCTAAAAATTTTAACGAATAATAAAGCAAAAATACAGTATACATAGGAAGGTTATAAAGTATATAGTACTGAAGAATCGAAAATAGGGAAGGGAGGTAATAGTAATTTATGTCCTTTTGATTACGAATGTTGTTTTTGATATAATATTTATTGTAAATTAATTTGAATGTATATATTTTTTTCTAGAATTTTAATTATATGTTTTATTAAATAATTTGAGCAAAATAAAGGCTATGTTAAATTCATTTGCTTTTGGAAAAATTATAGAATTATTCTTATTGAAAGGCCATTCCATATATTAAAATAATAAAACTTAAACAGTAAACTAACAGATTGCTTTGAAGAAAAAAACGAAATTTCTTGATTATCACTATTAAAAATGAAGTTTGTAATCTGTTTAGCTTTGATCGCATTCACACAAGCAGTTATGATTAAACATGCTTCAGATCCTCATGCTGCAGTATTTGCTTAACTTGAAAATCTTGAAGATCATCCTTTAGGAAAAAAGATTCTTGATACAATTGCAATCTAAATGAGAAATCAATCACCACTCTCTGATATTGCAAAGATGCTTCAAGATTTAAGAGAAAACTTGGTTCTTTAATAATAAGATGCTGAATTAGTACATGTTGCTTAAGAGGCTGATTGTGAAGCTGAAATTTATGGATACAATAGAAGAATTGATTTTGCTTCAAATGAAATCACTGAAGCTACTATGGATATTAATAAATATACTTCTGAAATTGAACTTTTATAATAAGAAATAGATAATTAAGTAATTTAATTAAATATCCTCAATCAATAAGAAGAATAATTGAGAGAATAAAGAGCTGAAGATCATGCTGCTTATTAAGAAAGAGAAATTTAAACACCTAAAGTAGTTGAAGCTCTTGATGTTATTGCTGCAAAATTAAGTGCCATTTAACCTGAAGCTGATGCTGAAGTTGTACTTGCCGAATTAGAAAGAGTAGGTGGAGACAATCCTATTCTTGCTCTTGTTTAGTTGGCTTCAACATTTTCAGCAGAAAAATTATAAAGTGTTTAAGCTAAAATTGGTGAATTGAGAGCTTCATTAGAATAAGCTTTAATTGATGACAGAGAAGAAGAGATTCAATCATAACTCAATTTTGAAGCATAAATCTATTCAATTTAAGAATAGAGAGAAGCTATTTAATCTGCTAAGGCTGAGGCTGAAACTAAGATTGTATAAGTTGAACATATGTTGGCTGCTGCTAAAAAGAGAAAGTATGATGCAGGAAGAGAATTAGAATCTGCTACTAATGGAAAGAAAATGAAAGAAGCTCAATGTGATAATTGGAGATCTTTATATGCAAGAGATACCGAATAAAGAACTACTGAAATTAGTATAATTAGATAAGTTGAATCAATCCTTGCTACAAAATTAGAAGGAGCTTCCAACTACATCAAGGGAAGAATCAACTGAGTATAAATTTTAATTTTAAACTCTTTTTTAAATATTCATTTTATCTAACAAATATTATGCTTTCCTTCTATTTTTTTATATTAGTTTCATTATAAATATTTGTTTGAACATTTTTTTATTACTTAATTAATTGGAAGATGTTCTATTCTATATATAAATTACAATTTTTTTAACCGAATAAGTTGATAATTTTAAATAGTAATGAAAAAATATTTAAATATTTTTTCATCTATTATGTTTCAGTTTATATAAGGATAGTGTTCTAATAAAAATAATATAATAAATTCAAAAGAAAATTATAAATAATTTTAAATTCTCAAATAAATTCATAAAACATTATAATTTATTAGCAATCATCAAATCTAAATTAGAAAAAAATTTATATGGTTTGGAAAAAAAGATTCCGAATAAATAATTAGTATATTAAAATTTCTCATTTCCCATGGAACAACATGCTGAACAATTCCCAAATTAGTCCATTTAATCGACATTTGAAACGAATAAACCAAAAAGACCTTATCAAAAAATATCCCAAGAAACTCGATCTCTAATACTTCATGCTCTGACAGTTGAGAAACTGCCCTTATGCAATGTAATTGAATTTTTTAATATTTATAGGTAGCTGAGATGTTTAAAACCAAGGCCTGCACTTGTAAGGCAATTTTACAGACGTATGAGTAAGAAGGTAGAAGAGAAAAGAAGACCAGCAGAAGAGAAAGAGTTGAAATTGACTCACACATTAAAATAATTGTAATAGACCCTTTGGGCCGACCGAACTAAGAATTCATTAATATTAAACATTCAAAAGTTTATAAACTTATTAAATTATTTTAGATGTATACAGAAGAAAAAGATCTGAGTAGAAAGGAAGTAAAATAACTCAAAAGAAGATTGTAATAAGAAATCTTAACATAATTGGAAGAACTTTAAACTGGCTGTTATAATGTTTAATAGACAATTTCCTAAGAGAATAATCCTGATGAAAAAGCTCCTGAAAACATAGCTAGAGGGATTAATATGAGCTTATAATTAATTTAATAAAAGTTAAAATTGGATGGAGTTAGTTTAGGTAAGTAAGAAAAAAGAAAGTTAAAGGAATTAAAAAAAATTTAGTAATAAAATAAATTAGAAGATTTGATAAAAGTTGAAGAAGGAAAAAGTAATTAGAATTCAGTTTGTTAGTAAGAATTAAAATTTGAAATTCCTAAAACCAATACTGTGTTTGATTTGGGATAGAATTATAGTAAAATTAAACAATTTATTGAAAATGTTAATTAAAAATCCTAACTAAACCCATAAATTATTGATAAATTAAACTACTTAACAAATGAAACTATTTTCTAAATGAGTCTGAAATAAAGATTATAAGATAAGGATTTTTAAGTATCAATTTTAAAACATAATGTTTCTAGATACTTAAAATAATTTTTTTTAAGTAATTGATTATCATAAATTTACTTACTAAATATTATATATCCTACAATCCTATTTTTTAAACTCAAAATATAATACAATATTAATATATATATATATATATAATATGAAATATTATGCTAATTTTTCTTTCTTTTTTAATTAAGATGCTGTTTGGACCTTTAATAAATTTATCACTGAATTTCCAGAAGACTAAATCATTTTATTAGAATCAGATTTTTATAATGAATTAATAAATATGAATAGTGAGGAATTTGATAAGCCTTAGATTGTATAAATAGATAAGAGTTTAATGGAGTAATAGTTTTAATTTGTAGAATTAAATAAACAAAAACGAAATTATTCTTAAGAATATTTAAGATTGATAAATTTTACAATTTATACATAAGAAATAACTTTAGGATAATTGGCAAAACTATTGATTTCTAATAAATATGTTGATTAATTAGAATTAAAAATATATTCTAAATATTGTAATCAATATATAATTGAATCAGGTAGAATATTTGGAGTGCCTTTAGTATTTTATGATAAATAAGATTTGGAGCATAAACATTCATTATATTTAGTTGATTATTGTATTGATTGTTAATGGTTTTAATTGTATAGAAAAATAAGATTATCTTCAGAAGTAAATAAATAATTTTTATTGATATTGTTTTCTAAAGATGGAGAAATTGTTAATACAAAAAAAATTTAGAATTATAAATGAATGATAATTGTTATTAATTTTTATTTATTGAAACATTAAATAATTTAAGCAAAAAAATCTAGAATAACTGATCAATATTTAGAATTTGTATTAGGCATTTTTGCAGGTTTGAAACTTTGTAAATGGCTAAAATCATATATCGAATTATTATTATCCTTCTTTTATTATTCTTATAATTGACTTGATTATAAATTCCTTGGTTGTCTATTTTAAGGAATAGATGGAACATATTCACCATATTCTAAACTTTTAGAAGACTAAGTAGATTATTTGGAAGGAAGTGGTTTATTTTCAGTTGTAATAAAATCCAAAATATCATCCAGATCATTACTATCATCTTCTAATGGTTATTATTATGCAAATTATTTTTGTTTGAATTGATTCTAAGGTTCTTCTTTTTGACTATATGATTTAGATTTTTTCTCCATCTCTGGAAATTTTAATTCATCTTTAGATTTGATTTATTCTTCAAAAATGATAGGAGGTGCAATCTTCTCAATATTATAGAAAAATGGATGAGTTAACATTTGAGTAGCTGTGATTCTTTTATTAGGATCCCATCTAATCATTTATGTTAATAAATTTAAGGCCTCTGTACTAGCATTAGGTATCAATTGTTATAATTAAAGAGGTTAAAATTACGCCAATGCCAATCCCATTTGAGAGACTAATCTACTTCCTTCAGGCCATTCTAATTAAGTGAAAGTACTAAAATAATTAAGATATTTTATCAAATTACCCAAGAGTGGAAAGAATCTTATTAAATTATTCTAATTCAGAATTACCTTGAAATAGAGGTCTATTTAAAAATAATTCAGCCATAATACAACCGAGAGCAAATATATCAACTGGACTATTGTAATTGGCTTATTTTAATAATATTTCTGGTGCCTTGAATTGAATTAATAAAGAGAATATACCCTATACCATCTAGTAGCAATATAATCAGTATATGGTGGTCTTGATCTAATCTCTCTTGCACATCCAAGATCAATAATCTTAACAACACCATTGTTAGACACTAATAGATTTTCTGGCTTCAAATCTCGATGAAAATAACCATGTTTATGCATGTAACTTAGTCCATTGGCAACTTGGTAAATAAGTGATTTGATTTGGTCTTCTGGAATTGTTTTACCCTAAGCTCCATCTTATATTTGGTTACCATTTCTTTTTGCTGTATGTACATTTGATAAATGCTTTTGTCTACAAATTCAAAGACCAGACATAGAGTGTCGTTGTCCAAAAATACTAATTTGATTCAATTCATACATTCTTTAAGTTTGACAATATTTGGATGATTTTAAAGTTTCATTAAAGCCTTAACTTCTCTTAAGTTAGTACATTCTTCAAAATTATGATACTTTTGTTTCATCTTTTTTATGGCTACCAAATCATGACTTTGCATATTTTCAGCCTTAATCACAACTCCAAATGTTCCATCCCCGGTCTTTTTTAATTCTCTAAACTTTTTCATATTAAGTAATAATATAATTATATAAATATATATATATAATACATAAATAATATAATTTCATTGAACTAATTAATTAATAGTAGTACTCATCTTCCAAATCTAATCAAATATTTATACATCAAGATGATTCTGGATCCAACATTATTCTAGAATTATGAGTATAAATCACATAAAATATAATATATATATCTCTCAATCATAGGAGAACTATTTATATTAAAGAGATCGTTTTTGCTATATCCGTTTTAAATAGTTAACTAACATAGAGTCTAAATTAGTTAAAAAATTAAAAATAATGAGTGAAGAGAAAAGTCTAGCATCTGCATCCAAATCAATCACAAAGAAACCCTGCTCTTGGAAATAAATGTTCCGAAAGAAGAATTAAGAAGAGCAGAAGAAGAGGGAAGAATTAAGAAAGTTAGGAGAAGAAATAGCAAAAACTGAAGAGTTCCTCCAAAATGCTTGGGCTCTAGTTGCTAAAGTCATAAATAACAAATCTCTTCTAAACTAATTGAAGTGATGATTTAACATCTCATGTTATTTTGTTAAAATATCTTTACTTCTAACTTATTTTTATAAAATGTTTCTTAAACTTGTCTTTATTTGGCGTTACATCTTCATTTTCCTCTGAAGGATGTTATGTAATTGTATTAATTTTTATTTGTTTTTTTTTTAATGCTTTTTAAAACTCCTTCAGCCTTCTAAACATTCAAATAATATGAGAATCAAATAATTTCTTCTCATTTTTATTCAAATTCTTAAAGCAAATATCAATAATATATCTAAGTTTTATTTTATAATAATCGGTTGCTTAATTGGAATTTGAATAATTTTAATAAATAGTTATGAAAGCTTACAGATCGCCTTGTTAATCTTTCCATACTGTTAGAACTTCATAATGTAATTTTGCTACTCCAGAGAGATTAGTAAAAGTATAAACAAACTCAGGAGTTAAATGTAGTCCCTTTTAAAAAAATGAAAATTAATTCAAAAATTACCAATCTAACACTGTAGCAAAGAAAAAAGATAGTACAAACCTATATGATTATATAAGTGAACTAGAATAAAGTAGATATGTTATATTAGCTAAATAGAAATCAATAAATTAGAGCAAAGTTAATGTAGGAATGTAAATAATAATTATCCTGAAATTTTATAACTAGAGAAAAGAATGTTAATATTGCTAAATGAAAATTGTGAATTGAAGAGTGAAGCCCTTATGAATTAGAAATTGGTTTATGAAAATGAACAACTTAAATAATTGGTTTAAGAATAATAAATGAAAATACTTGAATTTGGAGAGCAATATAACTTGCTTTTTGATTCTCATTAAAAGGTTTGTGAGGAATATAGAATTTTAGAATCTAAAATTTAAACTTATGAACTCACAATGTCTATACGAAAACATTCAAGTTTTAGTGAATATTTTAAGACTTCTGAATGAGATTATAATTCATTTTTAAAAAATCTTATTAGTGAATAAATTCATATTCAGATTGAACATTCATGATCTTATAATTAATAAGTCAAATTTTGACAATATAATTTTATTTAATGAATAAATATAGCAGTAATAGTAATAATATATATTAAAATTTGATAGATCCAACTGGAGAATGGAGCAGATTAATTTAGTAGTAAAATTCTCAATCAGATCAGCAATAACAAGTACTAAAATATGAAAATTATCAACGTAAATTACAATACAGGTAAAATAATATAGAATGTATTTAAAGATAGGAATTACAAACTGCAATGTAAGAAAGAAATAAAAAGAATTCAGATAGTTTGGATAATTTTTAATATGCTGATTAAATACAATAAAGTTTATAAAGGCAAGATTTTGAATAAATTCAGAAATTGAATTAATTGAAATAAAAGGAAGCAGAATTTGCAAAATATAGTTTGGAATAATAAGAAATAAAGAAAATATTATAGAAACAATATAATTAAAATGAGAAATAATAGATTAACGAATAAATGATTAAAAATTAATAAAATTTTAAGGAAGAACTTATAGAGAAATAATATAAAAAAAATTAAATTATTTATGAGTTAAATTAATCATATAAAGATATGGAAGATAAGAAAAGAATTGAATAAAATAAAATTAAGTTATTTGAGAAACAGAGTATGTAAGAAGAAGTTAATAAATTACAATAAGATGAAGAGTAAAGACGAAATGTATTATCTATTTTTTATACTAGTTTTTGAATAAGTTAAAACATAATTATCATCAAAATGAAGGATTATTAGAGAAATATAATTAAATTTACTAATAAAAAGAAAGAGAGAAATACGAAATAGACAATAAAATAATAAAGGAAGCTGCTGAATAAAAGAGACAATAGGATGAATAAAGATTAATTATAGAGAGAGCTATAAGATAAAAAAAGAATAAAGAAACCTATAATTCTATTATGTAATAAATTGAGTACAAACGAGAATGGAAAGAAAGAGAATAGCAATAGAAATCATAAGAATTAGAGTATTTTGGAGTTGTAAATGAACATTATAAGAGAAAAGATTAGGATGATTTGTAAAGGAAGTTAGAGAAGTAAAAATAGTATCGATAAGATTTGATAATGTAGATTGAAGAATAATAAACAAAGAAAAAAAGAGATTAATCTATGAGTACTGTGGAAATGAAAATTAATTAAAATTATTACAATAATGAAGCATTAAATGTTGGAATAGTTCCTGGAATATTTGTTGATCACAATAGACTTAAATAACAGTAAATCACGATTATAACTTAGAAAATATCTTGATAGTAATCAAACTAAAAGATAAAATAGTTAATTTTAAAGATAGAGAAATTTAAGTGCTTATTTTCCTTCAAATTAGATATATTGAAATTAATTTATACAAAATTTATAAAGCTTTTTATACATATTATTACTAAATATTTAAATATAATTTTTATTTGTTATTATAAATGAATTAGGTTTAAAAAATAATAAAATTTAATTATTATTTAAAATAATATATATACTGTTTATTTCTGGGAGAAATACTCTCAAAACATGAATTTCAGAATAATTATAATTTTCATAATAAAATACCTAAAAGTAAAAAGATGTCAGAAACATATTTCGAGTTTGACTATTTATTAAGAATAATATTGGTGGGTGATACTGGAATTGGAAAAAGTTCACTCCTATTGAGATATACAGATTAAGAATTTTAATAAAATTTACTTCCAACTATTGGTATAGACTTCAAAACAAAAATAATTGAACAATAAGGGAAAAATGTTAAATTATAATTCTGGGACACTGCAGGATAAGAGAGATTTAGAACGATAAGCAGAAATTATTATAGAGGAGCTCATGCTATTTTTTTTGTCTATGATATTACTGATAGAGAATCATTTAAGAGAATAGAATATTGGATTAATGAAGTAGAACAGAATTCATCACCTGATACAATTAAAGTTCTAATAGGAAATAAAAGTGATTTAAATTATAAAAGAGAAGTTGATTTTGATGAAGGAAAAGAATTAGCTTCATCATAAGGACTTGAGTTCTTTGAATCATCCGCTTTAGAGAACCGAAACATAGAAAGTGCAGTTAATTATGTAGTTAAACTGTGGCTTAAAAAGAAAGAATTAGAAGAAAAATAATAAAAGGAAAATCGTAATGCAAATCCTGTCTTATCTAATTCAATTGTATCAATAAAAAAGAAAAGTCTATTTTAACTTTGTTAATGTTGATTATTTGATTACTTATTTATGTTTATATAATATATTGTTAGTTTAAAATTACTTTTATTAAATGATATATCTATTAATAATAAATACAAATATTCTATTCATTTAAATTATTAAATTCAATTTTTTAATTTCAATATTGATATAACAATTTTCATAAATGAAATTGATATCATATTAATACAAAAATTATCAAATCTAATTTAAGAGACAATATATTTATTATTCAATTTTAGCTTATTATATTACAGTATATATCAAAATCATATTTTATATTCTTATTTAATTCCAATAATATATCAAGTTTATTTAACAAATTTTTTGATTAATTGTTCATTATAATTAATCTTAATAAAAATTTTAATCATTATGAATGCTTTTGGACTATAAAACAATAGGTTCCATAAAAAAGCTTCTTAAAAGCTAAAAAACAAAAGGGACTAACCAAATTCTATTAACGAAAAGTTATAAATTGAAAATCTTGTTTATTAAAAAAACTCTGAATCTTAAGCAGATCTCGATACATCCTATTCAAATTTAAGAAACGATTAAGAAAATTCTAACAGCATTTCTATTCCAAAATCTATAAATATGGATCTAATTATTAGGTTAAATGAGAAATATTAGAGAAAGTCTTTTTAATGATTCTTTAATGTATATCTATTTGCTATAATAACATAATTATGATGAAATCTTAGAAATTTTTAAAGATTTCTAAATTTTATGAAAATGATTATTTAGAAATAAAATATTGACATTACAAATTGTACATATAATGTATTATATATTGATAAGTAATTCATTTTCTCTAATATTCTTTTCAAAAATTAAACTTCACTTTATAGTTTAAAAAGTCAACAGAAATTCTTGGACGGACATTTTAATAAAATCATTTCTTTATTCAAAGTTTAAAAATATAAAATATTCCTTAAATGTCTAATAACTTGTTTAATTAAGACAGCATTTGAATATATATGATATTTGTGTAATTTATGCTACTTCAGATTTTATTTCAATCCAAATAACCATAATTTTTTTAATAATTGTTATAAAGTATATGAGTTCTTTCAATATCCTAAACAACAAATTTATGCAATAGGCTATTGAGAGAAAATCATTAAGATCAATTCAACTAAGTTAAAAAAATCTTGATGGATCTATTAAATCAACTTGTTATGAGATTTGGGATAAGAATGATGGTTTAGATTCACCAATGACACCTAAAATCATACTACCTAGTTTTTATTAGCCAAAATTCATAAACTCAGTAAGAAATCAAACCATAAGACCTTCAGAAACAAATTGAATTGACCTTTTTTATATGAAAAAATAATAAATACTTATTATATATTTTTCCTTATCTCCTTTACTTAATTAGATAAAGTTTTAACTAATTGAATACAAATATAATAAAGAAACCTAAACATTATATAATTGTATTAAAAAAAACAAAATTCAAAAAATGAATTACAAACAATTGAATAAAAGAATTATCAATTCTATCTTTTCCAATAATTATATTTTAACTAATACTTATGAAAATTTTAGTTTTATAAAGTGTATATATATGTAAAAGATCAATTTAAAGTTAATAATCTGTCAAAATTAATTCGTAATATTAAAATAATTATAGAAATTAATAATAATGGCCAAACCAAAATAGATTTATAAATAATACTATTCCATTAGGAGATTTTATATTTATTCATACCAAAGTAATTCTAAACTTTAAGACTTAATATCATTAATAAATTTAGAGATATATAATAAATTAAGGGAAAACTTAAAAAAAAAGTCCACTTTGTAAAGTAGGATTTCTTCTTGAATTTAAACACATTAAGATTAAATAGAAAATGAAAAGATTTTATCTATAAGAAGAAAACAAATGTATAATTATTTTATAAGAAGAGAAATACTAAATAATTGATTTTCATTCATAATTTTAATCGGTTTATGAAAAAGCTATTATTGATTGTATTCAAATATTCTAATAATAATATGTTTAGAATTAATAATACTATTATTGGATACAATACTCTTTATTATATTCAAAATTATATTATTATAATTAATGACTTTAGATTAAATTGGGATATATAAAATCATTTAGTATATATATAGATATATATTTTTTAATAGAAATGTATAATTAAGAATGAAATAATCTTACAAACAAAAATGAACATAAATCAATACATAAAATTGCTTCCTGAATATCTCATTATCTATCTTTATTAACTAAATGATGCTATATATTGAGTGATTTTTATTACTTTTTTATATTCCTGAATTAACTAAGGATATAGAATCAATTCGACCTCTATCAGGCTTTGATGTATTTTTAACAATAAACCTTGTAGCTGATTATGATGAGGATTTATAAATATTTCTAGTAGGGGTTTAACTTAAATATTCCTCCTATTTCTTCTATTTTCCAATTTAAATCAGCCATTATCTATACATCCAATCATCTGTTTAACAGCTCTTATCAACCATAATTGGTTATTATTATTATTCTTTAATGGGCTCAATTTATCGTAATTTTACTTGTGGTGGAATTCTATAGGCAACATTCTTTGGTTTTAAACTACTTTAAGGAAGTTTATTATCCTGTTATTATTGTTAATTTTTTGAAGGTGATTCTTATAATATACTATTTTTTTGAGTAATTAAAGTTTATTTGGTAGTTATTTATTTCTTTTTAGTATCTAATTATTTTAGAAAATTCTTCTATTTTAAGGAATAAGTTTTAGGTTAGAATAATTATACAATTTCATCATCAGATAATTCTGCTTCAGATTAACTAGTATCAGATCCTTAATCTTAATCATCTGTTTAAGGCATCTTACCTAATTCTTCAAGGATTTATTATTAAATATCTGGAATATTGGCTTAATTTGTGAATTCTTTAGAAGTATCTTTAACAATTTAAGATAATGAATTACAGATACTTACCCCACAATTAATATAGTCTTTTATTTAGAAATGCTTCTTCTATTAACCATAGAAACTACATTCATAAGTATATACCCAATTAATTTTTAATTCTCTCCAAATTTGAATTCTAGCAGTCTTATCTTTTGAGTTTTCAACTCTAAATGTACATGATGAATAATCCATAAAAGGATTCATTTTAGCCATTAATAAAGCAAAAACCCTCTCAATTGTCTTAACTTAAGATGAGTAAGCACATCCATATACAAATGATGATTGCTTTCTTGAATGTCCATGTAAATCAATTACTAAAATGATTTACCTTTCCTTACTAAATCCTTTAATATATTTTTTGGCATAATAAACAGTTGGATGTAAATATTTATTTGGTTTTTTCCATCTTCTATTAAAATCACTTCCTTCCAAACCACATCTATAATTTCCATTTACAACTCCATCACTATTCATCATAGGAAATATTTTAAAGATGCAATTCTATCTCAAATAATCTGCTTATGGATTATTTGATGTTAGATATTCAATAATCCCTTACATCACATATGATCCTTAAGGTTCACCTGGATGTTATCTGGCTAAAAAAACTACTCCCTTTCTGTAGGCTCTACGTTACATTGAATTAGATGTTATTGTTAATACTTCACATGTATTACCACCCAAAGTTGTGCATAATGATTTTCTAGACATATATTAATTCTTTTCAGGATTATCTAGAATTGTATTTAAAAATTCTAATAAATTAGTGTAGGTATATGGATATGAATGAGCAAAATATACCTTATCATTATTATATTTAAAAGTGTAACTGAATCTCAATTAGTAATATTTAGCTCTCATAGTTTAAGGGTATTCTTTAATAAAGGAACTCTTGAAATAACTTATGTTAAATCCACCTCTACTCCATTCTTTCTTATTTATTTCATTCTCTTTAATTGAATAAATTGCTGGTTGCAATCCTTCATTAAATAAACTGTTGCTTTTGAGCTAGTACTATTAATTTATTTTACTTAATTAAGCAAATTAAATTAAACAGTTTAACCTGCTTTAGCTCCAGTTACACTAAAAAAAAACCATTGTGTATTGCCTCTAGTATTAATATCATTTTAAAGTATTAGATCATATACATTTTCAGCTTTTTTGAAAGCACAGAATAAATTTCCAGATTCAAAATTTGAATCAAACTTCAATTAATCAGTTTGACATGGTATTAGCTTTTAATCAAAAAGTGGATCCCCTCTAAAATAGACTCGTGGATATTATCTATTAATTTTAATGCAATAAGAACTTTTTGAAATTAGCAAATAATGTAGAAAAATAAGTTCTATCGTTAGGACTCCTTTTGGATAGATCAAGTTGATCAAATCGTTTGTAAATCAAATTTTATTTATTCTACTCGAAATATTCAAGCAAAGTTCTCTCTTCCTATTACATTGTTTCGACAGTATGTTAGGGAGTCTAAATTTCTTCAACGAATGTGGAATAAAACTGATTGAATTAAGGCAAAGGTCTTGACTTTTCGAAAAATAAAATTCTCACTTTAAGGGAAATAGAGATTTAACATCAATATCGATGGTCAATTTACGTGGCATAATTTCATTTGCTGGAGGAAGTTTTGTTAGAGTCTCATAAACTTTAGCATCATCTTCACTTGAGCTATCGTTGTTTTTATTTTTGGAATTCATATTATTATAAAATTAAAAATAATATACAACCTTTGTCAAAAGTGATTTAAAACAGTTGTGAATTTATAATCACTTTCATATATTCTTATATGACAATTCATATAATAAATATAACTCAATAGTATATATATAATTAATAATAATGATAAAAATGTGGTTCATTATTTAAGTTTAGAAAATGATTTACGATAAGATCTATTTTGAAGTACAGCTTTTTCATATTCCATTGCCAAATCAGCATATTATATACTCATCTTTGCTGTTAATTATTCAGCATAATCTTATTCTTATTATGCATGAATAGATTCTTATTTATATTATTCAGCCAATGTTTCTAATTCTCTGATTTTTATAGTTTAACTTAATTTTTAATTACCTAATTCATTTTATAAATCTAATATCTCTTTCCTCAATACTCGTTCTTTTTCATTTAAAATATTTATTTCCTATTAAAGCTGTATAGTATCATCTTAAATTATTGTTTATTAAATTGGATTTTTAAAGTTTTTCTTATCTTTTAACTCTATAATTTATTCTTCGAATTATTTAATTTTAACTAATAATAGATATATGAATATATAATACTTTTTAATTATTAAATAATATTTTCTTTTTCTTCTTCAATATCATTTTACTTTTTATGGAATTAATTTGTTTGTTATTCTAATTTTTATTCTAATTTATTTATTTTACTTTAGAATTCATTTTTTTATGAAGATAATATTCTATTATTTTAATCATTAATTTCATCTAATTCACTTTAATGATCTGATTTAAGATTATTAATTTCTTAATGTAAGCTTTCAACCTCTTATTCTAATTATCTTTAGATTACAGTGAAGTTGAGTCTTTCATTACCTATTTCATTTTATAAATCTACTAATTCTTTCTTTAATGCTCTTTCTTTTTCATTTAATCTATTAATTTCAGCCTATAATTCTATATCTCCTTTTGATTATAATTATTCAACTTAGGCTTTTAAGACTTCAATTTCGAATGTTTTATTAATATCTGAACTTGAAATTGACATTCTCTAATCAAATATTGAATGTCGATGTTAATCTTATTTGTTTACTTAATTTGCTATTTATATCTCTCTAATTTTATTATCATATTATTCAATCATTTTATTACATTTATCTGTTAGAATTTATAATTATTCTTCAGCAAACTATTTTCCTTATTTTTCTTCTGTAATTTCTCTTTCTTTTTTCTTTAAAATAATTTCCATCTTTCTTATTTTATTAAGTTCTCCTTCATATTACTTTGTAATTTCATAAATCTTTTATTCAAGTGATTTCTCTTTTTTATTATTTTCTTATTTAATTTCATTTATCTATTTATTGGTTTCCTCTTTAATCTTATGTGTATCATCTTATAATTATTTTTATAATTATGATATTTATTATGATTTCTATTAAATCAATTAATTATTATTTTCTTCAGATTATTTAATTTCATTTTTATATTTTTATTCCTACTTTTTCAATAATTATTCTTATTAACTTAATTTCTCCTCTGTTTATTCAATTTAATGAATTAATTCCTATTCTCTTCTTTAATATTATTCTTCTTAAATCATCATCATTTTTTAATACTTCTATTCAACATCATTAATAGCATCATCAATATTAGTATTATGTTCACTTAATTCTTTAATTTTATGTAAAAATTCTGTTTATTAATGTTCTTTCTCTTATTTTAATTGTTCAACATAATGTTATAATTCTTATGAAACTTATCTATCACTACTTTATTATTCTTCTAAAGCTTTAATTGATCTTAGACTTTCTTAATACTAAGTTTATTTTATATCATATTACTTTTCTATCTTGCAATTAGAATTTTTCAATATATTAATTCAACTCCTCTTATAATTCAAAAGAATGAGTATTTTTTAAATGCAATTCTTCCTCAAAATTTTTCAATTCTTATTGATAAGTAATCTCATTAGCTTAAAATTTCTATATCAAATCAACCAATTCTTAATAAGAAGGTTTATCTACTGAAATCTCTTCAACTCTAGTCAAACTATCTTCATTAAGCTTTTCAATTTCTTATTACTTTTATTTAACTTCTTCAATCAATATTAAATTCTTTTATTCTAATTCAGAAAGCTTAAATTATTTGAATTACTTTTTACCTTAATTTCTAATTCTTTCAATGAACTTTCATGTCTATTAATTTATTATTAAAGTAAGTTAGTTTTAGCTTATTCATTTTCTATCAAAGTCTTTTATTCTGTTAGTTATTTATTTAACTTAAATACATCAAACTTAGCTTTCTTAGTAACTTCTTATAATTATTTATCTTTTTCGCTTAATTAACTTTGATATTATTTTTCTAATTCTTAAATCTTTTGATCACTATTATCACTTGTTTATTGAACTACATTCTTTAATTCATTCTCTCTCTCATCAAGACTCTATTTTAATTATTTAATTCGTTCTTCTTATTATTCCATTTACTTTGTTAATTCAGATTACTATAATAGAAATAACCAACAAATATACTTTAATATCTAGTTATTATGTAAGATCTTTAATCTCTTCCTTTAAAGAATTGATTTATTCATCTTTACTTTAACAAGCTTCTGTGTAACATTCATACAATTTAGAAAGCTCAGGTTAATAATTGCCTTAATTTGTTTGTATAATTCCTAGAATCTATTGGAGAGAAGGAAAATCTCCTTAATGTTCTTTTTTTGGTTGAAAATCTTCATCTGTAGAACCTGAGGCTCTTCTTTTTTTTAAGGTACTTATCTCCTCTATTAACTATAAATTTTTTTTTTCGGTTTCACTTAGCTAAAATATGAATTTCATGATTACCTTTGATTTCAATTCATTTATCTGCAATTCAAAACGATTGATTTAATCAGCATTATTTTGGGCAGTGGATTTCTCATTTTCAATTTTTGCATTTAGTTCATTCTATTGCTTTTTCACTCTAAATTACTCTAATCTTAATTTTTTTTCAAGGTCACTTATCTGTTAGTCTTTCTCATTAATAGTTTTTTTTAGTAACTAAATATCATCTACTTAATTATTCATAATATAGATTAGTAATAAAAGATAAATAAATTATTTTTTAACAACCCATTATCTATTTAAACACAAAACCAAATTTTAATAACTGAATCTATTGACAAAGCCTTTTATAAATCAATAATATATCATTAAATGGGCATCTCATAACCAAAAATTTCTATTAGTAGTCTCTTTGCAATAATTATTTCATTTATAAAAATAACCTATTATCTTACAAAATTATACTATTGTAACTAATATTTTAATAGGTACACTAAGAACATCAATGATTCATAGAGACTGTAAATATAATTTGAAAGAAGTAGAAGAATTAAGAATTAAATGTCATTTTATATATTTCTTTTATTATAAATATCAACAACTTAATTTAATTTAAACTAAAATTGTTTATCTCTGATAAATATTTTATAAATTAATAAGATATAATTTTATATTAACATAATATTTGTTATTTTATGAAAAGACCTGTTAGAGTCAACATGGTTTTTTATGTTATTAAAATATTTTAGAAGTATTATGAGGATTCGAAACAAAAACTTAATAATAAAAATAAGAATATATATATTTTTAACAAATAATTGAAAAACGGGTTTTTTAATGTCTCTTCTTTGTTGGATGTGATTATATTTCATTATTAATTTTAATATGACTAGAATCATCCCTGTATTGACACTTATATTGGCAGTGGCTACTGCAAGAGTAACAAGAAGTGAGAGTCCAAAGGAAGTGTTGGCTTAAATCAACAAGGATTCATTTGGAAACTCAATATTGTCAGTCCTTCAACTTTAATTGGCAACAGGAGGACCAGTAGGAGAAATCTAAATCCTCTTAAACAACATTGCTTCATAACTCAATGGAGATTAAAAGAAAGCCGACAAGGTTCACGAAAGTGACACAGTTGCCTTTGAGAAGGTATTGAAAAATAATATAATTTTTTTAATAGATCATTGCTGACTTAGAATAAGAGATTGCTTATCATTAAAGCTAAATTGTTGCTCTTTCTAATTTGAGAGATTCAACAACTGAAGCTTTGGGAGAAGCTGAAGCTGAAGTCAGAGTTGTCACATCTGATATTGCCAACAATGAAAAGAGCTTTGCTGATGAATAAGCTACAAGAAATTCATAACACGAAACATGGGTTAGAAAGGATGCTGAACATGTTGATTAAATGGATGCCATTGATGAAGCTTCAAAGATTGTTTAACATTTGTAAGCAGGTGTTGCATTTGCTCAACTCAAGAGCAGATTCGAAAAAGTCTAAGCTAAATTAATGGAAAGCAAACATGCTCTCTTCAAAGTATTAATATATATCCTATATATTAAAGCCACTCATTAATGCCTTGACATAATTAGCCTCAAAGGTTGATAACAAGAGCATCATCAAGATTTTAGAACTTTTGGCTTAAATCAGATAATAATTAGTTGCCAGTAGAGCATCTCTCCTTGCAACAGAAGAGAGATAAGCTGCTAATTGGGAAGTTTAAAGTGGTCACTTATAAGAAGAACACAAGAGATTAGTTGAAAGAAAAGCTTTCTTAGAAAATTCAATTGTTTAATTCAAAGTAACCATTTAAGAGGCCGTTGAAGATTTGGAAGATTAAACTGTAATGATTAAGATTAATTTCTATTAGTTATTCCTTGAAGATGCTGAAGATTCATTGGCTATCTAAGAGAGATGGGCTGCAGAATAAGAAGCTTAATATGAAGCCTAAACTTTTGAAAGAGAATAATAATTGGAAGTTGTTGAAAGATTATAAGAAGTCCTTACTTAGAAAGTGAGTGCTGCCTCCGAATTCCTTTAAATCAGAGAAGAGGTCTTTTGATTAATGAATTATCAAAAATATTAATATCAATATATAATAATTGATTTCTGCATAAAATTATCTGTTAATAATTTAATTTAAAATAAATGGAGAACATTTAAGTTGTGGTTCGGATCAGACCTTCGAATAGTACTGAAAGAGACAACAATGATTTAGAAATTTGGTCAGTTCAAAATCAAGACACAATAACAATATCAAATGATAGATTCAATGATTTAGTAAGGATGAGGAAATTTGTACCAGGTTAGAGAGTGGAATTTACATTTAGTATAGTCTTTATAATTAATTATGAATAGACTAATGTTTTGATTCTAAACACACCACCAAATTTATTTACTAATAATAAATATAGAGGATTACATTATCATCTTTATAAGGAATAAATGGCACAGTATTCATGTATGGTTAGACTGGAAGTGGTAAAACATATACTATGATGGGTTATGATTAAGAAGAAGGAATTCTTAAATAAGGATTAAAAGATTTATTTGGTGAAATAGCAAAACAATAGGATAGATAATATTTCTTAAGATGCAGTTACGTTGAAATTTATACTGATTAAGTATATGATTTATTGGCTACTCAAGAAAGATTGAGTGAAACATTATTAATAAATGAAGATTTCAATAAAGAATTTGTTATCAAAGGAGCAATTGAAGAAGTAGTAACTAATATTAATGAAATTATGGATATACTTCAATTTGGAGAAAGTAATCGACATTATGCTTCAACAATTATGAATCATTGTAGTAGTCGATCTCATACTATATTTAGATTGTATGTAAGATGTGTTCCAAATTATATTGGACCTAATTCAGTTATTACAGAATCGATTTTGAATTTTGTAGATTTGGCAGGATCAGAAAAGATCAATATTCATGATTCAATGCTTAAAAAGAGAGGTACATCAGTAGGTGGAAGTGGAGGAACATAATACAAAGATAGATAAAATGAATCAAAACATATTAATAAAAGTTTATTCTTTTTAACTTAAGTTATTTCATTAAGAGCCTAAGATAAAAAGTAATAATTATAAATGATATCATTTTTAGTGATTAACATATACCATATAGAAATTCACCATTAACTAAAATATTGCGATCTTCTTTAGGTGGTAATTCAAGAACTGCTATAATACTTTGTATTAATCCATGTTATAGTTAATTTGAATAAACATTATCTACTTTGAGATTTGGTACTAATGCTAAGAAGATAGAAAATAATGTATCTAAAAATATTGTAGGATTTGATAATGATGAAAGTCTTAATAGAGTTATAAAGGATTATGAGATTAAAATTAATGAATTATAAAAAGCTAGAGTTGATGATAAGTAATAATAAGAAATGATGTTGAAAATTATTGAAAAATTAGAAGAATAAAGAAAAATATTTAGATAATAATTTACTGCCTCTGATCATATTTAAGCTATGATTAATAAGGAACTCAATTATTAATGGACACATTTGCATTATCATGGAGTTGGTGTTTTATGGGTGCCTGAAAAAGGAAATAGAGAATTAGAAGTTAAATAAGATGTAATAGATTCTTTTGGAACTATCAAAAAATATCAAGAATTATAAGAAGAATTAATAATTTTAAAATCAGAAAAATAGAATTTGGAAAATTAAGTATTAGATTTAAAGTAGAAATAATAGGAGACAGTAATTTAAACAAAAAAGAGATATGCTAATTAAAAGACAAAAACTATAAAATATAAATAATTAAGTAAAGATTTATAAGAAGAAAAGAATAAATTATTAAAAATAGTGCTTTGTTATCATAATATGATAGAAATGGATGAAATGTTATTGTTAAATAATGATACTTTAGATTAAATGACTGAAAATTTATAAATTATGATGTAGAATATTTATAAGGTTAAATTAAAAAAAGAAATCAAATTAAAAGGGGAAAATGTTGAAACACTGAAATTAATTACTTCAAAACCTATAAAATATCCAAAATATCTATTTGATACATCTGCCATAAATGTTTAATTTTGGGATGTTAATGATAATAATAAGAAAATTGAAGAATAAAATAAAAGTGAAATAGAGTCTTTTTAAAGTTACTTTTAATCTCAAATCAATATGAATAGTCCATCTTATATAGAATTATAGGGAAGTAATTAATAATTTAAAGAGCCTTTAAAACATATTTGTTCTCATGAAAAGAGTAGTTTAAATAAGATTGGTAAAGAGAATTATGAACCAATGCTAAAAAGAAATTCAAGTATGGAAGTGTCTGATGAATTAAATTTTCGTAGTTATTTTAAATGATCAATAATAATTAATTAACTATATAAATTAAAATGAGTGATGAATTTCCAGTACCAAAACCTAAATAGAAAATGGAAGGTAATGTATTACCAGAAGAGGAATATTTAAGAAGATTGGAGATTATAATAAAAAGAGACTATTATCCTGAATTATACAAATTAGATAAAATGAGAAATGAAGATGGGTAATATTTTTAAATAAACAGATATTAGAAATCCAGATGAAAATATGTCATTAAGTCAATTTCTTAGTACTTTTACTTCAGATGAAAATGTTACCTTAAATGATATTATAAAAAAGGGTGATGATTAATGGTATTAGAAACATGCATGGATGTTTTAAGTTGAAGAATAACATAAATTAAAATAAGCAGCACTTTAATCTGATAAATTATAGCATATGATAGAAGGGAATAGAGAAAATAATATTCAATTAAATGAATATAAGGCTTTAAATCCATTGTTTTTTAGAATGGACCCTAAAAATGAAAGGTAATAATATAATCTATTTAGATTATAACCAGCAATCTAAGAACT
The DNA here is from genome assembly GCA_905183005.1 of Paramecium pentaurelia. Lineage (NCBI taxonomy): Eukaryota > Ciliophora > Oligohymenophorea > Peniculida > Parameciidae > Paramecium > Paramecium pentaurelia. Next base: position 195,570 of record CAJJDO010000149.1, read on the forward strand.
CAAAGAAACAGACAATTCTTTAAATGTATAAAAAGTGGAAATACAAAATACTAGATTTTCTGATCATCATAAACCTATGGAATTTGCAATTAATTAAATAGATTAGAAATTATAAAAAAGAAAACTTTAAGAATGTTTGAATGCATAAGGTGTTAATGTGTTTTATGGAAGTACACCAAATTTAGTTGGAGCATAGAGATTTGAAGATGATGATATGCTTGGTCTCTTTTCACCTGCTCCTTAAAATATGAAAACACCTTTAATGACTTGGGGAGAATTAGGTGAAACTCCAGTTTAATTGGATAGATCATATATGATTCCTCCAAGTTCTTAAAGAGATAAAGTTGGATCTAATCTTACATAATAATTAAATGTTAAAAAAAGAAATGAATAAAAATAATAGGAAGAGTATATATAATTATAATTAATTTTAGATGGTTAAAAAGAAGATTAAGTTCCATTACACCATATAGAGTTGGTAGTTCAATATCCTCTAGAGTAAGTTCAGAAATGATTAAGAATTTTCTTGATAGAAGAGGTTCTACAAATCATTTCACTCCTTTAGGTCCAAAGAGTAAGAACATAAAAAAATAATAATGAAAATATATATATATATATAGTGTATTTTTTATTAACTTTAATTTAATTTGATAATTTGATCTAAAATATCAATATTTATCTAACAATATATCCAACAAATAAATATAATCAAATTTAATAACCTAGGATACCATAGTATTCTTTAATTATATTCTCTTTATCAGAATATTTAATGATTAATTAAGTTGCTATCTTACTCATGAAATCATTAAAATCTTCGATATCAATTTCAGGTTTGAAATATAATTTCTTTAATGAATTTATATCTGAATCATTTAAGAAATATCCAATTATATCAACCAATAAATCAATTGCTGTTGGAGAATCAGCAAGATCATAAACTTTGTCTTCATTCAAGGCCTAAAATCTTGTATTATTAAAATACCTTTTAAGTAGCCTTTTTTACAATTTCTTCTTTGGCTTCTGCTTTACTCAATAATTCAAAAACCATTTGAGCCCTTTCAATATTCTGTTTAATTAATTTATCTATATAATTAATTAATTCTATTACATGAAAGAAGTTATTCAAAGAATACTTCAAAGAATTTTTAAATTGCTTCATCTGATGGTCCAACTCTTTTCAATTCTTCTAAAAGTTTAGCTTCTTATTATTGTGGTTCCATATTGAAAGTACCTTAAACAAAGATAGCCAATTCATTTAAATCAAATAATTACTACTTTTATTGAGATGTTGAAGATGATTATTAACTTGAATTTTTTTCAACATAAAGAACTTATTATGATTAATATTTCTTGTTCTTATTTTTACTTTAATTATAATTTTATTCAATAATTTCTTTCTCTTATTCTTGATGAATAGTTTTTACACTCTAAGCTTAATCTTATCTACTATAATGATCTTTCCAACCTTAATTTTTTCTTTCTTATACATTTTCTATTAACATTGAAATTCTTTAAGATACTTTATACTTTGATATAAGTAAATTAAATCTAGTATAATCAACAAATTTGATACATTTCCATAATAATATCAACTGTAAGATTTTTTTCAAGTTTCTTTTATAAAAATGATTTTGCTTCTTCTAGATTTTTAGTTGTACCATCAAAGAATAATTCGAGATCTTTCTTCAATACATCAAAATCAGTAATGTTTTAAGTTTTATATGATCCACCAACTAATAATTATTGTAAATATAATTACTTTAATCTAATAATTCTATTAAACCTTCAATAGATTCTTCACTATTTTCTTAATTTGGTTAATATTAAGCAACATAATCTGAAATTAATTCTCTAATAGCATATTCTACAGCTAAAATTGGAAGTAATTTAGATAAAAATAAGTCTCCAATAAAACGGACATCTTGAGTAATTATAATAAGTACATACTTCCCATAATTTTTTATTTTCTTATTAAATGATATTATTCTCTTTCTTCTGGTTTCATATGAGATAGATCTTCTTTTCTATTCTTTCTCTCATCAAATACTTATTAAACTTAATTTAGAAGTTGATTTTTAAATAGAGAAACACTCTTAGCCTTACCATCCTATTTCTCTTTGACAATAGTTAATTAAGGTTCTTTAATTAAGAGTTAACATAATCTTGTGTATAATTTTCTATATTTTGGTTCAGTTTAAGATTTTTCAATGATTTTTTATGCTAAATACTCTAAATAAGTTGAGTCATTTTCATTTTTACTATAAAATAATAATTAAATTATATTACTTTTCTATTACAAGTTTAATAATATTTTAAGAAGCTAAATCAAAATTATCAGGTGCCAATTAATTTAATTTATATCTAATTTCCTTAAAAATGATTTCTCTTTATTCAGGAGTTTGATTCAAAGTTTAAAAGAAGTCTTCTGCTTATGTTTTCATTCTATCTTTTAATTATTTTGTTTATATATCTTCAACAACTCTAACTATAATAATCTTTGGTTAAGTTTCAGTTTGTGGTTAGATTGATGATCTATCAAAAGGTTATACTGTAGTTGCAGTTGTTTTACCTTAATTTTTTGATTAATCTGAATCTTGTGGCTTTGAATAAGGAGGTTTTGTATAAGGAGGTTTAGTCTTTCCATCTTTTCTAGGTTGAGTTTTAGTTTATAATTCTTTAATATTACAGTATTTTCTATCCTTCAATATTTACCACTCTTGTTTATCAAAATATTCATTGAAATCCTAATTGATTATATTTAAAATTACATTAATCATATCTACTAATTTCTTAAGATCTTCTTTAGAATAAGGTTTAGGTTTTCTTTACTCTAACAATTTTTACTATTCTTATTCCTTTTTTAACTTTTCTTCTTCTAATCTCTTTTGTTCTTCTAATTTTTTTTGTTCTTCTAATTTCTTTAACTCTTCATCAGCCTATTATTTAATTTTAATTATTACTTTCTATTCTAAAGTTTGATCTAATACAAATTTCTATGAAGTGTTACTATTTAACACTAATTTTTTCTTGGTCTTACTTTAAACATTTTATTATATTTATTATCCATTGCTTGTATTCGTTGTTGTTGATTGACTTTGACTTAAATTTTGATTCTTTAGAGATAAAGAATTTAAAGTATTTCCTTATTCAATTTATGTGGGATGGACATAAGGCTGTTAGTAGTATTTTTATTCGTATTTATATGATGGTGGTGGAGAGTATAAAGGTTATGCAAATGCTGGATTAGCTGTTGGCTCAAAAGGAGCACTGAGCTTTAGTCCTTTTTTTTATGTAGGATTTTAAGACATTTTTAAATTTTTATATGATTTTTTTTTTACAAATTATTCAAATTAAATTCTTTAATTAGAGTCACCACTAATTATTCAATGTTTTGAGTTATTTATAGTAAATCATATCAGTAACAAAATGATTATTGATTAAGTTAAGCATAAAAAAATGGAGTATATCTATTTAATACTATATAGTTATAGTGTATAATAATAGAATGAGGTAATCTTGAATAACAATTCATTTGATTTATAATCAGAAGATAATTATTATTGTAATTAAAATAATTAAAAAATGAATTAAACTCTTTAATATTATTAATTTACAATTCTCAATCCATTAGAATTTAATCTATAATTTGTGATATTGTATTATAACTATTATATTACAATTATCATTTCCATTTTGTGAAATAATTTGAATTATATGAATTATATAAGAATCAATATTAAAATACTAACTATAAATTCAAATAAAAATATCTATCAATTATTTTCAAATACTCTAATAATGTCACAATAAATAAGAAGAAATAGTTTTAAAAACATTTAACATTTATTTTAATTAATTACTTTTGATTAAAAAAAACAAAGATTAGATTTTATAAATAAATTAATTGAGAAGAAAAAAGAATATATCAAAATTTATTATGATAGACAAAAAAAGATATCCTATAAATGATAATGACTGATTCTAAATTGAATATAATGATATTAATTCTTATATATAGTGTATTAATGACAAAATTTTTAATGCAAAAATCAACTTAGACAATATAGAATATCTTTGATATTATTATAAAATGATGAGTACACATTTATATAGTTTAAATAGTCTTATGTTTTATTTTCAAGCATCCTAAGGGTATTAGTCTAATTAAATCATTTAAAGTCCAGAGAATTAAGGAACACAGGATTTTCTTCTTTATCTAGGACTCCTTGGACTTGTATTTTATACAGGTTATTATGGTATATTTATAACACTTCCAATTTTGTCAGCATTAAATTCTTTTTGGTAATTCTGAAATACCCATTAATCAATAGTTTCAATAGTTAAACTGTGCATAACTTTAGCAATAAGATAAATTATCAACACAATTGAAATTACTCCCAATAAAGTAATAGCTGCAGCTAATCCAACATTTGAAAAGCCAACTAAGACTCCCAATATGATAGCTCCTGCTATTTATAATAAAATTATAAAGATTAATATAAGCCAACATGCTTTTTAATGTTTAGGCACTTCTTAAATTATGGCTGAATGTACTTCTTCTTAGAAATGAACTTTCATTGATATCTTATGTTAGCAAACCTCACATTTAATCTGATGTATTATAATAATAGATTGTTTTACATCATTTTTATAGACCTTTTCAACACCATTCTTTAAAAGAATCCAATTTTTAAAGCATTCTTCATGTACATATTTTGCTGTACCACTACATATACATGGATATATGAATCTTGATGTTTCTTCTTCCATTGAGCAAATACGACATTACTCTAAAATAAGTATTTTAATTTTCATACTTCCTTTTTTTGACCTAGCCAATTAGATTGGATCCATTTCATTTACATATATATTACACCATACTATCTTCTTTCTCTCATTATCCTAAGATGTGAGTTAGTAATATCAGTTACTTTCATTTTATAAGTTTTCTTGATTCCTTTTTTATAAACATCTCTTCTTGGAGAAGGATTGAGACTTTAAAATGTTGGAGGAAGACATTCTTCTGGAATTAATTATTAGGATTGGTTTAATTTCGAGAATTTTTAAGGAGGTGATAAACCAACTGTTCTAGCCTCAGAAATATTCATTTACCTGTATATTATTTTTTTAAATTCTCTATACTAACTACGTATGAATTTATTTATTATAATCTGCTAAAATCTCAATTTAATTTATTGAAAATGGAATATTGTACATTCTATAGGTTATTATCAAAATGTAAGTGTGTACTTCAAATTGGAATATGATAAATCAATTTCCATAATAACATCATATTAAAATCTTAATGTAAATTAACTCCCTCATTATTCTACTATTTATGATGGGTATATTTTTAAAAATGCATCGAATTATAATTTTTGTTTAAATATCTCAAATTAATATAAAAATAATAATTTTCTTTTGATTAAAAGATTAATATAGATTCTACATTTCTATCAGAAATTAATAGGAATTATAATTATTATAATAATTGATTTGGCCTTTTCTGATAAAAGTATTTAAATAATCAAGTCTTAAATTATAATAAGAGTTCATTTCAAATTAAATACAAAATATAATATAAAATCAACCTATAAAATAAAATAAAAAAAGATTACCCATTAAAAGAATTTGTACTTACAATTAGGTTTAATTTTTTTATATGATTCTAAATCAATTAGCTAATTTATTGCAATTACATTCATATATCCATTTTTATGCTTAAAAATATGTATTTAATCTTTAAGATGTATAAATTGTACTATGACCAGTTGACAATTAAACATTTATTATTTAACACATATATTATTAAATTATGTAATTAATCTTTGATAACACTTAGATACATAAGAGTCCTGAATAAGTATTTATGATTAATTGATTAGTTAAGAAGGGAAAAATTAGATATCAAAATAAAAACTATTAAAGCAGATTTAGCTCCAGGAGTTGTGAAATATATGATGAAGACCAAGAATAATGAAAAATTACAAACTCCACTTCACAATGTCGAATATCATCATCCATACTCTAAACCATAACTTACTTATTTAAAGACATTTTAAAAGATGGACTTAGAGCCTCCAGTATAATTAGATGAAATAAAAGAAGAAAAATGGAGCATTTTATCAAAAAATTGTAGGAACATTTTAGAAAAATCAAGAATTAGTTTAGGAAAACCAAATGAATCTTAATTTTTAAGACGATCATCAATTGAACTCTATCCTAGTCCACAAAAATAAATAAAAAATAATAATAAATTTTTGACTCGAAGATAATCAATAGATTTAAGGATTGAAGATATTAAATCTCCATAACAATCCCCTGTTGAATAGATAAATCCATCTCCAAAACCTTTAGGAATTAAAATGGATCCATTCTATGTTAGATTTAAAAAATACTATAAAAAAATTGGAATTCATTAAGATGAATAACCAAAACCCAATAATAATAAATTTTAAAAGCTTCATAAAAATTCTTATTCTTAAGATAAGATATATAAAATAAATTCTCCTCAAAGATAAAATTAAAGTTTTATTTTCTTTCCTTAGGTTTAATGTTCTCCTTAAGCATATAAAAAATCTGTTTTTTAGAAGAAAAAAAGTTAATAATAATATCTATAAGATATATTGGCTTTATGTAATATGGCATAGCATTTTCAGGCTGAAATGAAAAAAGATGAAACTGAAAATTATAGTGAATTAAATTAAAAGGTAGAATACATCAGATCTGAATTCAATAAATATCATAGTATGATCAATAATGAATAGGATTCAACTGATAATATTGAAATTAAATGATATACATAATATTAATCAACATAATTATTAGATCATTCCAATTCTTACATCATATCTTAACGAATTTACACTTCCATATTTTACTTATTTTTATCTTACAATTTGAAAATTTTCTCAATCACTGTGATTTCTGTAGATGTAGTATCCAAACCTATAAAGTTTAAATTCAATATATACCACAAAATGCAGCAACATCATTAACAACAAGACCAGATGCTATGATATCACTACCTCTGTTTACAGTACCAGCACATAATGGTATTTATAATAGATTAGCTAATTCATCTAATTCTTCTACTGTTGTCAATGGATGTACTAATCCTCCTTAATTATTAAAACAACAATAAGTTCCAACCAATACTTATTATGCTACAGTAGTTCTAAATACTTCAACTCCTAAAGTATCTGCAATGATTTCCTCTGTCTCTTTATCTAAATCAGAATGTATCAAAGCAACATAATCATTACAAGCCACACAATTACCTAATGCAGATAATTTCTCTTCAACTCTTTTAACCTATAATTTTTTATTTATATAATTACTTTAACTTCATCTGGTAATGAATTTCTAATTTATTTTAGTTCTTAATCAGTACATGTATTAGGTACCAATAATCCATTTTTATTTCCTATTTATATTTAATAAATATAATATACCTGCTGTCAATCTTCCAATAATTCTTGTGCCTCCAATTGAACAATGGATGACTGGCATACTTAATCCAAGTTCAGATTCAAACACAGAATAGAAATTTTCACTTCCTCCAAGTGCAACAAGACAATATGCATTTGTAAGTTTAGAAAAAACACCAATATCATTGGAGTTTTCAAATTAACATCGATTTGCCATGAATGAGTTTTATAAATATTCTTTATTAAAATATTAATATAATAACCACAACCAATTAATCTTTATAAAATGAATTTCTTATTAATAATTTTGCATAAGAAAGACAGTACTTTTAATTAAAGATATATACATATTTAATTCAGTACTCAAAATATGTAAAATAATTATCATATTTTATATACTTCAAATAAACTCAACTAATTTATTTAATTCTTCATTCTTTATTATTTAAAGTCAATATAAATTTAATTAGTGTTTGAACCAAGAAATTAATAATTGACAATTCAAAATTTACAATATGTAAATATAAACATAATTAATATTTGAAACTTCCATTTTTTACATATTAGAAATTTTTCAATACAATTTTGAAGGAAATTAAGAAAATTTAAAGTTAAATTTTCATCTAATTGAATTACTATTTAATTTCATTACTTTTGTATTTATTGTTGATATCAAAACCTTAGGTTTAAGTATACATATAAATATTCTAAGAATTGTTATATATTTAAATTATATTAATATGGTGAACCATTACCCTTCAGAAACTAAAAAGAAAAGAAAGCCTTGGATAATCCAAGTAATTGTTAAGTATTATTATAAGGAAGACAAGCTTTTAAGAAAATTAGTAAAAAAATTCTAAAATGAAAGGTTAGCATGGAAGAAAATCTCTTAAACTTTAAAATCACATGGGTTTAATCGGGACACCAAGGCTTGTCGAGAAAGATTTTCAAATCATCTTGATAACAGCTATAATAAAGCTGATTTAACAGATAAGGAAATAGATTAGCTTTTTGAGTTGATTGAACTTTATGGAAATAAATGGGTAATAATTTGAAACTCATTTTAGACATATATAGCTGAATAATTAAATAATAGAACAGATTAAGACATTAAGAATAAGTTTTATGCTCATGTCAAGAAAATTATACGTCGATTGATAAAAGTTGCTTATAAAACAACTGAAAGTATTTATTATTATCAATTAGGCTCCATAATCATTGCAAAAATTCAGCCTCTCTTGATTTCAAGCATTTATTGTCATGATGATGAAGATAATGATAAAATATTAAAAATTGATGATTAGATGAAGGCTCTTTTTAAATAGTTAATTCGAAAAAATAAAAAAATTGAAGTTGGAGTCAATGTTGATGACTAAACAATAGATTAAGTTAAAATAATTATGAATTACCTTAGTGAGTAAAAGTAAAATTATATATATATATAAATATTTAGTGATATATACATAGAAAAAAAGGTTAGTAAGTAAGCAAAGAAGGTGTAAATTATGAAAATGAAAAATAAGAGAACTCTTAAAATGTAATAAGGCTTAAATTAATAATAAAAAATAATTGAAAAGATATAAAAGAAGCAGCCTATATTTACAACCAAGAAAATTAAAATTGAAAAATTTAAGTTTATTATTGCTCCATAATAAATGGATTAAATATCTATCCCTTATTTCTAATTTAAATCAATAGAAAATATGCATTCATTTTAACCATACATCAATCCTATTATTTCAACTGCCTCATATTATTGGAATCATCCTTCTAATATATTTTCAATTAATTCTTTACTTTCAAATGTAATTGATTAAAATTATTTATAGAATTTCTTGTTTGGATTTCAATGTAATTAAAATTCATATGGAATATAGTCAGATAAATATAGAGTTACTCCAGATTGATCTTAATATAATATATATACATGCTTGTTTTCATTTATTCTATTAGAATTCTGGTTATTTAATATACAATTAAAAAGTCAATTATAAAAAAAATTAAAAGAACGTTTATCATTCATAGCCATTTGAGGACTTTTGAAAGAGTGAAAACTCTTTTCACTTGGTATGAAACTAGGATGAACAGTTAACTAATGAGGATTTTTTTTTTGGGACAATCCTCTACTGGATTCAAAACTATAAGAGGATTGTCTTTCTTTTGATAATGTAGGATGTCGTTCTTTTGAATGAGTTGTAGTATGTCTATCATTTTTATTTAATATTTTTTCCACTTTGAAAAATTATGGTTCTCTAGATTTGGTTTATGCATTAGTAGTAGTAAAATATGAGGGTTTAGGAATGATGGCCTATTTTTAGAATATAATTATACCTTATTAGTATTGGGTTTTGAAGTATTTTTTAGATGAGAGAAATCAAATTAGAATTGTTATTTAATTTAACTTGTAGGAGTAATATAGGACATATTTTTAGTAATAGTATTGAGATCTTCAATTAAATCTTCAGGTAATTTATGTTTCTTTTTGAGTTGCTCATTTTCAGTTTATAAATTGTATTTCTTAAACCATGGATAATTGAGTAATTCAATTACAGTGGGTCGTTCATCTGGATCAGTAGTTAACATTCCATAAAGTAATGCAATAGCTTCTTTAGAGATATCATGAATAATAGTGAATTCTCCTGATTAAATTTTAGAATAGAGTTCTGCATCAGTATCCCCTTTGAAGGGGAAAACTCCTTGTAACATAGTGAATAGGACAACTCCTAAGGCCCAAACATCTGATTTATCTCCTCTATACTCTTATCTAGTGACAATTTCTGGAGCCATATAACTAGGGGTACCACAAAACATTTTAACTTTTTTTTCTATGGGAAATGAAGTGGAAAAGCCAAAATCAATAAGTTTAGGTATTTAACCTTCTAATAAAATGTTTTCTAATTTAAGATCTCTATGAGCTATATTTTTGGAATGACAATATTAAACTGCATCAAGTATTTATTTAAATATAGTTTTAGCAGTATCTTCATCTAATCTTCTTTCCTAATTATATTATTTATATAAGATATACCTATTATTTTCGAATAAAATGGTGAAGTGAACTTCCACTTACATATTCAATTATAATATTAACATGATTATTTGATTCTAAAGTGTCAATAATTTTGACTATATTTGGATGATCTAATTTTTCAAGTATTTCAATTTCTCTTCTCACTCCTTTACGACGCTATAAATCACGTATTTTAGATTTCTCATAGATTTTGATAGCCACTTTAATACCTGTTTCAATTTGAATAGCAACTCTAACAGAAGCATAGGCTCCTTAGCCAATTCGACTACCAACTTTATATTGAGCTTTAAATATCTCAGTTTTATTAATATCATCATCTGGTTAATTCGTAAGAAATTTAACTCTATCACAGATATTCTGTTATTTGAAATCAAATTTGAAGTATTCAACATTATCTCGTTTTTCAACTTTACAAATTTTAGATTAAAGTATCTAACTGATGGCATCAAGATTTCTAAGTTGTTAATTTTTTAGGTTCATAAGTAAATCTTATTATAAAGGAGGTCTTGATTTGTATGAATATTGATTGCCTACACATTTTTCATTCTCCTTTTAATTTAGACTATTTGCTGCTGCTCTATGCTTCATTGGAATTTAAAATAATTAACAGTCTCATTATTATTATATAAATGAATAGATATACCACACTCACAATAGTCGTAACTAGTTGTGTTCTCCTCCTAGTAACCCTTGTTAGTCTTGAGTAAACTCCTAGTTTTCTTACATATCGCCCAAAGGAATATGATGTGACGTATAGATTTGAAGCACTCTAGTCTTATAACCCAGATTGACAATTGCGATTAAACAGTGTTCCTTGAAGTATTCATACAATTCTATTTAAGGGTCTTTGCTAAGGAGGGAATTGGGCTCATATCTTCACTTAGACTCTATACTTGACCAATTGTCTTAGATCGTCATCAAAGTAACCTCGTCTTTCAGCTGAAGAATTACTTCAATGTACAAAATGGGATGAAGACAAATGTTCTGCTACACCTAAATCATTAAAGATTGTTAATAGCATTAAGAAGTATCACATCATCTATCTAAATAAATAAGTTTTTTGATTGAGAATGGACTTAGTTCTAATAAATGTCTTTCATATAAGCAGACAGTCAATTTCAATTTAAAAAACAAATGTCCAATCAGATGTGATGATTTAAGTTTCAAGAAATCAGAATTGAGAGCTAAAGATCTCTTGGAACTTACATCAACATAAGACATACAAGATCATATTATAAATAAAGGTCCTGTTGTAATGGCATTAAAATGTATTTATGATTGTTTATTATTATAAAAGATGGATCAAGTTTGAATGAATACTCAAGTGGATTATATACTATAAAGAATGATGATTAAGAATTTGGCATAAGATTTCTTATGATTGTAGGTTGGCATACTGAAATAGATGGTAAAATAACATGGAAATCATTGAATTCTTTTGGCACTTAATATGGAGTAGATGGTAGAGTCAATGTAGGAGAGAAGAACCAATATATATTGGGATACTTTGGATTTGATGTCTGAATTAATAAATTATGAAATAATTAAATAATAAATACAAACAATAACTATAGCCTTTAAAATTGACAAATCATATCACTCCATAATTTAAGTTGAATCCATATTAAAATTCATATTCACCTATGACTTAAAGAAAACCATTATTTAGTTTACATGAAAAAACATCAAATAGATCTGTAAAAAAATAAATGAATCGATCTCCTTTAATTACATAGAAAAATACACTTTAAATAGAAAAATGTGGATTAGATTAGAATTTTGAATACATATTAAAATTTGCAGTTAGAACAAGACAAGGAATGTAAATTGGGAATCCAAATAAATAGAATTAAGATTCTTTTATAGTATTTCCAAATATAGCTGATAAATCATATATGCATTTCTTTTTTGTTTGTGATGGTCATGGAATTTATGGACATCATATTTCAAATTTTCTAAAATAATAATTTCCAATTTATATAACTAAATTCAAGAATCAATTAGAAAACAAGTATTAATTTAATCTCTTAATTTAGTCCTTATGCTACTATATACATAATATTTAATTAAGTAATTAAAGCATTGAATTAATCTACTATTGATCAGTAATATTCTGGTTCTACTGTAGTTGGTTTATTTATGTTACATAATAAAGTATATATATATACAATAAATTGTATAATAGATATATTGTCCAAACCTTGGTGATTCAAGAGTAGTCATGTTAAGTAGAACAAATAAATGGTTTCTAAAAAATTTATCAAGAGATCATAAACCAGATTGTTAAGATGAAGCTGAACGTATAATAAATCATGGTGGAAGAATTGATCCTTATAAAGATTAAAATGGTTAAGTTTGTGGACCATTAAGAGTTTGGAATAATGGTAATGTACCAGGATTGGCTATGACAAGATCTATAGGAGATTAAATTGCTAAAAGTGTAGGAGTTATTGAAAAACCAGAGATATTTAATTTTGTTCTTGAAAAAATGGATAGAGTTATCTTATTAGGATCAGATGGAGTGTTTGAATTTCTTTCTTAATAGGACATTCTAGATTCTGTTACTCCTCATGTAGACAGAATGGATGTTGAAAGTGCTTGTAATCATTTGTTAGAAATGGCCCATATTAGTTGGGTATAAAGAAGTAATAAAGTTATCGATGATATTACTTTTATATTGATTTTTATGTAATATTGAATCAAATTATAATCACATAAATTAAATGTAATAATTATGTTTACAAATATCAGAACAAATACTAATTCCTTCTATTGTAATTATTACACTACTTACTTTTATATCTATTGGACTTCTATTCAAAACATATTAATTAAGAAATTGGAATCCTATTTAAGAATTATCACCTCTATTAACAATATCTCAAGGATTATCACTTTATTTATTCATTATTCTTACATTACTTGTAATTGTGTATGATGGTGAGAATAAATTCCATTCAACAAAAATCATAATGATATTTTAGAATTTCTTTAGAGGACTCTTTGTATATATTACAGTTTTCAAATCACTTAGAGTCACTTTAGCATTTCACCTTAATATAAAATCATCTTAATACTTAAAATTTTTATGTACTAAACTATTTAGATATTAATTTCGTATTTTAATGGTAGCTTTCTTTATGACATCTGCATTTTGGTCAGGAATTTATTATATTGTTAAACTTTATCATTATAATACATAATATGAAGATTAAGATCATATAAGTGATCTAATTCAATATGAAAATATAAATATAGTAGAGGCTATAAATAATACATTAGAAATCTTATTATGCATACTTATAATATATTGGAATCAAAAGATTTTTATACCTTAATTTGATACACTTTAAAGGTTTGTCAATAAACCATTATTAATCTATGCTATTTGGTTATACATTAATACTTTTATTAGTTATTTTATTAATGAAATCGATTGTAATATATAAAATGGACCTATTTAATTACCATTTTCTTTAATCATTATGCTCTTCTCTTAAATTCTTAGAAGCATGGTTGAATTTTATTATATAGTTTATATACCCATATAATAGAGTACATTAATCAGATTGCCATTAATTCCATCTATTATATTAGATAATTTTCAATTGTTTATGAGAATTCCACTTTGTAGTAGTGTATTTTATGAATTCTTATAATAACCATCATATAGTACAATAATTAATTGTAAGGAGAAAAAAATCAATCGTAGTGTTAGTTTAGAATACTCAGATAATTTATAGGTACTAAAAGTGTGGATGGCTTATCAAATGAAATCAGAAAATGGAATTGAAGATGAACATTTTACACTATTTTTGAATTTGGAGAAATAATAAAATGAGACTCAGTTTGATTTTAATTATTAACCATAAATTTAAGTTAGATTAGAAAAGCATTTGATGTAACTCTTCGAAGAATATTAAAATACATTATCATATTATAATATGAAAAAATTATTTCATTGTCTTGATAATGCAACAAAGAATTTCTATGAAATGAATATCATCTAAAATTTTTTAAACTGAATTATTATTAAACTAAATGAATAATTTAGGTATATAAAATAATCGATTCCATAAACAAGCCATCTTAAATAGAATTAAATCTACAACTACTCATAATCCATAAAAGAAGAGAAACCAATATTATGAGTCATGGTTACAGCAAAAAGAAAATGAATTAAATTTATCAACAGAATCATGTATGGAAATTGTATCTCCCAATTAACCATAAGTAAAAATCCCAAATTCCTTTTAAATTAAATCAATTAATGATATTAATCAAAAGAGATAACTACAAAATTGAATATTTTAAATATGATTATAGATATATCTATATAACCATAAGAATTTAATTGAAAATTAATTATAATCATAAATATAATGTTGATTAAATGTACTTATCATACTTATTAATTAATCAAGTTTATCATTTAGATTATATAATAATGATTTAATAGCTAATTAATATTATAATGAAAAAAACATAAGCAAATGGTTTTAGAGTGAGAAATGGATAATCAAAATTAAAGAAGGCAGGAGAACTATTAGCATCTTTATAATACAGTATCTAGTGTAAATCTTACACTCCACAACACAGATCAATAAAATAGTTAACTCATTATCCTTTGAAAACTCAAGTTAATTAAGATGTGAATCCTTTGGTTTAACCTCGAAATGCATTTCAACGTCAGACCAGTATCAATTGCTAATAAAGGCCATCATTATTATCAGTTATAACATCAGAAAGTAACATGAGTGCTGATGAGGAATATGAAATTTGGGATAATAATTAAGATCTTAGAGTGTAAAAAATGACAATAGAAGAATCAAAACCTTCTGTTGGATAGTTTTTATAATTGTATAAAGCTAGATTTGGGTATGATATAATTGAAATGAAAGAGGTTTTCCAGGACAGAAATAATGTATAAGAAATGAGGAAGTAATCAAAGTTGCTGTTGAATATGCATCAACTAATAAACAATTATTTAAGAAGTATTTTCCTAGAAAACAGATTGTATTTGAGGATGACAACGATTATTCGTAACCATATAATATAGAAGACGATCATCATTTTTAGAGTTTCAATAATTTTTTTAAAAATAAGAAGTCCAATACTCTTCTTAAAATTAATTCTTCACGTATTTGAATAATATTATACTTATTTATATATATATATAATATATTTCAAACTTTGTCAATTAGACTTTATATTTGTTCTGGTGTTCTTTATGTATATCTTTTTTCTACAGTTGTAATTACAGCCAATTCAACATTTGTATTATTAATCTAAGATATAATAAAATATATATAATTACTTTTTCTTCCATTACATTCTTAAGACATAAAATAGCCAATCTTTCAGCTTATTCTAAGGTTAAATCCTATCTTAATTAATTAACTATACTTATTTATATTATTCTTTAAGTATGCTTTGAATTCCTTCATCTGCTGCACCTATTCCTTTAGCTTAATATTCAATCATAGTTCCAGTTGGATCTATAATCATTTAATATAATACCAGTTTAATAAATTTATGGACCATGATCTGATACTCCAGCAATTAATAATGCTACTCCATAAGGTCTAGACATTTTTGTTTTATTTTTGGAATCACTCTCTCCAAAATCAAGAGCCAAATCACAAACAATTTATGTAAGTGCTCTTACATTAATAGGTTCACCATAATTGAATTTATGATTTTGAGATTCTACTCTTGCATGTTCAACTAATGTTCTGGCATCAGGAATGAAACCAGAAGCTGTACATGCAATATGTGTATCAATTTCATATATCTTTTCAATACTTTTAGGCTCTAAAAGAGTTGAATTCAATTTTCTTTCTCCTGCCAATACTACTCCTTCATTCACTTTTATAGCCAAAGCACTTGCTCCTAATTTTATTGCTTATAATGCATATTCAACTTAAAATAGACGACCTTCTGGTGAAAATGTATTCACACCTCTGTCATAATCTGTTCTAATGGAATTAATATATATATTTACTTATTTTGAAACATTAATCCCAATCTCAATTATTTATTTAATATATTATAATTTCTCAAATGTATTCATTATATTATATTCTTCTTTAGAATATAAATTAATTAATAATACCTAAGTGAAATTTTAGTTAATATTTTTTAGTTATAAATATTCCATTCCAATCTAATTTTTTATTCAATTTAATCTCATATGGCTGATCCATAAAAAATAGTTGGCATTGTATTTTCTAAATTAGAAAGTCAACGTTCTCATCCTACTTATATCATAGAAACTAAAACTGGCAATCTTATCTATAGACAAGCTGCTAATTTACCTTCTGAATAAATTGAGAAATTTAACCTTATTTTCAGTAAACAAATTGCTGATAAATTGTATCCCTCATAAGAAAAGAGACTATTCTATAAGGGAACTGAATTAGATGTTCCTGATGTAGAATTTGATGATGATGATGATTTTGAAGATTCCAAATCCACAAAATAATAATGTAATTGTCAATCTAAATAAACTAAAAAATTGACAGAATAAACTATAAAATCATATGAATAATCATAACCATCTTCTAAATCAACAATTAAATTATCATCCAATACAATCCTAGTGTATGATAAAATTGATGGAGAATTTAAATAAGCAAATAGAATCGATAGCAGTTTAATTAAAGAAATTAAGAATTGGGAATAAACATAGATTAGTAAAAAAAAACAAGTGATGCTTTGTATATCTGAAAATTGCTTCGTTAAATTAGCTGATTTAAGATTTAAGAATCCATCATTGGTTCTTGATTTTGTTTTGAATAACTGTATACTTGTTAAATGAATAACTATTAATCATTTTAATAATATGAATAAGAAATAAAATATTCCACTTATGAATATTTAACCTGATACGTATTTCTTAATCTTAATTAATAGAGTACCATTTTCTGATGGAAATGCCTTAAAATATTGGAGAAGTTTTCGTCATGCCATTACTACAATTAGATTACTACAAAATCCAAAAACTTAGAAATTGAACTCTCCAGTAATTATAAATATTTTAATCCAAGGATGAACTAACTATTAGTGGTTACAAATCTGTAAATAAAACAAAACATAGATCAGAAAGTAGTCATAACCTTAGTTAAGCATTAAAAAATATTTAAATGCAATAATCACTTTTCACATCTATTGAAAAAGGATATTCACCTAATAAAATTGAAGAAATATTAGATAAAGACCCTAAAAAGTATACTCTTATTATTTATCAAGATATTTCTATGATCATAAAAGTGAATTTTGTTTAGCTAACAAAAAAAATTAAAAAGGATTAACACCTTTATATGTAGCAGCTTAACTAGGACATCTTGAAATATGTAAAATTTTAATCGAGAAGGGAGCCAATCCTTAAATATGTGTATCAATAAATGGAATAGAAGAAACTCCATTAGAAGTTGCTTAAAGATGGAGACATTTAAATATTGTTCACTTTTTATAACTATAAAATTGATATTTATATATATTTAATTACTTACTTTAAATCAAATTAATATTTATGTATTTAAATATACTTTAAGGATAATAAATAATTAAGATTTCTTAAATAGATAATTATATATAATTTATTATTGTGTATTTAAATTAAAAATTAAATTTACATTTTAAATAAAAATTAACAAATACTCTCAATTTTAGTGTTACTTAAATATATTGATAACAAATAATTCATATATATTCATAATTTAATCTATTTAAATAACAATTTTTTATTATTCTACATTATTTCAAATAAAAATGTTAATTTCATTAATACTTAATTCATATTTAGAATATTTTAATTCTAATGAATTAAAAAAATAGATTAAATATTTATATTACATTAATCTTCATCTTAGAAATAAAAACTAGAATTATTTAATAATTTATATCAACATTTATATTAAACTCAGATTATTATTAAAATAAATGCTTTACTTTATTTTTATAGCAATTGCATTATCTAAAGATGTTAAGATGAATGTCAATTTAACAATTGGATTAGATTTTTAAGACAATTCTTATTTAGACTTCTTTAACAATTTTTCAAAACATTATGATGAATTATAATAGAATGGATGTAAAATCGTTAATTATTGTGATCATAGTAAAATTGAATATTGCCCAACATTTATTACCTTGTTACAGTTGTTATACAAGACATCAATTCAAACAATCAGAAAAAAATTGTTTAGGAGGAGGACGATATTGCTGTATTTATTTATTAATTTTAACATAGAGTATTCTGATTATGTATCCGGTTAGATAATTTTAAAAGAATTGTTACTTTAATAATGTATATTGGATGTATTACCATAACATTATTTTAATTATACAATTTATTTTGGATAACAATGTAAAAAATCAACTATGGTTGCTTGTTCTTAAAATTATTTTATAAATAATAATATATCAATTGAAACAATAAATACATGTGTTGATAATAGTTTTAATTAAAGTGAAGATGTAAATTAAGAAATTTAAACAAATCGAATATTAGATTAATATAAAGAAATGTAATATAATTAAACATAATTTTCCTTATATTTGGATTCCTCAGATTAAACTGATTCATCATATCAATAATTTCTTAAAATGCTATGCTAAAAATATATCAATGTATCAATATCATTTTGTGATAATCCTATTGAAACTCCAGTTGAAACACCTGTTAAATAGGTTGAGAATTCTAATCCTTTAGAGTAAGTATTTTTATTCATTTTTGCTTTGATTATTTTGATAATTGCTGGTTCAGGAGGATGGACATTATTAAATAAGATTTAATTTGGATCTAGTTTAGTTCCAAGAAGTAGAATAGCTATTCCTAAATTAGAAGGTGATCATATCATATAAGAAGATGACATTTGATATTTGTTAATATTATCAATTATATTATTAATGATTATATCATAATTCTAGTGGATTAAAGATTAATATTAAAGCAATTTATAAATTAAAATGAAAAACTGTCAATAAAATCAACGATAAAATTTTTACAATTTTGTATTTGGATATAATAAGGATTAGAGATCTACTTCAATGAAAGTAGAGAGATTAAGGTAGATTACTGAAACAAGTGAAATTAAATAGGATTATTATAAAGGATTGCAACTAGGAAAAACAAGTGAAAATGCATTAAAAGTTATTCATATGAAATTAGAGAGACAGAGACTTAGAAGATAATCATTTGAAACAAAAACAGAAATGGAGGAAGAACATTTACCTTAAGTTTAATATCCTGTAAAACCTCCAATTCCACATAGAACAATAGTTAGTAATAAAGAAAATATTATTGAAATGCCGTATAATTTAGCCAAATAGCAATAGTTTTAAAAATTATACTAAATTAAACGTAGAAGATAATCTTAGAGAATGAAGATAAAGAAAAGTGAACCTACAATAGATTTTAGTCCATGGGAAAATGAAGATAATCATGAATTTGATTTTTATTGATGTGTATAGAAATTTTATGTAACAACAATATTATTGTATTCATAATAATTTAGTATTAGATAGTTTTTATTCATTCACTTTAATTATTTAAGTAGTTAATGATTATACTTTTTAGAATTATCTAATTCTTTTAACAAATTTTTCAGATTTTGTATTTAGAATCATATTTTATAAATCAGTACTTCTTTTATATAGATTATCTATATTGATTTCAAGCATAGAATTGAATGAAGAATCTTCTTCTAAACTTTCATCTCTTGAATTAGATTGTAATTTATTAAAATTGGCTAAGTAATGTCTTTAATTATTTTATTGAATTCGTTCTGTTTTACACAACATTTTATACTTTTAATTCTTCTTTTATAAAATATCATCATTTTTAGGTTTCATGAACATATAAGCATAAAATTTAACATCTTTACTTAATGGATCTGTTATATTATATCTATTAGGTTCAAATTAATGAAATTTTTGATTACCATTTTTTAATTCTCTTATTAAATTTCTTTTAGCTTTAAGAAGTAAATTCTTTTCTTAATTTTGATCATGTTCTAGAAACTCTGTTAATTTTAAATTCATTTTTTCTCTTTCCTTCTTTCTTGTTAAATGTATTGTTTATTAATCAGGTAAAGTTTTACTTCTTAAATTATTACATTTATTTTAATTGCTATCATTATCTAAACGAACTCTTAATGATCCTTATGGATTCTTAGAATATTTAATTTTATCATATTCTCTTATTCCATCTGCTTTTTCTGACAGTAGATTTTTCGATTTAATTTTATTAACATTCTTTTCACAAGTTTCAAATAAATGTTTAAATAATTAAACATCTCGAAGTGATTCTTTTTTATTTTTAGCTTGCATTCTTTATTAAATCAATGTTTTTATTTTATGAAATCTTTCTTATATTTTAATTTTTCTTTAAAGAAGATCTTCACTTTATGAATTATTTTAGTTCATAGATAATCTAACAGAGGATCTTTATTTTAATTAACTTCTAAATTTATTTACATTTGTAAATAATTTTAGTTAATCCATCTTATGTGATTAACTTATGATATGATTACATTCATTTACTAAATTTAATGCTGTCTTTTAACCTTCCAAATAATCTCTAAAACTATGTTTCAATTATTCATTAAATAAAAATGGATTCGGTTATTACAATGGACATTCATTCTCTAATGGATCTCTTACAATTCTTATTTTTGATTTTCTAGGTGAATCTTTAGATCTCTATAGATTTTCCCATAAAGATAAAGTTTCATTAGTTTAATAAGTTGATGGAGTACTGTCCAATGTTACTCTAATCTAATATTATTTGTTTTTCATAAATTTATATATTAAATTTGTAGTTATATCATAATTTT
The DNA here is from genome assembly GCA_905183005.1 of Paramecium pentaurelia. NCBI lineage: Eukaryota > Ciliophora > Oligohymenophorea > Peniculida > Parameciidae > Paramecium > Paramecium pentaurelia. Next base: position 216,875 of record CAJJDO010000149.1, read on the forward strand.
AAAACTAAAATTATCTCATTTCAGTGCATTAGTTATGGCCTAAGCTAATTTGACTAATTCACTCACATAACTAATATAAAATCATAATAAATTACTTTGCTCCTAATAGACTTCTACTAGCTTAAGATGATTCAATCTTATTTCTCATTGAAACTATTTCATTCAATTATAAATTATCACTCAAATTTCTTCTTTATTATGACCTATAACTTAATTCAATAGGTCTGCTTTAATAAGCTGGTGATTATTATCGAGAACTTTGATGATTAGTATTATTCCTACTACCTAAAGAACTATTAATCCTTTAATTTCTATAATTTAAAATTACTTCTTTTACAAACCCACAGCTTTTTGTGGTGAATAAGTGATAGATTTATCAACCATTTAATTTCTTTATTAAAATGATGAAGCCTAATTGAGTTTAGTATATGAGAAATCCCTAATTTTGGCTTATAAGTTTTCAAATGATGGTACTGTAGGCAAACTTTCTTTTCTAAAATATTTCATTCTATTACCTATATGAATTGAATGATTTTTATGCAGAGTCTGTTTAATATTATAGAACTGGTACACATCTATCTTTAACTTAATTTCGAATAGATTTAATATCAAAATTGATGTCTAAACTTCTTTAGGGTTACTCTAACCAGGATCTTTACATTTATTTATTTTAACGATTAATTTATTTATGATTTAACATATTAAAATAGTGTAAATAATATTTCATTTGTTGCATTCAACTAATTCAAAAGTTCCCTCTAATTCTTAATATACTTTCATCTCATAAATTTAATCATTACTCAATTCAACTTCTAACTAAAATATATATATAAATTTAATATAATACCCACCACATTACACCTGCTACAATTTAAAAACCCACCTTTTCTACTCTAATCCAAGTAATATCAATAGATAAATTACAAATATGATGGAATTCATGTCTTGCTTTTTCTATAGCTTTTTAATAATCTTCATCATTATTAAATTTTTATGGAGACTTCCATTTTATACCTCCAAGTAATTCTTATTTTTAATTAACCTTATTCTCTATAAAATGTCTTTTAGCTTATGTAATCAGAATTATTGTTAAAAATACTATTATTATTTTATTCATTTATTTTAATATTAATTAGTTAAATTCATACTATAATTTATTAAATCAAAAGCATACCGTTTTATTGATTAAATCTTATAAAACTAAAACAAGTTAAAAATTGTAACAAAACTTATTGTGTTGCAGCTCTAATAGAGAATAAAGATATATTTATAATGATTACATTTATAAGATTTTCAATATAAATGAAAATATATTCAAATGTTATCTTTACATGAATCAAATTCTAAATTTCCATCTAAATCTTCAAATATCTATATGATTTTAATTGATTTATCTGAAAACTCAACTTATAACTTAGATATAATAATAAAAGTATTACAGACCAAAGGAATCCTTATTCAATTTTTTTAGCAACCTAGAGTACTTTTGAAAAGGTAATTGTCTTATTCATATTACATTAACTTTAAAAGTTATTTTTGGCTACTTCCACAACTTTAACATAAGTTGGATTATTTTCAAATTCAGAAGTATTTCTCCATTCGATGGCGGGCTTTTTTTTTGGCTTCTAATTCATTTGAACTTAATGATTGAGAGAAGGAATTGAGAGTGACTCATTTAAAGAAACATGTAAAGAGAGAACTAGTATAACTATGAGCAACTTTGCCATTTTTCAAATAATGTATGTATAATAATATATTTGAATTTGTGTTATTATTTGTATAAAAATAATTTCTCATTAATATTATATTGGATGCATCAAGATAATAGGAAAATGAATATTTTAAAATAAATCAAAATTGAAACAAATGATATTTATCTTTTGGATGCAGAAAAGTATTTTAAGAAATAATGCACATCCTTAGAAATAATACTTATATCTCGAATGATTACAAAAATCAATAAGAGGAATAATGAATAGTTAAGAATGATAGCAATATCTAATGAATTTGTTTATAATATAGACAAAAAATCAATTAAAAGAAAGATAGCAATTAACAAAATATTTGGAGTCACAATTTCAAAGAAGAGTTCAGAATTTATTATACATGTACCTACAGAATCTGATTTATTATACAAATCATAAGAGAATAGAGATATTATAATATTTTATTTAGCAATTGCTTTGAAAATGCACAATATAGATGGCATCAAAATATATTTTATAGAAGATGAAATCTTATAACCCTATTGTATGCATCATCAAACACTTGATAAATCAAAGTAAACTAGTTTACATCCAAAATGTTAAATTACTATAATATATCCTGAGAATTTCTAATTAAATTATATCAATACTATGAATAAAAGTAAAACAACTTCAAATGATTTATTTGTATTATTTGTTAATGATCCATTAAGATTAAGAGTTAAATTAGATGAGTATTAGAAATCAGTAGTATTAGCTTAAGGATCTTTAAGTAAGATCTATTTATTGCATAATAAATATTAAAAATAATAACAATTCTCAGTACTTAAATGTGTTCCTATAAATTCAGTTGATATAGATCTATTAGAACTTTTTCTAAAGAATTATGAGAAATTGCCATTCATAGAAGAACTTGAATTATGTATGCTTTATAATGGTAATGTTAATTTAATTTTTTAATTTGTGAAAGGAGGTGATCTCTATTAACATTTAAAAGATATAAATAATTTCTAAGAATAACAAGTAAAATAAATAGTTGCATAAATAGCATTAGCATTATCAGATTTACATGAAAGGGGAATTATTTTTGGAGATTTGAAACCTGAGAATATTTTGATAGATGAAAGAGGTTATGTATGTTTAACTGATTTTGGATATGGTAAATTAAGAATGTATTAGGAATACAAAAAAACATAAGCAATCAATTTTACTATTGAATATTCATCTCCAGAATATATAAAAAATGGAGAACTTACTAGAATGTCTGATTGGTATAGTTTAGGCATTCTTATTTATGAATTATTGGTAGGTATAACTCCTTTTTATCATAACAATTTTGAAATATCTTTGAAACTTATTCTCAAAGGTGAAATTCATTTCCCAAAAAATATAGTTTGTTCTTCATAATGTAAAGATATCATCTAAAAATTAATAAAACATGATAGTACTTAAAGATTAGGATTTCTCATGGATTTTAAGGAATTATAAAGTCATCCTTGGTTTCATGATATATCTTGGGAGGATTTAGCATAAAAGAAATATGATACTCTTGCATACATACCATAATTTAATGAAATATCTTAAATATCAGATAGATATTTTACTATGGAATAATTAAATGAAGATGAAAGAACTTGGTGATTGTTTCTTTATATTAAATAAATATGTTTATTATTATAAGTTAAAAATTTAAAATAAATGTTCAAAAATTTAATGTATGTTGAATATGGATAAGAATTATAATGTCATGAGAAACTCTATTAAAATGCATTAAAAAAGTAGTAGAAATAAAAAGAAAATGATTACTAAAAATAATTGTAAATGCTAATTAATTAAGTAAATGAAATAGAAGATGAACAACCTTAATAAATAACTAAAGATTTTTATGATTATTCTATGAAATGGAAAAATCTTGTAAATTAAAAACTGTTTTAAGAATAGTATTAAAATGAGATGAGTTTATAATAGAAATCATAATAACATTAAATATAAAAATTACCTTAAAATTATCTATCACCAATTGATGGATGGAAATATCATGCTCAATAATATTTTAATAAAAAAGGAAGTAGACAATAAAATGAGTCTAGCTTTTAACCAAGTATAAATGAAAAGTCTAAAATGATGGAATTTGATGAACCTGTTGAAGATAGATTAATTAAATATGGATAATAAAGAGAATAGAAATATTTATTTGAAAAATAATTTGAAAAGTTTTATGAATAAGTCTAAAATGATTAAAGACCTACTAAACCAAACGAAGAAGTCTTTTTGAGATTATAAAATAATGGTACATATAATGTCATTAGCAAGAACGTAAATAACCATAACCTGAAGTATATTAATTGAATATCAATAAACTACCACCTGAATTTGAAGAAAGAGTTAAAAAACGAAGAGAACAATATTCTCTCTTTGAAAATAAGTAAACTAGAGCTTAAACTGAAATAAATGATCATGAAATCAAAGTATTATCATAAAATTAGTTTGATGAATTTCTTAAACGAAATTTCTGCAATAATTTTAGAACTTAATCTTTTAAGGAAGAATCAATAGAATCATATTCATTTTAACCTGAATTGAACAAGAAATCATTAGAATTAGCTTCCAAAAATACAGATACATTGATTGAAAGGTAGGAAAAGTTTTTGATTAAAAAATAATAGACATTATAATAATATTAAGAAGAGTAATTATTGGAAAAATAAAGATAATTTGAAAATGAATTTAAATAAATTAATAAACCAAGTTCAAAAATAAGAGTTAATAAACCTAGTAAATCACCAATACGTCAATAAAATTCATATAATTTATAAACAATAATCAACAAATAAGTACCTTAATTATTTTGAATAATAATATTATTTCTATTTTAATATATCTTAATCGATAATATAATATATTTAATATATATATATATATATTCAAATAATTCATAAGAATTTAAAAAATCTATAAAACTTTTATATATATCAATTCATCTACAAATACCACCAAGAAACAATGCTATCACAATAATAATCATCAATTATCCAACAGTAAATCCTTCTTAGAATAAATTAAAGTAATTGATATCGACAGCAGATTTCTAAACCTAATGATATTATTATTTAATAGATTATAGTTCTTTTAGTAATGTTTATTATTTAACTTGTAATTCTATTAAGATAGCATTCTTCTATTATTATTAAACATCTAAGACTTCAATAGTTATTATGACATAATCCAAGCTTTTTCTAGGTTTCCAAAAATCTTTCAAGTCTTATAAGGGATCTGTCATCTCTGCATATTAGATTTCCAATTAATCACCAAACAATTTAATATCCTTATTTAATATAAATTGCAATTACTGCTGCTTCAACGTTTTAAATACAATTCTCAAAATCTTAAAGACTATGAATAAGACCCATATAATGGTCTAATTTATAATTTGTGTTGTTGTTGCACCTAATTCTGAATGTAATTGGGACATTACTTACATTTCTAATCTTAAACCTTAATCGATTTAATAAACCATATTGGAATTGCAAACTCTTATGAGATACTTCAATCATAAATTAATATTATATAAAATCAATTATTTATATTAATCAATTAAATTATATTTATAGTTTTTCAAAATCCATAACACTATAAAAATCATCTATTTACTTATATAATATTGATGAGAATTATTTAAAATAAATTACTTTATTGGAATTATATAATTATACTTATTTATAATAAATAAAGAAGAAGAATAGATAGATAGAATTATTCATATAAATCAAAAAATAAAAATTTAATATGCATGATAAATTCTCTATAATTAAATGGGATAATATCTCAAGAAATATTCAACAATTATTTTAAATATTATTATTCTTTAACAACAATATTATGTCTATTTCTTATCCACTAGAAATACTAATAGTTTTTTAATTAAATTAAGAAAAAACACTATAGATAATTGAAGTGAAATTAATATAACTGATTGGTTGTTATTCTTAAAATGATTTGAGTATAAATTAATAATTATAAATATAATGGGGAATTCAAATTAAAAATTGTTAGATGAAAAGTATGAAAATGTGATGAAGAAATTCAAATTTAAAGAGTCTATTCATCATAATTAACTAGGTATGATTAGAGTTTACACTCTCAAAGATGATAATGTAATTGATGTACGATTGAATAGAATTATTCTATTTTTGAAATTCATAAGACAGCCACTACATTAGAGGAAGCCAAACTCATGTTAACACATTACAAAAATAGAAAGTGTTACAACAATGATAATCTCACATAAATATTTTTCATATCTGAATAACATAGTCAAATCTTATGTTAAGATTAAACTTAATTAACTGTAATAGGTGAATTCTTTTAAAATAACATATAAAATGAAATGATAATGAATTATTAATCTAAAAGTTACTCTTAAAATAATTAACAATTTCCAGAATTAAGATTATGGTAAATAATACTATAAATTGTAAATGCTTGTACTTTTTTAGAAAAGAATGGAAGATATCATGGAGAAATTAAATCTAAAAATATCTATTTACATCCTGATCAAAGTCTAAAATTAACAGTATTCATTTTATTATTTATCTTATTAGGAATATAATTTAATTTATGGTAGTATGAATGGATATTAGAAAGCATTATTATTAAATGATTTTCAATATCTATCTCCTGAATTATTAAAAGAATTAAGAGCTAAAAACTCATCACCAAACGTAGATTTAATCAAATGTGATGTATTTGCTTTAGGATTAACTCTCTTGGAATTAGCTAGTCTTAAATCCTGTGAATAATATTATGATTGGATAAGTAAAGAAGTTCACATTGATAGAATAATATAAGCAAATGATCTATTAATATAAAGAGGTTACTCAACGCTTTTTACTAATTTAATATATTAGATGATATCTGAAGTAGAGACCAGACCAAAATTTAGTGATTTATAAGAAGTACTATCTCATTTTGAGAATGAAATCAACAACAATATTGACTTCTATTCAAGATATCTGATGAAATAGAATCATTAACATAATATTATCAATTCAATGTGGTCACGCTCGAAACCTGAACCAATTAGTTAACCATAATCAATATTTTTACCACATGGATCACATTGAATATATATAAAATAAATTATTATTATGTTCAAATAAAGGAGATATTTTTGTCAATCCATAACTTTTTATTAAAGAGAATAGTATCTAAACAAAGTAATGAAGGATTGTGAAGATTGCTTTAAATAATTGGATTAACATGGTAAATCAATTAAGAGAGACACTAAAGATATGTTCATTAAATTTACTTAAGGAAAGGTAGAATAGATTAATCTTATTATTTAGTTGTAAGAACAAAAGAAACTCTTGGAAACTGATTCTGTTGGAGTGTTTTCAATGGTTTTGGATATTATAGAGAACCTTATTCATGATAAGCCTTTGATGTCTTATATTCTGACAACAATTGAGGCAATTATATCAGGTAGAGATTTCATAAATAAAACAAATAGATAATCAAAGATTATTTAAATAATTTATGAGAGCATTGACTCCTTAAGTATTACCAAAATTAAAGTAATTCTTATTTCTTGATGGATATGATCCAATGGCATATGAGGCAGCTGCAAAAATTGCTACTATGATAATAGCTGAAGAGGGAGGAAATGATGCAAAGGAATGGGTGATATTGTTTTTAGGAGGAATAGGTAATTAAAATATATTATGATAATACTTTAATAGGCAATAAATTAAAAATTGCAGATTTTATGATTATGCCAATTTGTGTTCATTTCTTAAAACATGAAGAACTTGCAATCTAATTTATTAAAAGTGGTGGAATTAGAATGTATTTATAGTTGTTCATTTAGAATTACTAATTTATTATCTAAGTATTCTACTGATTTATAGATTGCATATTATACAATTTTAGCATTATGGTTGCTTAGTTTTACAACTGAATCTATTTCATTATTTAATGATCCAACAATTGGTTTGATCAGATTGATAATAGAATCAGTATAAAAGATATCAAGAGAGAAGATCTTAAGAGTTTCATTTGCATGTTTTAGGAATTTAGTTGATGTATCTCCTTAATGTATTGAATTAATGGTTGATAATGGATTAATAAAAGTAGTTGATTTACTTTTGAAAGGAAATCTAAAAGATTAAGATTTAATAGATGATATCAAATATGTTGGAGAAATATTAGAAAAGAATATGAAAATATTAACGTAAATTCATTTAATTAATATAGTTCTTTTGAAAAATATGTTAAAGAATTAAATGCTTAAAATCTAACATGGAGTCCAGTACATACTGAAAAGTTTTGGAAAGAGAATGTTAAGAAATTTGAAGAAAATGATTTCTTATTGATTAGGTATTATTATAGTGATTGAATTTAGAAAATTAGCAGAAATATTGAAATCAAATAATAATCAAAATGTTGCAGTTGCTTGTTATGATTTGGGAGAATTTTGTAGATTCCATCCTTTTGGAAAAGTGTAAATAAAATATATAAGTATAGAGTATTAGAATAATTGAATGCAAAATAAGAAATTATGACATAAGCTAGAAATAATGATTAATAGATTAGAGAACATGCTTTATTATCATTATAAAAGATAATGTTACATAATTGGTAAGTTTGATAGAAGATTAAATATATATATATATATTTGTATATTTGAATATTAAATATTTTAAATTATGTCCGAATAGTAGGTAGGTTAAGTATGAATATATTTTAATTCATTAGGAATAATTGGATGTAACAGCTATGATGGAAGATTTGTATGAAAAACTAATTTTATTGAATTATGAATAAAGTTATATAAAACAAAAGTAAGTTTACAAATTCGAATAACTAGAGGTGGAAAACCATTGAATAGAGCATACTTTGTCAATCAAACTAATTCAAGTGAATAATTCAGTTAATTTAAAACGTATAATATCTTAATTCTAATTAGATTGGCCAAATGGTTGTTTTCTTAGAATGATGTACAAACTACTGATTTTAATAAATTAGATGATCCTGTAACATTATCTTAAAATATATGTATATTCTCATTATATAGAAATAGTAAATGAAGTCAAAAATATTGGAATTGATGTAGATTTTCCACCTCTTAAATTAAAATAAGGTTTTGGAGAATATGTTGTTTATGTCTTATAGCAATTAGCTAGCAAAGCTTTATAAAAAAAGAAGTTTTAATTTAAAAAAGTCAGAATTGAATAACAATCATAGACGTAAGTGTATAAATGTTAACTAAAAGTAGATAAGAAGAAGAGCCTGTTTAAGAAACTGGAAGTGTTTCATCAGATTCTGATCCTGAAGTAGCATCAGATGAAGAACCAGAAGATGTGTTTAATGAGTAGGGATTTTAAAAAGAGTAATTAAGCTATTAATACAAAGTGAAGAGAGGATGGTGATAGAATCTAATGTAAATCCATAAGAATGGGCCAAGGAAGTTGAGAGAGCTTCATAAAAGATGAAGATAGTAATTAAACCTAATGCTGGAGAATGGAGATAACATTTTGATGCTACTAAATAATATTCATCATAAGTTAAAGCAATTCTACCAGAAGCTAGAATTAAATTAGAAAGATTGACTGATGAATTATCTGAGATTTTAGATAGAATTAGTAAAAGAGAATATAATATAAATGAAAATATGCATGATATGGTATATATTGAAATTAAATATAAAAGGGAAGTGAATACAAAAAGAAAAATGAAGAAGTCAAAAGGATTGAATTATAATGCAAGAATTATACAAATGCAATCAAAGAAATGGGTGATTAATACAAATAAATATCAGAAAAGTATGAAAATGTACAAAATAAATTGAATGAACATGGTAATATTTCTACTGATTAATCTCCTGTTATTAGAATTAAGGCTGCTTTAACTAAAATTAGAGTAATACTTAATTTAAATTTTATTTTTAGTTAGAAATTAAATAAATGGATCTAAGAATTGGAGTATTATCACATAATATTCTATAAAGAACATATAATGAATCTAAAGCAATGTAAGAAAGAGATTTTAATGAAAATGGACTTATATTAAATGATTCAGACGAGTTAACAGATTGATATATTTATATATATATATATAATTAATATACAATTTAAATTAATTAATACACTTGTCATTTTATTAATTATTAATTATACATGCCTTAATTATCCAAGCAAATTCAATACGGACTTGTTGCAGCTTTTGCGTAAGAGCTTATTTATCTATATTTAGAGTTGGTTTGGGTACACTCAAAGTTGCTTAACGACCATTTGAAACATGTATTGGATATGTTCTCTCTTTAGGATCAATTGTGTATATAATTTCTCTATGCAAGTATCTTATTAGGTTGGGACAAATTACCATTTAACTAAACTAATTCAAATGATAATGAAGAATTAACAAAGGATGAATTATATGAAAGAAGAAGATTATTAAAGGAAGAAAAGAAACGATAAAAATAACTTGAAGCTTAAGAATTGAAGAAATAATAAAGATCCCAATCTTCTGAATCTCCAGATAAAAAATCACCTGAAAGAGCTTCATCTCCATCAGAAAGTGAAGGAGAAAAAAAAAAAGTATAAGAAACTAAAACCAATTAAAAATAATAATAATAATCAAAAGTAAATTAATAATAAAACTAAAAGTCAAATAAATAATAATAATAAAAACAATAATAATAATAATAATAATAATAATAATAATAACAATAGAATACAAAATAATAAACTAAAGAAAAAGGAAAATAAACATAAGAAAAATAAAAACCATAACCATAACATGTTGAAGATGATGATGAAGAATGGGATGAAGTCTATGATAAAAGATAAAATAAAAAAGCCAATCCAATCAAATAATAATAATAAGCTGAGGCTTAAAAATAAGCTGAGGCTTAAAAATAAGCTGAAGCTAAAGCTGCTGCTGCTGCTGCTGCAAAAGCTGCTGAAGAAGCTAGAATTGCTGCAGAACTTGCTGCTAAAGCTGCAAAATAATAATAAAAAGGGTACTTTATTTATTAATTATATTATAGATCTAAAGGTAAAAATACTAATGCTAAATAACAAAAAAATGAAGAATAAGAAGAGTAATTATTTATAAATATATGATTAGTGATGATGGTTGGATTGATTCACAAAATAAGAAATAAAAAGGAGGAAGGAAAAACAAATGAGCTGTTTTTTTATGCATAAATATAAAAATAAATGTTATTTATTATTTATATAAAATTTTAATGTTCTATTTAAAGTATTTTACAATCTTATTTCTTTATAATTAAATACAATAATATATCATAAATCAAATTTAGATTTCTATTATTCATCTCCTTGTTTCTTTCTAACCTGATATTCCAAATATTATTGTTAATATTCTTGAGGAATATTGGCACCTTATTTTGCCTCTTTTGCTAATCCTTCATAAAAATCATCTTAAGTATCAAACCCAGGTAAATTTTAATCATCATCATCATCTTCAAATTTATATCTTTATTCCTTTCTTGGCTCTTAAATTGTTACATCTAAATTTATTTTCTTTCCTTCCAAAGCTGCTCTAATATACTAATTAAGTAAATATTTTACAGCATCCTCTTATTCAATCTCTATCTCTTTCAGAGTCTTTGAATTTTATACTTTCTATTTCATCTTATCATACTGTCCTTCCATTTTAATTAATACTCCAGTTGAAAATACTACAAATACTAACATAGGTAATGTTTCCTTTGAAAATCTTCTATATGAATTGTACTTCTTTCTAATATCAGGTCTAAGCATGAATTATTGCCACCTATATTGTTAATTATAATATAATACCATGACAATTTTGGCATAGCAGATTGATTTTGTTATCCAATTTATTCTGAATATGTCTTCATAATCTCTGGATCCAATTAGCTTAATTTGACAGGTTTTTTCATGTAAGAATTTATTCTCTATTCATGAGGTTACTAATATTTTGGATTTTCATCACCTTAATCCATTACTTAATATATATTACAATATAAATATGGATAGAAAATTAATAATATATTATATTGATAAATGTGTTATGCTATAAATATCATGCTTGATCAATCTACATGTTTCCTTTCCACTACTAGGGATTGCATGCTCCAACATAGGCGTTACGGATTAAATCTAAAACAAGGTCAATCTAAGTAAATTTAGAACTATGCATTAGACGAACAATAAATTTATTTAAGATGAAGTCTATAAAATATTCCTTACTCTCCTCAGAATTTAGACAAATTCTCCTAAAGTCTTCAATAGCAAATGATTATTGAAGCTTAGCTTGCTTCCTTACTACAGCATTATCCCTAAATTACTGAATACCTTCAGGAATATTACTGTTTGGAAACTATTCAATTTAATTTAGTAAGTGTGTTCCTAGAAGCTTTGGGAAGTTCTTCCTGATAGAAAAGTCAACATTTTTCTTCTCAACTTTATGCTTTATGATTTTCTTCTAAATCTATTAAATAGAAATGGATTTCTTTTAACAGGATAGGCAATGAGGTTCCGATTTACAGGAATCGCAGAGTATCGACCCACGTTGTTATTCATCGGATGAATTTGTCGTCTCCTGTTTCTATTATTAGGATTCGCAGAGTATCGACATAGGATGGAAATTCCAATTCGACTCAGAAACTTCAAAAAAAGTAGGGGTTAGAGAATTAGTAATATCTTGCCAGCCTATTGAAGAGCCAAATTGAGCATCATATTGGCTTTCCTTTCCAATAAAATCACTCTTATATTATTTGCCTATGGTATTAAAGGTATTGGGACGGGGAAAATAGTTAGTTGAATACTCATCGCTTAAAATCTCATCTAAAAGGTATAAAAATTAAGTACCGATCTAAGAATAGGTTTAGTGATAATGTGAGTCAACAATCTCTTGATTGTTTAATGACATTAATTTAATTATTAAAAATAGACCAATATAAATTTGTATTTAAATGGCCTCAGATAGAAGAATTCATTATAAATTTAAACTTAATAAAATATTATATAAAAAATTATTTATTTAAATATTCACCATAGTTGATATGGAAATATTCAATCATAAAATAATTAAATATTTAACTAACTATGATAAATAAAGACTTAAATGGGTAAAATGGATGAAAGTTAGAATTTTTAAGAGTTGTATATATATATATATATATATATTGAAAATTTAAATATCTCAATCTTATAAATACTATAGTAACACATCTATTTGAATTGGCATCATAATGTAGGTTCCTAGCATGTCTATTTCCCCATTTGAATTGTATATTAAGACAGTAATTTTAAAGTTATTGTTGACTCCTAGAATTCTATTAATTAATCTAAAAATAATTGAATATTATTACTCTCTATAATTAAAATCAGATTTGTGACAATTGATAATAATTTATTTATAAATTTAACAAGATTGATTCAAACATTATTTATCTCTTATTTTTAAATTAATATGCTTGAATGAGTCTTATTCATTAATAAAGGAAACATTATCTTATGCATATTATTTCATAACTCTTTCAAAATCTTAATTTGAATTGATTATTAATTTTTGATTGCATTAACATTATCCATTCTATTATTAAATATTTTTAAATCTTCCTAATTCTTATAGTTTCATCATACCAACTAATTTGGTTGATTTTTTATTAGTATTGACATCTAATGGTTTTGTAATTTTTTAAATTTATTATCTATTAATAATAAATGATCTTAATCCTTTATTAAATCTTTATAAATATTAAATTTGATCATCATTTCTAATATATCTTTCCATAATTTCATCTTCATCTACATCAACATCCATTTCATCTTAAGAAACTTCTTCATCTATTATAAATTAAGTAGAAAATTCATCTAATGATAAATTTCTGATTGAAAAAGATATTGTTGTACCACAATCTTATAATGATTTAATTCTTATTCCTTTATTTGCAACTTAACCTGTAATTTTTTTACAATAAAATAAAGGACCCATAATTTTAGTTAAATAATTAACTATATTTAAAGATCTAATTTAATTAATATTAAATCCTTCTTAAATAATTTCTTAATTGATACCTTTACCAGTATCTTCAACTGATATTTATATACAATTCTATCTTTTATCATCTTCTATTATAATTTTTATGAATCCTTCCTTTGTATTATTAATACTATTTTCAAGTAATATCTACATTATTTACATTAATCTCAATTAATCTGTTTTAAATTCTCCTGTATTTATTTTCAAATTATTTTAAAATTATAATTTAATATTTGTATTTATTTAATTTTAATACTTTGTTTATAATTAATTAATTAAAGTATCTGGTTTAAATATATCTTCTTATAAATATTATTATTTAGAATATTTAATAGTATTTTTCATTTCAATATTGAGTAATTTTAGAGGAACCTAAAAGTTTTATTAACAGAATAACATTTATCTAAATTCTTAACAAATAATTGGAAGATCTTCTTCCTCTTTCTTCTAGTTTAAATTAATATCCTAATAAAATTAAGTAATATCTTCTAGAATTAAGAATATTTAAAAAACATTTCCTTTAGGTACTTTAATTAATGTAAATTAAAAATATTTAAATTAATTTTTTGGTAGATTGAATTTAGATATACCTTTATATTCTGATTATTAATCATTAATTAAATTATTAAGTAATTACTCTAAAACACCATCTGGATTATAATGAATAATTCTTTAATTATCTTAAGGTTACCTTAAGATACGTAATTATTAAAGTGCTGGTCCATTTATAAGAGAATGTAATAATTCTCCTTTTTCATTAGTTCCACAAGTTGATCCGAATTTAGCCATCCTCTTTAATTAAATCAAATTATCTTTCTATTATTAATTTGTTGTAAATAATTGTATAACTTCCATCTTTCTTAATTTAATTTCTGCAGATATCAAATCTATTTTATTTTAATCATCTTCCATTTATAGTTATTTTAATCCAACACCTGAAATATGAAGTAATTCTTTAGTCTGATCAAATATAATAATAGGAAATTGATTAGTAATGATTTCTAGAATCTATTATTAAGTCTACATTTAAACTTATGGAATCATAAATTGAACATCCTCTTTGTTAATTCTAAATTACATATTATTTTCAAATTAATATTGAGAATAATTTTTTAATTCAGCATCTACAATAAAGATAATTTCTAAACATATGTATGAAATTACTTTTATAATATCCTAAATTATAATGTAGTTAATTACTTTATTGAATAAATCACAATCTAATCTAAATACATAATAAATATATAAAAATATAACTATTCCAATTCTAAGTTTACAATCATAAATAAATAATTATATTATCTTTTGCCAAATTATTAATCCAAAAATTGCCCAAAAATAAGACTATGAAAATTAGTTGAAATTTGAAATTCTTTCCTTTATAAAATATAATATATATATATATACAATAATTAATGTTCCCTCAGCTATGCTTAAGCACATGAAAATGTAAGATGTTATCTTCCCAAATAATAAAGGATTTTCAATTTTTTTTGGAATAACTTCACAAGCTTTTAGAATCATATACATTATCAATGTTTATGCTGTTTATAATAATATAAATTAAATCACTGCTGGTATTAAAGGCCCTATTAAATAATCTAATATCATAAAATACCTTCTCTAATATTTTTAAAAAATAACAATATTAACTATAATGTACCTATAGCTAAACCAATAGGTAAGATTAAAATTAGAGGAATAGTCTAACCACAGGCTCCTTTTACATTACAATAATCTTGATATTCTCTAGTAGATAGTTATTTAAATTACTAATTGGTGAGTCCTTTGATGAGAATATGATACTCATGAATTAAGGATTGAAGAACAGTACGTGTAATTTATTGTTGTTATTTAAGAAGGAAAGGTTTGTTCTCATTTTTAAGAAATTCTTATTCTTACATTTTTAATTAATTAAAATAATAAATAAAAAGGGAAACTAATTATAGAATTAAATATTTCAATTTTAATCAATTATGCTTACCAAAAGTTTTTTAAAATGTAATGTTAATTAATTACCATTTTCAGGTGATAAATCTTTTCTTTGGGATTCCTTAACATAAATCTTTTCACTTTTTTTAAAAGGTTCTCTTTATTAAGAAATAAATTTTTAGATATTTTATTTTACTGAATCAAGTGAATAAAATTTAGTTTTTCTATAATTAACTTTCTCCTATAATGATAATTTATAAATAGGGTTTTCATGAATCTTATGATCAAATAAATATTTATCTTTATTTTTATCATATTTAGACATAATTTCAAGAGCTCTTCTAGGTAATGATGATTTTTTTAAATATTATTTTTATGCTTAATCTACATAATGATATTCTAAAAAATATTCTGTATATTCATAACCATTAAGAATTTCATTTAATAATGGAATTGATTCACAATTATTATATTTTAATGTTGAATTAAAATCGAATGATTATCCTGTTTTTAAATTAGTAAAAGGAATATGAATATATCTAGATATTTTATCATCAAATTCTCTACAAAATGGTTATGATCTCTCATATAATTAAATAAATTCTTTTGATGTTATTCTATAATAAGAATCTCTTGGTTCAATTTCACATTTAACCCATTTATTATGAAAATGATTAGCTTTGATAATATCTCCTTAATAGAAATAACACATTCCCAATTTATCATAACAATCTATTTCATAATCATCTAAATTCTCAGCCCATGCATATGAAAGTGCTTTTAATATAAATTTATATGCCTTGTCATATTATTTCAATCTATTAATTATTGCAATAATTTTACTATTTTGCAATTGAAAATAATTAAATCAATATTTTTATTTTCAGTTAATGATTTCTACATAATTCTGATAATTTTAAACAATCTTTAAACAAAAATGTAGCTTTAGCTAATTATAAAATAGTATTGCCAAAATAAGCAATAAAATATAATAACTCACAGAAAGTATTTAAGAGCTATTAAATTAATCTATAATGATTACATTTTATTCTTAAGAATATTGAAATGGATAATTTAAGAAGTTGATCAATTTTTCAATATCCTTCTTTTTAATTATGTCACAGAATACTGTTAGATTGTCATCTAGGTATTTTTGGAGATTATAATTTCTTCTTTATCTTATTGACTCTAACATAGATGGATATTTAAACTTCCTATCATGTCTCAATTACCTTTGTTGTTTAATATGAATGAACTGATGGACTACCTCTAACGGACCTTTCTATTGAATCTTCAATTCTCCCTCGTTACTATTTTAATGATAAGGTTTGTTGATTTAAGGCTTTGTAACAATAATCTCCTGTGTTTTAAATAAAATCAATTCTTGAAGAAATAAAACCATTTGGTTCATGTTTTAGTGATTAAATTCTAGATCGTGCATTTTTAATGGAATTATTTAAAGACTCAGTGATTGATAATCGAGGGAGGATTTTTTAGAATTTATTTGACTTGTTATTTGAATTGAGTATAAAGTGAAGTAAATCTGAGAATTTTGAATTAGAGGATGGGTCTGAAAGCATATCTTAATTCATATTTAATAGTAATAAATGAAGAATATAATAATAATAAATATTTTAGTATTTAATATAATAACAATTTTCAGATATTTTGTTAATAATTGTATAGAATAAGAAAAGAGATTACTAATAATTGTATAGTTAAATATATATAAATAATATGATGAATGCTGATGTAATTTTTTTCATTTAATTAAAAAAAATTGATATTTATATAAGTAATAAATTTTCTATATTAGAAATTTCTATTAATGTAAATTTAAGAGTTTTTGGATGACCTGAAATTACCATATTTGTAAAAATTTTACAGTATATGTTCAAACATTAGTGAGTTTGATCAATAAAAACAATCCCCAAAATTAAGAAAATGGTAAAAGAAATAATTTATTAATTATTATAGGGATTCATAAATAGAACCTGAACAAATTTCTGAAGGATATCCCATTTAATGTGAGACAAATAATATTCATGAAGAAAATCATAAAGTGGAAGAAATAGTACAAGATGAAAAAAAAGAAATATAAGAAGTAGAATTGTTTCTTTGCAATTGCTAAAAGACTGGTTGTTTAAAAATGTATTGTTCTTGTTTCCACAATGGAAGAGTTTGTGGGAAATAATGTAGATGTGAAGATTGTAAGAATAGAGAAGAATACAAAACTCAAAGAATGAAGGCTGTAGATAATGTAAATAAGAAAGCACATAGAAATAAAAAGATTCCAAAAGAAAAATTATTTGAAACAAATGAAATCTGGGGATGTAATTGTTCAAAAACTAGATGTGTGAAGAAATATTGTGAATGCTTTATAAGGGGTAAGAAATGTACTGTAGAATGTAATTGTAATCATTGTGATAATGGTAAAGATGAAGATCTTGTTAATGAAATAAAAAAATAGAATGAAAAACCTAATATATAAAAAAGAATAAGAAAAGAAAGATAACCATTATAATGAAATATTTATTTACTTATTTAATTTACTATCCTATAAATAAAATATGAAAAATTATTATTATAAAATATTACTTCAACATTAAATCTATTTTAATTTTAAGACATCCTTTTCCTTTAATACTTTTTCAAAATCTTATTGCATTCTACTTAATACAACACTAAACATTTTAGCCTTCTAAGCCATTTCTATTTTATCCTTTTCTTCTTTTGTACTTTATTATCTTAATATAGGTGGCATTGTTTAAGTTAGTTTTTTTTCACCTATTGTTAATATTTTATCTCTTACTAATAAATTTAATATAATAGAAATACTGTCTATATCCCTTTGTTTAGCTATGATAGCTCTAGTTCTACTATTTTATGGATTCTAAATCATAATATCTAAATATGGTGAAACACCAAAAATTCTTTTATGCATAAATTTAGCATCATTACCTATCTTTTTTTATTTACTACTCTCTAAAAATATGAATCTACAAAATAAATTATTTTAATCAAATAATCTATCAGCAAAATGAAATATTTTATCCATAGCAATATTACCTGGTGTATTTATTTCTGTTCTTGGTTTCTCAAAAAATATTATGTAATGATTTTTATATATATATTCTGTTGCCATTTTTAATGAAACTAATATCATAGGCATTATTAAATGCATCCATAATTTAGGAGCATAAAATGATTAAAATGATTCAATTATTTCCATCATCTATATATACATTTATTTTTTAGTTAATGTTTATATTTATATTGGTAATGTTACACCAAATACTAACCAATATGATAAATGAATAAATAATCCTATTAATTTTACCATTTCCCCTTTCTGAATTAATTAAAATACATTATCTACTTAATGTTTCTCAAATACAATATATCGTGTTTCCACATCATCATTTACTTTTTCTTTACTTAATTATTATTACTATTATTATTATTATTATTTCTCTTAACTTTTAGCACTTGCCTTTATTGGAAAAATACTTTTAGGAAATAATTTATCTATTTATTTTAAAACTTTTTCAATATCTTCTGGTTTTATATTTGGAGGTCTTTAAACATCTTTTAATAATGGAGCTGGAATTTCTATATGAATAAATGGTAATTAGAATATTTTGCTTTCAAATACTAAAAATTTATCATGTTCAGAATGTGTTTCATCATTCTATTAAAATTCTAATCTATCCTAATTAACCATATTCTAATTTTATTTTCTTTAAAATGTTTAATTAAAAGGAAACAAATATTTATGTTTGATCTCCTCTAAAGAGAAATCCAATTTAAATTTAATTTTCTTCTCTTCTTCTTTTTCCAATAGTTCCTTTTATTATTCAACTTCATTTTTCTATTGTAATGCTATTTATTATTATGTAAGTTATGGATCTTATTCTTATTCATTCTTTTTAAGTGTGATTTTCTTTAAATCTTATTCTTTCTATACTTCATCCAATACATCCTTATCTTTTTACCCTAAAGCCACTTCTATATTCTTTTTCTTTTATCTAACTACAATATTAATAGTATCAGCATATAATCCAGATGCTATAATTATTATATAATAATTTTACTATTCCATCCACCTGTTATTTCACATCTATTTAATGGATAATTCTTTAAAATCATCTAGATATTTTTTTGATTAGCTTCAATACCTAAACTCTCTAAATATTTCGTTGCATATTCTTATTCAATTATTTTTGTAAAATTGGCATTTTTTCCTATAACTACTTCCTATTTATTAATCATCTATATGACAGTACATGTTATGTATTTTTTAATTTGATCTAAAATATTCTTTCTTCGATACGTTACTTAACATTTTCTCTTTCTTATTTATTCATTTTAATTAATAAATTAGAACTAAATTTATAGTTAATTCTTTATATAAATAATCAAATCTCATCCCCAAACATCTCATATGTAAAATCCATAATATTATCAAACTTACTGATATTAATAGGCATCTCTGCATATCGTAATTTAATTGGAACATTATCTAAATACTTAAAATCAGGACATGTTTGTTTAATTTTTTTAATTAATTTGCTACGATACTAAATTTTAGTTGAAACTTTATTGCCATTCAAATTTAAATAGACTAAAGATGGAGGAAATTCTAACTCTTCAAAGTATTCAAATTGATTGTTCTATAAATTTAAATATTCTATTGTATTTGGTAAATTATCAAAGGTTGATATATTATTATAAGATAGATCCAAGACTTTTAGATTTGGAAAATCTAAAATAGGTATAGTATCTAAATTGCATTTAATAGCAGTGATATTAATAATTTGTTCCTTGTTCTCTATTTAACTCAAAATTTTGTCTACATTTGATTTAATAATAGTTATTTTCATTTATAATAATATAATTAATTAATTAATATATCAAACAAATTCATGAATCTTCATTTGATGCTTCTTAGTTCATTTTTTAGTAAATTTAGAAAAATAATTTATCATCTGCATTTTTCTCTTATTTTATAGAATTTTGTTTTTCTAAAACTATTTTAGGTGCAGGCATTTCATTATCTGTTTAAAACTATTTTTTTGTTTTTTGATTAATTTTTTATATAATTTATTTTTTCTTTTATTTTGGTTCACTTTGCTTTTATTATTATGGTTATTTTTCTTATTATTTAGTTTCTTCAATATCAATAATATCATTCTCTTCAGAATTATTTGAATTTTATGATTATTTATCAACTACTTCTGATTATTATTGTATTGATTATTAATCTTCTCCTTTATTTCTTAATAATTTAAATCCAATCACAACAAAAGCAAGACCTAGTCCAACAGATATTGATATCCTTTTATCAATTGTTTCTCTTAATTCATTTACTGTTTTGATAACTTTTTATATTTACACATTCTATGCTAAATTTTTCATTTATAATAGCCAGAACTTATATTTAATTTATATATATAATCATAACAATTCTGTATGATTATTATTATTATTTATAAAACATATAAATTCATTCAGTACAATTATCAGCAATTAAATGTTAACTATTTCTTTTACTAGATGGAGATATAATAACCTTTTATTAATCAGAATTTAAATCTATTTAAAATGTATAACAATTTTATGGTGATGGAGGTTATTATGCATGTAATGATTATTAATTTGAAACACTAACTAAATCTTGATCTACAGATTTATTATCTATTTCTTTATTCACTTCCTCTTATTTTTCTTATATTATTTATTATTCAATCTCTACAGATATTTATTGATTTACAATTTAACCTTATTAAGAAGTATTGCTATTTTTAGGACAATGATGTTTATTATTACTAAAATTATCATTCTATTCTTCATCAGAACTTTCATTTATTTAAGGTTCTGAATCTTCAACAATTACTTAATTATAAATCTACTTATCTTTTATTTCATCTAAATCTTTTGCTTAAGATTAAGGAATATATTATTTTCTATCTTAATCATTACATGGAGTTGTTGGTTTTGAAGTAAATAAACTAGGAATCTATGTAAATTATGGTTAAGATGGAGATTATTAAGGATTCTTTTTATCATCTTCTTGTTTATTTGAGAAATAATTTTACTTACTTAATTTAGAATCTGCAGTTTTTAGAGACAATTATGACTTTAAATCGAATCTTTTTGATGTTGATAATAATTAACCATATCCTGTACCACTTTCATTTTAATTTTATTTTTGTTATGGATTTTTTTATTGATTTATTTATTATTTCTTGTCTTACTTTGATTTTATGTATTCATATGTTGTTATATTTTTATATCTAAAAATATCAAATATATCATAAACTTAAAATATAAATGCATAGACAATAAGTATATTAAAATTATCAAAATAGGTGGATCAATTGCTATACAAATATAAACTAGTATCAATAAATCATCTGCATAATATAATAAAATTATATCTAAGATTAATTTGAATATTTTCAATATCACCAAAAAAATAACTAAAATAAAAAAGTATGAATAGTTTTAATCACCAACACAATTATTAAGCCATATACAATGATGATCAAACAATGATACACATCTAATATAAATCTCAAATTACTTATTACAACTCCAACAATGTTTAGTTTTATCTTATACATGTGCTTAACAAACTAGACAATATGATTTAATATCAGTTGTAAATTCCTTACTTTAGTATAAATCACTATTTTTACCCTTATTTTTTATATAATATCTCTTATTTAACAATAGTATCTGTTGGATCTATCAAAGTAGCTTTTAGACAAGTATAAATAATAGTAGTAACAATAATAGTTAATAATATAAGCAAAATTTCCTGAATAAGAAATAACAATACATGAATTCCATGTTCTTCAAATAAAAATGAAAATATGTAAGCAATAATAATATCAATTAGAGTATAAATCCAACTTATAGTTTGGTAAGGATTAAGACCATTAACTAAGCCGTTTTTTCTAACAGGTTTTTCTCTACCTTTTTATATATCAACGTTCATTTATAATATATATATTATTATTGTTATATTGTATTTATTATTGATAATTCAAGGTGCAGGTAAATCTTTTAAGGGCAATTCTCCTATAGTTTAAGTCTTCTGATATTCTTCTTCTTCATTTCTAAAAATATTATTTAAAAATAAAATATTACCTCTTTAATCCAAAGTATTATTTGGATATTAATTGAGTATGATTTGAGAGGAATTATGTTTTTAATTTAGGATTCCAGAATGCATCTTCTTTATATAAATACATTAATTCTTATTTATTCAAACATGACAATTCATACATTCCTAAATCCTATATTAAATGATTAAATTAATATGTACATTTTATCTCATATTCTATACACCAGATTTAGTATAATATGGCAATACTTCAAGATGATGAGTTTCAAATACATCTTCTCTAATAACACCAAATGATCCCATTCTAGTGACAAATATTAATTCCTTATCTTAATTGTATTAAACTTTAGTAACATAATTTCTTCCAATATCATTCATAGACATATGATGGAAATACCATAAATAGGCTGAAGCAGCAGTAGCAGCTAATACATTTATTCTCATATAATCCATATTATAGATTGATTATAAATGATAAGGATAGAATGAAGCATCAATTTAATGATCAAACATA
Organism: Paramecium pentaurelia; assembly: GCA_905183005.1. Taxonomy (NCBI): domain Eukaryota; phylum Ciliophora; class Oligohymenophorea; order Peniculida; family Parameciidae; genus Paramecium; species Paramecium pentaurelia. The sequence goes on from CAJJDO010000149.1 coordinate 240,195, forward strand.
AGATTTGTTTTATAAACAATGTTATATGGTAATACCCAACAAATCCAAGCAAAACTGAATGTTCCAGTCCACCATACAAATTTTAACCATTCTTATAACCTTGTATTTTCATAGATAACTTCTCCTTCTTAGAAATTCAAAGTTGGATCTGGATCTGCTGATGGATGTTAAACAAATGGTTAATCATTATAACTTGGATGATACATATCACTTTCTAATCTAAATAATCTTTAGAAAGGATTAGCTAAGAATTCTGGATGTCCCAATCTATCAGCTAAATATGGGAATCTTAAATGATAAGGTGTTTCAACATCATATTTAGATCCTTTATCTGGATGGAATTTTCTAGTAACAGGTCTAGATTCCAATTCTTTTTCATGTCTCTTTTAGCTTTCAGTTTTTTCATTTGGATATATAGTTTAAGCAATCCATCTTTTTTCATTTCTAAACACATTTTCATATTCTAATTCTTCATTCTCAAGATTTCCTGTTTATGCATATGGTATTTCAATAGGGAAATAATCTCTAAGGCCACCAGTAATATTTTTAGTGACTCCTGGTTTGCCTTTTAAGTATGGTCTATCCAAATTCTTGATAGCTTCATCCACTTATCTTTACATGGCTACATCTCTTTTAACTCCATCCACAAGCATATTGTGAGTGTCAACAGTTAATCTTTGTTTGTAATCCTGTCTTTATGCTGGAATGTAATCAGGATGTGCTGGATCATAGTGAGTAATGTGATATGGATACACTTTATATTCCAATTTATTAGCCAATCTCTCTAAATGCTCTTACATAACATTTTTTCGTTCTATTTCTTAATAAAAGATTACCTTTTCTTCTTTAAATGGCATTCTTAATGACTTGACTTGCACTATATTTGGGAATATATGATCTACAATACAAGAACATCCTTATTTAATTTATTTTTATATCTAATTATTACCCAAGAATTTAATCAATAATTTATATTTGAATGAATAGTAATTATCATGATCAACTTTGCCAATTTGAACAATAAAAACCAAAATATTAGCATTTATATTTAGGACTCTATTAATCTTAACTTTTTTAAATTCATGGTCCAAAATTAAAATAAAGTGAAACTCTTAAATGCAAATAAAATTAAGGTGAATAATAAAATAGCTAGGATCCAATCTATTTAGATATCTAACAAAATTAAGAATAGGAAATCAAATCATAATCAAAAATATTTGAAGAACAATAAATTTAATTAAAAAACAATACAATCTTTAAAGTAGAGAAAAAATACAGAGTTATTCAAAGATTTGGAATGAGTAGAATAATACGCAATAAGTACCAAGAAGATATTGAATCTCTTGAAAATAATGACAATCCTTCTTTAACATCCAAAGGGTATAAAGAATGTTAAATCTGTTTTTCATTCAGATAAGTTCATTAGTTCTTATCTTGTTAACATGAATTTTGTAGGGATTGTATTTCTGAATATCTAAAGGAGAATATTTTGGCAGGTAATGCCTTAGTAATTTTGTGTCCTAATTTATTTTGTAAAGAAGAATTTGGGGATCTTTAAATTAAAGAAATAGTTTCATAAAATTTATATGAAAAATATTAGAGATTTTACTTTCGATAATTAATAAGTATAAATAAAAATGTTAGATGGTGTCCTAGAATTGTAAAATATTTAAATATAATATGTAGGATTGTGAAAATTATGTTATATGGTAAGGTGTGGATTTACTGACATGTGTTTGTGGTCAGCAAATTTGTTTTAAATGTGGTAATCAATACCATTAAGATATATCTTGTGAATAAGCTATGGATACCTAGTATCTTCAAGCAAGGAAAGAACTCTAAATTAATAATTGTCCTAATTGTTCAGCTCCAATTGAGAAAGAAGGAGGTTGTAATCATATGATATGTTATAAATGTAAATATGAGTTTTGTTGGATATGTAGAGGCAAGTATTCCTCAGCTCATTATACTATATTGAATATCTTTGGATGTGCTAGTATTTTATAATTATTAGTTTATTTCTATAGTTCCAGGAGGATAAGTGATGAGGATCAAACCCTTAAAAAATCCTATTTTAATTAGAATTATGATTGCTATTGCAAAACTTTTATTTGCCTTAGTGTTTACAGGTGGACTGCTCTTTTCGCTGCCATTTATACTTCTCTTCCATATTTTGTAAGCACCTTATAAAATAGTACAAGAAAAATCAAATTTCAGAATTTAGAACTATTCAAAATTTGCTTAATTTGGATTCTTTTAACTGTTTCTCTTCATTGGAATTATACTATCTCCAATTACAATCATCTGCACTATTTTAATTAGTCCTGTACTTTTGATAAATTATATTATTGAAAGTTTTTGATTAGATACTCTTTTATATATTAATCTTTATTTAATAATATACTATTCAATAAACCAAATCTTTCAAATCATTTTCCTTGTTTCTTTAATCAAATGAAGACACATCTACCTCTACTGGCTATCCCATAGTTGTCTTTATTCTTGCTTCTCCTATTAATTATCCTTTTAAAGATGTTGGCCTCTTTTAATTCAAAGCTAATGAAAAAGCTTTGATATTCATTAATATCAATTTATCATCAAATGATTTCTTTCCAACAGGTACCATTAAATTTGAACCTGAATCCACTCTAAATTCAATTGAACCTGCTTTTGCTCCCTTTATTGCTTATGTAAGTTCTTAAGGCAAGACCAATGTTCCAGCCTTTGGATTTGGCATCAATCCTTTTGTACCTAATAATCTTGCATAAGGTTTCAAAAGAACAAGCATATCTTATGTTGTTATTAATTTTTCAAATTTATATGTTCCATCCTTAATAGATTTCAATATTTCTTCTTGACCAACAAAATCTGCTCCTGCCTAGGATTAATTATATAAATACTCTCAATGCAGCATCATTCAATTCATTACTTGTTAAGACAGCTATAGACACATTCTTTCCTAATCCTCCTGGTAACATACATGTTCCTCTTACATTTTAATCACCATGTTTTGGATCAACATTCAACCTTAATTAAAAATCTATTGTCTCATCAAATTTAGCTTTTGCACTTTCTTTTATTAATTTCACAGCTTCTCCTATTCTTATTTTTGGAGTGTCTGTTACTTTCACTTTTGCAAAATAAGCTAAAATTCTTCCTCTCAATAACATTTTTATGAATAATATATGAATATTAATTAATAATTATATTATACAGACACACATTAAGATAATTGTTATCCATATTTGTATGCATTAATATTGGTACATGGAAATATCACATCCTCTTAACATTGGTGCAAATTTATATAAGAAATACAAAAACGAGATCAAGATAAATAAATAAGAATTATTAATTTAGACTTAAAAGGATTTGGAAATTCATAATTACTAAATAATAGTATCGAAGATGTCAAAGATCTGACTACAGATATTCATAATTTAATATTATCTTTATTTAAAAAAGAAGAAATATCCTAAAAAGTGATATTATGTGGTTGGTCTTTAGGAGGAGCTGTATGTTTATAATTAGCAAGTGATAAAAGTGAATACTATCATAAATTAATACTTGTAGCCAGTGCAGGTTGTCATGGTAATCATTTGTATATGGAGGATGAGGAAGGTAAATAATTATCAATTAAATGCTAAACTAAATAATAAATAATGGATCATTCTAAAATTAAACATAATGTAAAGAAAATGAAATAAAATGATTATAATTACTTTTATCATGTTTTTAAAAAAGCATTACTCAATACTGGAAGATATCCAAGTGATCTTGAATTATTTGAATTATTAAAAGATGTATTTAAACAATCAAATTACGTTGATGTGACATGGGCATTATAAAAATTTGATATTACTCATTAGGTAAATAAAATAAAAGGTCCTGTCTTCTTATATCATGGTTTATTAGATCGAATTTGTCCTATTTTTCTGATGCCTATGTAATTGATATAAATAGTTTTAGACTAATATCCACTTTATAGGTAAAAATAAATGCACATTGATTGTTCATTAAGATGTTAGTCATATGCCTCCTTTAGAAGTGCCTGAAGATTTAGCTGTACATATTATAAACTATTTGTATTCATTAAAATGAATATAAGAGTAATCAATATTTGATTTATTAATTCAAAAATTTAATTAATATGCAATAGAAAAAGAGAACTTAATTTATGATATGATATAATATAATATAATATAATATAATATAATATAATAATCAAAATTCTAATCATGTTGCCTACCTGTAAAAAGGTCGAAACATATTACTTAAATCAATTGAAATGGATTTATTTCCTCCTTTAGGTACAAAAGGATGGTGTAATAACTTTGTAATATTCCATCTTTTCTTAGGATCATATCTTTTCATAATAAATAATTACTATAAACAATGAGACAAGAAATCTTTGGCTGTTTCACTTAAATCTTATGGTATTTGAGGTGGTTAACCTTTCATAATTTCCATCATAATTTAAAATGGATTCTTAGCTTCATCATACCAAGGAGGTTTGCCTGTCATCATTTCTATCAAAGTGCATCCAAGTGACCAAATATCTGCAAATCTTCCATATCCTTTTCCATTAATTACTTCAGGTGCCATCCAATTGGGTGTTCCTGTGAATGTATTACAATCCTCTTTTGACAATGACTTACATGAACCAAAATCAGCTAATTTACATATTCCTTTAGCATCTACTAAAATATTGGCTCCTTTGATATCTCTGTGTATTATTCCATGACTATGTAAATATTCTATTCCCCATAAAATTTATTTTGTATATTATTATACTAGATTCTCAGGAAAATGTCCATACCTTTCCAACAAAGATTTTATTGATCCTCCTGAAACATGTTCTAAAAACAAATTAATATGAGTTTGATTTTATTCCATTCCTAAATATTTCACAATATTTGGATGTTCTAATTTAGATAATACTTTTATTTCCAATTCGAAAGCATCTATTTTCTCATATATTATAAATAAATCTATACTGCCTTTATTTATTTAGGATTATATCCTGAGATTGATAATTATTTTACTGCAATGAATTATCCACTCTCTAGATCTTTACCTAATTCAACAGAACCAAATGATCCTTATCCCAAATAATGATTCAATGATTACCACCTTGAAATAAAATTAATCCTTATACTTTATTGGCTTGTTTTAGACTTCTCTCAGTTTATATTTGGAATGTTCATATTTTAACAATTCTTCATCATCAAAGTATTCATCTTTATTGTCTTTTATGTTTAATTGAGGTTCACTCATTGTTATCAAATTGCTTGGTTCTGTAAGAATTGAAACAGGAGGAGTATTTTTTTTTTTCGAACAAACTATAGTACCCATTTAATAATTATTAATATTATGTATGATGCTATTCAATCAACAATATTCATTTTTTATGTGACACTTAAGTGAGTTAAGTTTATTCAATTTGATATTTTTGAATCAAGGATACTAGCCAGCTATCAAATTTTTAAATGGACTCATGCTTATCTTTAGGATCAATATCTAGCCATAATTCAATTCTTATTCTATTGCCTTATTTAGCATTAATTTTATCAACCACTCTTAAACCATTTACCTAAATAACATAATATTATATACATGTCTCAAATCTTCATTTGATTATCCAATTACTTCATATAAAATATCTTAGTATAAATTATCATATATATTATAAAATTATGTTGGAATATCAAATTAGATTTCACCACCATTTTTATTATTTTCATCTTCCCACCATGGTTTTATATCATTCTTGAAAAATTATATTGCTTCTATTTAAACATCAGTAGCATCGTCATTAAATTATTTAAAGCTGTAATTATAACATCTCTTTACATTTTGCATTTCTATGGCTCACTTAAAACATCTGATATTTTTGAATAAATAGTCTTTTTCATTAAAAATGCAAATTCTTCTATTGTATTAAATGAACAAACATCCACAATCGTCTTTTTATAATCAAGATTCTAACTAGCATTGTATTTCTCTGAAACTGTCCATTTTGCACTTAATTGATAAAATTAATCACCCATTAATAAAATTAATAAATATATATCCATAATTATACCTATGGCTGAAAAATAACACAAAGTCTTTTATCGAAATCATATTTTGATTGTACCCACCAGAAACTTAGATTTGCAACATAGGCATTTTATGTTGGATATTATGAGCATTCTTCCACATTCAAAAAAAGTACACATTATTAATATTTAAGACTAATAAAATCAAATATGAATAATTAAGATAAGTTATTCCTTCCCTCTGCGAAAATCATAAATGTAATTCCTTTATTGTATTCCATACAATTTCAAACCAACTTATCTTAGTTTTCGGATCATATCCATCAGGACCTACAGTTTAATTTTCTGTTCTTAATAGTATATACTTATAATTTAACTTATAGTTACTACAATTAAAGATCTATAATTGGCTGGCAATTTCTCAAAAAAGGGTAGAGTTTTACTTTAATTTGATCAAAGATTTGATACTATTGTTAAATACAAATTAATTAAAGAAATAATAACTCTCTTGTTTAATGTTGCTTAAGCTAGATTTACTGATAATTTCATTGATAGAATCTTTACATTCACTACAGAAGGGGAAGCACAAAATAGAATATGGTTTAGATAATATGAAGTATATTAATAAAAAGAGTTGAGAGAAATTGGACCAAGATTTGCTTTAGAATTAATTTCTATTGATGAAGGTCTTTCTTCTGGAAATATTTTGTATTAAGGTTCTTCAATAAATGCTTCACAAACTTAATTCAAATAAAAAATTAGAAAAAGTGAAAAAAAATTTGAAAAAATTTTAAATGAAATCAACTTAAAAGAAGAAGAAATTGAGGTTGAAGAAAATGATTGAAATGTTGTGTATATCTATTAGATAGAAAAAATATTAAACAAAAAATTTATAAAATTCAAAATTCCACAAACTTCTTCTACATACTTGATTTAAATAAAGTGAATTACTTACTTTAAGCTTGTTATAATGAGCTATTATATATATATTTAAAAGGAAAAGTTCACTATTTTAATATTGTAAATAATTTTTCAATTTATTATTTATTAAATAAGTATACTTTGTAAAAGAGTTTCTGATATAATGATATGTATTCCTAACATTAATATCTAAAATATTTTAATCTTTTATTCTTATTAATAATTTATGAATCATATTTATATAAATATCTAAAAACAATAAAATTATGAAAATCTCAAAGTAAATAATTTTTATTTTTTAATTATTTTATTAAATATNCAAAGTCTTTTATCGAAATCATATTTTGATTGTACCCACCAGAAACTTAGATTTGCAACATAGGCATTTTATGTTGGATATTATGAGCATTCTTCCACATTCAAAAAAAGTACACATTATTAATATTTAAGACTAATAAAATCAAATATGAATAATTAAGATAAGTTATTCCTTCCCTCTGCGAAAATCATAAATGTAATTCCTTTATTGTATTCCATACAATTTCAAACCAACTTATCTTAGTTTTCGGATCATATCCATCAGGACCTACAGTTTAATTTTCTGTTCTTAATAGTATATACTTATAATTTAACTTATAGTTACTACAATTAAAGATCTATAATTGGCTGGCAATTTCTCAAAAAAGGGTAGAGTTTTACTTTAATTTGATCAAAGATTTGATACTATTGTTAAATACAAATTAATTAAAGAAATAATAACTCTCTTGTTTAATGTTGCTTAAGCTAGATTTACTGATAATTTCATTGATAGAATCTTTACATTCACTACAGAAGGGGAAGCACAAAATAGAATATGGTTTAGATAATATGAAGTATATTAATAAAAAGAGTTGAGAGAAATTGGACCAAGATTTGCTTTAGAATTAATTTCTATTGATGAAGGTCTTTCTTCTGGAAATATTTTGTATTAAGGTTCTTCAATAAATGCTTCACAAACTTAATTCAAATAAAAAATTAGAAAAAGTGAAAAAAAATTTGAAAAAATTTTAAATGAAATCAACTTAAAAGAAGAAGAAATTGAGGTTGAAGAAAATGATTGAAATGTTGTGTATATCTATTAGATAGAAAAAATATTAAACAAAAAATTTATAAAATTCAAAATTCCACAAACTTCTTCTACATACTTGATTTAAATAAAGTGAATTACTTACTTTAAGCTTGTTATAATGAGCTATTATATATATATTTAAAAGGAAAAGTTCACTATTTTAATATTGTAAATAATTTTTCAATTTATTATTTATTAAATAAGTATACTTTGTAAAAGAGTTTCTGATATAATGATATGTATTCCTAACATTAATATCTAAAATATTTTAATCTTTTATTCTTATTAATAATTTATGAATCATATTTATATAAATATCTAAAAACAATAAAATTATGAAAATCTCAAAGTAAATAATTTTTATTTTTTAATTATTTTATTAAATATAATGAATCTCATTATAACAAATAAAATTGTCAATTTTAAGGAAGAAAATTTTTATATTAAATATGTAAAAATGATAATAATAACATAAATGAGTTCAAAAAGTAAAATGAATATTATGATAACATATTATTAATATTAATTCAAGATTTAAATAAAAAAGAAAAAATGATTTTTTTATCATTATTATAAGTAAGTTTAGGATGGGATAAATGACTTGATTACCTGAAGAATTTAAGTATTGGTTTAAAATTTGAAATAAAATTAGTAATTAGGAAATCATGGATGTACATAAAAAAAATTAAAATTAAAAATGACACTTTTAAAGATGTACAAAAGTTCAAATCGATATGATATTATTTTTAATCAATATAATAAGCAGTTTTTTTTAAGATATAAAATATTAAAAAGAGTAAAATATATTATAATCTAAGGGAAATTCAAAGAACAAAGTAATTTATATTTGAACATACCAACGCAGTTAGAAATTTCTTAATAAAATATTGAGTAAGATATTTATTAACTTCATCACGTAGCTTAGAGGTAGAGCGTTGTTCTAGAAAAACATCTGTCCGAGTTCGAGTCTTCGGGGTGATGATTTTTTATTTTTAATACATTTATATATAAGTGTTTTTATCATTTTTATCTAAATAATAAGTAATTCTAATGAATTAATTAGTGAATATATTTGAATTATGTTGAATTCAAATTGATTCATTATGATATCTGGTTAGTTTTTCTTTTCATTAATTCTCTTTTATTTTAGCATAACAAAATAACTTAATAAATAAAAATGATTAGATAATTCAAAAATTTTAATTAATAGATTATCTTTAAAATAATAATTTAATAATTTTTAAATTGATTTAAATGAAATAGATAAGTAATAGGAATAATTAATTAAAAATTATCAATAAATCTCTAGATTATTTAATTATTAAATTTAAATAGATGAATGATTTTAGTTTTTTTTTGTATTTAAGATAATTTCAATATATATTTATATAAATTTGTTAATTCTGAAATCAGTAATATTTGAAGATAAATTATTAAATAGCTTGGTTAAATCATAAGTAATTTTGAATTAAGAAATAGGATAGGGTTATCATATATAAAAATTAATTGTAGGGTCATATTGAAAATTTATTTTCTTCTGAATTTTATAATGGTGGAAGAGCTTTAATTAATTGTAATAATAGGTATATAGATCCATATAGAATTAATTTAATAATTATATAAATGATGATTCTCTTTTGATTAATTTTCCAACTTTTGTGTCTTCATTTAATTTATAAGTCTCTTTGTGTCGTCAATTAAGGTAATTTTTTAATTTAATTATTATTCTATTAAACACTTTATACATAAAAAGTTGACATCCTTTTTTCCTTTTATGTTTAAATCAGCTGCAACACAATGCTCATTCTTATGTATTTTACAGGATATTTTCTCTTAATCTGGTAAACTGATATTCATTTATTTTAATATTGATAAAGATTATTTGTCTGATATCTATTTCTATTAAAATTTTTTCTTAAAAAAAATCAATTAAGATAAATAAATTTAAATCAATAATAAGAAAAATAACTGACAAATTCATTAAAATAATGATAGATTTAGTAACTTTAAATATGAATACTAAAAACATCTCTAAATAAATATAGAAGAGGCCTTAATTAATAATTTTATGAAAAAATTTTGATTAGTTTAGATGAAAATATAATAATTAATTGTAATTAAAATTGATTTCTTATCTAAAAATTTATTCCTTGTTAAATATAATTTCTAATAATGGCACCTTTAACTTTAAATGAAATAATAATTTGCTTAATAAAGCTTGCCATTTCTCAAGAAGATTAGAATCAGTGATTCTATAAAAAAAATATCATCAAGAATTGATGTTAAATATAGTTTTATAAAAGATGGGATATTCATAACAATTGATATTAGTTATCTTTTATTTTATATATTGTTATATTATAATATTAGGTTTTATTTAAGGTGCATCTCCTCTATTTTCTCTGATAATATTATGATATTGAAATATCATATATAAATATTATGATATTAAAATATCAAATATATTAAAAACAGTACTCCCTCTTTTATTCTTGATTTAGAAGTTATAATAAGATAAATGGGAAAACCTTTGAAGTTTAAATAGATCTTCTTTTGCTTAACTTTTAAATAAATAATTTGAAATTACATTTTTGTATTGCAATCATTACAATTAATAACACTTTAATTATTCAATAATAATTACTAGTTTAGTTAAATTTTTTATTAAGAAATTAGGTAATGATAAGAGAATTTTGTTGAATTAAAAGTATAAAAAATAGGGACTTGAAACTAAATCAAAATTACACAATATAACTCCATTTGACATTTAATATAATTTTAGTTAACCTTCTATGTTTAGTAATTAAAATTTGGTAAAATGTTTATATAATCAATTAACCAGAAAGAGAGTCTAATCAATCAAATACTAAATAGTTATCTTAATAATTTGAGTTTATTTTTTTAGGAAATATCAAAGTGTTACTTTAAATTTTTAACAAAAATCTATTCATTAATTAATTCGAGGTATTTATGTTTTTATGTTAGATTAGACATAAATTATCTCCAGGCCAAAAACAAAATGTGTTATTAAATAAAAGAAATCGGTAAAAATTTGGATCAAATTATGAGATTATGAAATTCTTTTATTTTTATCTAAAGGCATAGCTTTTTGGTGAGTTATCTCAGTTATTTGTAAGATATATCATTAGATAACAAAAAGGTATCTTTAAGGATATAAGTATTGGAAATATAGAATTATTAGAAATTTCTAAATAAGGGTATAATATGCTTTATCTAATAAAGAGTAAGAAGTGGAATTGACTAAGTATTATTTCTTTTAGGAAAGAATAAGAGGGAAAAATGAGATCTCTATTTAGTATATGATTCCATACTAAATACAATGCACCTCTAGATACTCAATTGATGCTTTTTGTACCTGAATTTAAAGATATATGAACAAGAAAGTTGAATCCTTCTCAAATTAGCTTTATTTTAAATGGAGATTGCTCCTAACATTTATTAAATAATAGGTGAGTTCAAATATCAAATGCAAAGATTAAACAAAGGATACGAAGAGATTCTTTTAGACTTACATAATAATAATGATGCTGGTATTAGAGTTGAATTTTAAATTACTATAAAACCCATTCCTCTTTAATAAATAACTTGACTTTTTAATTGATAGATTGGAGAATTTAATAAAATAAAAATTATCTTCAATAAAATAAGGATAAATTAAAGAGACTTTGTAATATAAAGACTCTTAAATGCTATTGTTAATGCACTTTTAATGTTCCAAGTTCTACTTAAATATTTACAATCATCACTCAACTCCAACTAAATAAGTCTATCAAATTTATTTACATTAATATTTTCTATTAATTCATACTTATTTATCTTAACATTCCATTAAGCAAAATAAGGTAAAATTATATATATTTTTCAAATACGTTTAGTATTACTAGGCTACTTGAGTTTAAAATAAGTAAATTATTCTCAAAAATAGAAAACTTTTTATGATCCTAAAAATTTCATAAGGTGGATTTTTATTTATAATATTTTAGAATGTTTCCCCAACTAGGTTAATCTTGTATAAATCTTATGAATCACTAGAATTAAATGGCAAATGAGAGTTAATTTAATTTTTAAATGAACATGCTACAAAAACTTATACTCTATATAAATAAATTAATTCTGTTCTTGTTAATTAGCTTAAACATACCTTAGAAGTTTGTCTTTTCAAAAACATTATCTATTTTATTACATTTATGTTAATTTCAATCTTCTAATTTGTGATTTTATACAAATTTGGTTTTAATTTTAAAAATAGAAAGAGCTCTTTTTTTAAGAGAACTTCACAAAGCAAATTAAAACCTCAGATAATTTTATTATTATAATTATCAGTATGAAAAATTTTAATTTGTAAGGGAATAAATATACTTTATTAAAAGTTAAGAATGATTAGTTTTTACTCAGTTCAAATTTTATTTGAATCTGATCTAAACTTTATTTAAACACAATCGATATTAAGATTAACTTGAATATGATTTAAAAGTTGAAAAGGATATTAGAATTGATTAATATCAAATACAATTATTAAATGAATTTAAAAGATTAACATNTAGTTATCTTAATAATTTGAGTTTATTTTTTTAGGAAATATCAAAGTGTTACTTTAAATTTTTAACAAAAATCTATTCATTAATTAATTCGAGGTATTTATGTTTTTATGTTAGATTAGACATAAATTATCTCCAGGCCAAAAACAAAATGTGTTATTAAATAAAAGAAATCGGTAAAAATTTGGATCAAATTATGAGATTATGAAATTCTTTTATTTTTATCTAAAGGCATAGCTTTTTGGTGAGTTATCTCAGTTATTTGTAAGATATATCATTAGATAACAAAAAGGTATCTTTAAGGATATAAGTATTGGAAATATAGAATTATTAGAAATTTCTAAATAAGGGTATAATATGCTTTATCTAATAAAGAGTAAGAAGTGGAATTGACTAAGTATTATTTCTTTTAGGAAAGAATAAGAGGGAAAAATGAGATCTCTATTTAGTATATGATTCCATACTAAATACAATGCACCTCTAGATACTCAATTGATGCTTTTTGTACCTGAATTTAAAGATATATGAACAAGAAAGTTGAATCCTTCTCAAATTAGCTTTATTTTAAATGGAGATTGCTCCTAACATTTATTAAATAATAGGTGAGTTCAAATATCAAATGCAAAGATTAAACAAAGGATACGAAGAGATTCTTTTAGACTTACATAATAATAATGATGCTGGTATTAGAGTTGAATTTTAAATTACTATAAAACCCATTCCTCTTTAATAAATAACTTGACTTTTTAATTGATAGATTGGAGAATTTAATAAAATAAAAATTATCTTCAATAAAATAAGGATAAATTAAAGAGACTTTGTAATATAAAGACTCTTAAATGCTATTGTTAATGCACTTTTAATGTTCCAAGTTCTACTTAAATATTTACAATCATCACTCAACTCCAACTAAATAAGTCTATCAAATTTATTTACATTAATATTTTCTATTAATTCATACTTATTTATCTTAACATTCCATTAAGCAAAATAAGGTAAAATTATATATATTTTTCAAATACGTTTAGTATTACTAGGCTACTTGAGTTTAAAATAAGTAAATTATTCTCAAAAATAGAAAACTTTTTATGATCCTAAAAATTTCATAAGGTGGATTTTTATTTATAATATTTTAGAATGTTTCCCCAACTAGGTTAATCTTGTATAAATCTTATGAATCACTAGAATTAAATGGCAAATGAGAGTTAATTTAATTTTTAAATGAACATGCTACAAAAACTTATACTCTATATAAATAAATTAATTCTGTTCTTGTTAATTAGCTTAAACATACCTTAGAAGTTTGTCTTTTCAAAAACATTATCTATTTTATTACATTTATGTTAATTTCAATCTTCTAATTTGTGATTTTATACAAATTTGGTTTTAATTTTAAAAATAGAAAGAGCTCTTTTTTTAAGAGAACTTCACAAAGCAAATTAAAACCTCAGATAATTTTATTATTATAATTATCAGTATGAAAAATTTTAATTTGTAAGGGAATAAATATACTTTATTAAAAGTTAAGAATGATTAGTTTTTACTCAGTTCAAATTTTATTTGAATCTGATCTAAACTTTATTTAAACACAATCGATATTAAGATTAACTTGAATATGATTTAAAAGTTGAAAAGGATATTAGAATTGATTAATATCAAATACAATTATTAAATGAATTTAAAAGATTAACATTTATATTTCAAATTTTGAATTACTATGCTTTCCAAAAATTAATTATAAGATAATTATTAATATGTAAATTCTAAATACTATCATTTGAAAACTTAATTTAATATTTCGAGTTTGTTTCTGCTATTAAAATGTACACATGGGTATAGATCTTTGGATGTATCAATAGTAAGAGACTAATAGGATATAAATTCATACGAATGTTTGATTTGTTGATGAATTTATCCATTTTACATACTGCTTTTGTATATCTACTTCGACAATTATTATATCATTCTTTGAGAATGAAAATGCTATCGATTTACCACATTTATCTTATTAATCATGATTCCAACATCGTCCAATATTATCTATATTATATGTTCTATTTTGAATAATTAATATCATAATACATACCCTCCTCCAACATAGCAGCTATTTTGATAAGTTTTACTGTATACAATATCCCTAAAACCAATTCCAATCAATAAATCACATATTTCAATAATTTTGATAGCAAATTAGATGACTCCATTCTTAGGGATCATTTAATCACACATGCAACAATTGTAATGACCAGAACTATTCTCAACCATTTTTCCATTTTAAGTTACTGAACAATTACTATGCTTATAGGTTGTTGAGAAAGTCAGTGATTATGAGAATTACCTCACCTACTTCAAAAAAAATCTTAAGTTATACTTTATCTATTTTTAACTATTTAACCATTTCCTCATTTCTACAATTAGATTGCATANCAGTTAATTCATTAACTTACTCTGGCTTCATCTCATAAATAATATTTTCATTATATTCATTCGTTTAATTATATTAGAAAATTTATGATTGAGTGTTTATCTTATTAATAATTTCTGAAATTGTAGTATTATACTTTTTCTTAATATCTTCAAGAATCTCAATAATTGATTAGGTTCTTAAAGATCTTTAATTCAAAAAATTTATTAATTTAATCACTTGTTTATCCCAAATATTCATTCCATCTAAAATTTGCATCACTAAAGGTTGTATATTTAATAGGATCATTTGATTTGATACACTTTACACAAGCTAATCTTGAAAATTTTGTAGATTCTGGATTCAAATTCAACATTATTATTTCTTTTCCATGTTTATTGCATTGAATCTTTAAACTTGGTGTTTTCTATTTAATTTATAAAATATTAATACTTATGGGTCATCTTCTTTTTTGGTAAGTAATTAAACTTACTTTAATTCTTAAGTTTAGTCTTAAAATTTACACATTTGCAATGTTTCATTAATTTATATAAACATTGGACTTTTAGTTATAGATTCCAACTATTATTAAATTGAATCAATATAGGAATTGTCATTAATATACTTCTACGATTCCTTAGGAACTTCAAAACTAAATTATCCTTTGTAATTCTTTGATAAGATTTTTACATCATCTTCAAAAGAAGAAATTAGAGTTTTTTATTCTGATTCTTCTAATTCCTTCTCAATTAAATTCAATTTTTAATCTATGTTACTTTAGACTTTATCAATTATGTTATTGATTGATAATTTCAATTCTTTTAATTATGATTGAATTTATGTAAAATTCTCTATTCTCTTTTGATTCTCTTTGATTTTATGATTCAACTATTCACTCTTCATTTATTTTATCATTATTTATGTCTCTTCAACTAAAGCAATATTTTAAATATCTATCTTCTCAATTAGGCATTTGATGCAAAGATATTTATTCTCTTCAGCAGTTGATTATTTTAGATCTATTGTTTAAATTTCTAAGTTATGTTTTGAACAGAATTTCTTTTCTATTTCAGTTGACATTGATATATTTAATTATAATAAGATATTGTTAATTATTGATTATTAATTACATATTTTACATCATTTTCATCAAACTAAAAATATTTTGAAACAAAAATTTTAATTCTTAATGATTTATGACCATATCTATATTATAATAAATATAAAAATATTACATAAATAGTCTTTAATATTTAGAATAATAAACCTAAAGAACATATCTAATATCTTAGCTAATTGGTCTGATACTTATTCTAGCAATAATATGTTTTTATGATCTAGGCTATTGAATATTAATTTTGGATTAAACTTAATCTATGTTGATTTTTTAAAAATAATATATATATAGTTTAAGATTACTACCGACATGACTTTAAATACAATATTCTATTCAACCATTAAAAAAAATCAATTATTTGTTAATCAGTAATTTGATAGTTTTATCTGAGGTTATTTTACTAAGGAATAACTGTCAAATATGAAAATTTTAGGATTTAATTTGATTAATGTATGCTTGATAATATTTTTATGAAATAAAAAGCTTAACTAGATAAAGTTTCATAATTTATTATATTCTAGTAGATATCAATAATTGCTGATGTTTTAGATTTTAGAATATTTTTATTTGAAATATCTTCTTATAATTAAATATATAAATGTCATCTGAAGACAATAAGAAATTATGTTCAAAGCATAACTTAGAAATTTTGGTAATAGAGTTTAAATAATCTAATGTTGATGAGGGATGTATTAAGTGCCTAATGGAAAAATTTGATACTTAAAACATTTTTTTAGTATAGGAGACAAAAATAATGATACATTAAATGAAAAGTGATATATTGGACAAAAAGGTCAAATAGTATTTAACAATGATTGAAACTTATTAAAAAATTCAATCCTTAATAAAAGAATTAAGTTTATCAATCACCAAAACTTTACACAAAGTTGAATTTAACTTATCTTCAAAAATACAACTAATAAATGATGAACTGAAGAATTCGAAACAAAATATATAAGTTTCATCTTTTGAAGAAGACATAAAAGTGTTGTTGAAGAATTAAAAAGGACCATTTAGTTTTGAAGTTCCTAGTGAATTTTTAATACCTATTAATGATAATACCTACATAGAATCAATATAATAGTAGTTGTAATCAATAATTAAATGTCCTATTTTTACTAAAATCATTGAAACATTATAAAAATTAAAAGTTAAAGAAGACCATTTAGAAATTAATTAAGTCTAATAAATCTTTAATAATTAGGAATACCCATAAGTAATTTTCAACTTATATATTATATAGAAAAAACAAGGTTTGAATATTTAATGTAAAAAACATGGAAAAGATATTATTATGTTTAATTTAAATCCTGAAAAAACTGAGCTTTCAAGATTGGTTTGTGTGGAATGTATATCATCTAATGATCCAATCAAATATACAACATTAAGTGATACTAATTAACAATGGAATGAATATCTGGAATAGACGAATGATAATGTTTAACAATTTTAGAATAAAAGATGTTAAAATTAAACATAAATCATTAAGATTCTTGAAGAAATTAAAGAAAAACATCTTTCTACAATTTAAGACATTATGAATAAGATTAATATTAAGTTCTCAACGAATTAAAAAAATGAGTCTAAATAGATTAATAAAAATAGTATCTATGATATGAATAGTGAATAACTTAATGGATTAGCTAAAATATTAAGCAATAAAGATAAATTTTATGATTTAACTGAAAAGAAATATAATATTTAGAAAGAAAACTATAATTAATTGGAAATCATATCAACTAGTTTTGGAAAATTATAAAAAAAAAGATTAAAGGCAACTAATAAGATTAATAATATTTTTAAGGAATAAATTATCAATATTATAGAAGATTAAGTTTTAAATGAAGAAGAAGATGAAATTTCTAATTTGCAATCAATTAAGTAACTTGATTTATAACTAAAGATTTTAAAAAAATTTTAGGATATCTTATAAGAAGCGTAAATATAGTATGAATCAGTAATGCAAAAAATCAATATTTTATCAAATTAATTTAAAAATTAGCAATTGTAGAAAGTAAAAATTAAATAATAATAATTAGTTTAATGAATATATATCATAGTTTGAAAAAGATTTTTCAATAATAAAAAAACTAACATGTTTTGATCAAATAGAGGCAGAACTTAACCTACTGAAAGAAAATAAAAAAATAAGATTAATTAAACCCACAGAAAAAGAAAAGATAATTTTATAATAGTAATAAAAAATAATTGATTTTAACAAACATTAAGAAGAATAAAGATTAAAAATTTTAGATTTAAAAAATGAAAAGGAAGCATTAAAAGCTAAACTTAAATAGCTTGAGTAATCAAGTAAAAATTAAATTTTAATTAAATTCTCGTAGAAATTAAAATTGAAGTTAACCATGAGGAGAAGCAAGAAGGGTATGAAAGATGCTCATAACCAAATTAGAATAATGAGGAAATAGTAAAATAATTATAACAAACTTTGGTATGTAAAATTTATATTTGAAGAACATGCCATATAATTAATTACTGACATTCTCAAAAACTTACAAACATAGTAATTGTTAAGTAACTTAAAATGGAAAAGTTAGTGAGAATAATTCTGGTAATTGGTATTGTTGTATGTGTGATTAAATGATCCCTAAGAATGGAGTCATCTAATTTGCTTTTAAAATAATTGAAGTTACTTGTATTATGATTGGAATTGGTTTTAGGGATATTGTATAGAGTAAAGGTTATTATAATTGTTTTGGAATTGGAGGAGGGTATGTGTTATGATATTAATAGTTCAAATAGAACATATAATATACATAATTCTAGCTATTGTTGTAATCATGATTAATAAGATAAAAATGATAAAAAAATAGCATTTCCTTTTTAAAAAAATGATACTATTATTGTTGAGGTAGATATCTAAAATCAGTATGTAAAATGGATAAATTCATCAACAAATCAATCTTTTGTATCAATATCAAAATATTATTATTAGACTCTGATTATTGACACATCCAAAGATTTGTATCCATGTGTGCATTTCTATAAAAGATGTAAAATAGAAATTATTTCTTGATATTATATTTTATATATATTTTTGAAACTGTGTACACAAATAATCATTATAGTATCATCAATTCAATCTTTCTTATATTTAACCATTGTGCCTCTTAGAATATTCTAATAATGCAATTTTTTTATTAAATTACTTTTAATTGAAAAACTCTTCACGTTTTGTTTAATAGTCTGACTCAGAATAATCAAATTTAAGGAATCTATAAAAAGATTGAATAACAAAAATATTTTTCATTACTGAAGAAAAGAAATAATAAATAATCAAACTTGAATCTTAATGGTTTTATAATAAACACTAAAAAAAATCAATCAGTAAAATGAAATAATAAAAGCTCTTACAATCTCTTTAATTCTCACACTTTCTGGAATAGGTATTTTGTAAATACAACTGTTACTACAAGTATATCATATCTATATAAGATTAAGTTAAATATTAAATGTTAAAATTATATATATATATTCTTTTTTGATCAACAATACTCTTTGGATCCAAAAATTTAGGCTACAAAAATCTTATGATACTTTTCAATTCTAAGTGAAGAGCCATGAACTATTTGAGTTATTTGAAGATGACAGTTAAGAATTATAATATCTTACGTAAAATAGGAATGTCTTTTACATTATTAAAACACTATATGAATTACTAGTTTATAAGCAATAGAAAATATTCACATACTATATTTTGTTTAAAAATTAAACTCGATTTTTGAAATACTACAACAAATATAAAGTTCTTTGGTTATTGATATTTATAATAAAATAATATTTAGAAAACTAATACTCTCAATCATCATTTATATATAAGAATAAAAAAAGATTCATAAGCCAATTAAATTAATACTGATACTAATTACAATAACTAAGTTAAAAAAGGATTATAACTGAAGACTGTCGTTTTAGGAACTTTTCGGCCTCTTTCTTACTTGAATCTTCTAGCAAAATCACTTTTCATCATTAGTGAATTAAAGTATAATTCTTATTATAAAGGAACAGCAAAGCATAGCTAAATGTTCTATTAATATATTAAACAGGATTATGCATAATTAATTCATATCAATAATAATATGATATATTTTGGATGATTAGATTATAAAAAATAAGTTTAATAAGTCTATTTTTCCTTTTATTTTAATTTTCTGAAATATACAAATCATAATGATAACATTCTCATACTTTTGAAAAACAATTTTGAAATTTGTTATAACCAACTTAAAAATGAAAAATAAATCAAATTATAAAAAATAAGTTTAAATTAAATCTAAATTAAATTATTTATATTATAATTTAATTTATAGGAAGAATTATCATAATGCAGATTAAATTGTTATATATTTAAAAAACAAATCAAAAAAATATTTTATTTAAACTTAGGATTATATGATAAAATTCTCTTGCCTTATTAAATTTTAACTTTTTTACCATTTAACTTGCCTATTCAGTCTAAAAATTTATTCTTGCATATATTTAAAAAATTTGATTAATTTTAATTCTTTTTATTATTGAATATTGAGTATCCTTTCATGTTATAAATTATTTATTTTTTAAAGGATTTCATTTATATTCATAGATTTTAGGTTAATATATTAGAGTAATTGAAATGTTTAACTCAAAACAATGAATCATATCTTTTAGGTGTTATCTAAATTCAATCCTCATATGAAGGGTAACTATTTTTGATTTCTTAAATATAATAATAATGATTCCTTAGATAATACATTCAATTTTTATTTCATGATCCAAAGGATTTAATAATGTTATACTTATTTAATATAGAGGTTATAAAATGAATATGATAAATATTTTCGTTATATGGGAGTAGTATTGAAAACTCAATTTGATTTTTTTAATACTTATTCTTACATTTATTTTTGAGATTTAATGATTAGACAATATTATATATTTGAATTGCATTGAATAAATTTTCTTCTAAGGACTTCATAAATTATTATTATAAAGAATATATTTGTCTTTTGGGATTTTTCATAAAATCATTAAGAGAATTTGTTTCTAAAATAGAAAAAGTATAAAATTACACATTGTATATTGTTTTCTTTATCAATAAATTATAATAACAGAAATGAGAGTAGAAGTTATTAGTGTAATTTAATATTTTGCTATTTTCAATCTAGATATTTCTTTATTTTCGTTTTCATTTATTAATAATCTAGAAATTTTATTAAATGAAAATGATAGATAGTATAATATAAATGTTTATCTGATATTCTAACATTCCATAATAATTTATCTATCCAAAGCACAAGAAACTAATTTATTCCAATTTTAATTAATAGCGAAACAATAAATATTATACTCCTATGCTGATATCTGGTCTATAATGACCACGATAATAATTAGATTATAGTATACAAATCACAATACTTATAATGAATCTTTTGAGAGTATTTAATACCAAATTGAAAATAAATTGAAAATGCCTTTATCCAAATTTTATTCTTACAAAAACTAAATTATATTTTTATTTGAGGCTCTACAACAATTAATTAGCAAAAAGTTCATTAAAATATTTTCAAAAATTCCATATGTTTATAAAATTAATGATTGATTAGATTTCCAAGTATACCATGAATAAACTACCATTTACTATCAAATTCTAACATTTGCTTCTTTATTTATTATTGCTTTTGAATTAATCATAGTCAACTTTGGTAGTTTATAAAAATTTCTATGAAAGTAGTTCATTAATAGGTAAAATATTAAAAATATTATAGATCTTGATGTTATTTACAATTAAGATGTATGCATTGTTGAAGTTGCTTCTTGTGGTACCTAATAAATATTAAAAGTAAATTATTGTTCTTCATCAGAATATGATTTAGTAATTTATTAAACATTTGAACTCAAGCCTCACTATTAAGTAACAATTTCTTTCAACTTTTGGAGGTAATAAATCCATAAAAGTATTAGAATCGACTAATGGGACAATTATTAATTTTACTTGTATGCTGATCATTAAATTATTTACGAAAACACATATTCAGATACTACAATTGCTACAAATATATGTGGTAGTTCAGGTTATTCAGATGAAGTTATCCCTATCTCAAGAACTTTCGAGCATTCTAGCCCTACTATTTTATTAATAATGATAGTACAAAAAGGAGTTTGGGGAATTTCTGAATTTAGTTTATCTATAGAAAATTGTATAGCAGGATGCAATTCTTGCGATTAGACAGGTTGTTTTGACCAAATTTTATTCTTATAACAATTTGTTAGTAAGAATATTGGATCAATTAATGCTATTGATGGATGGTTATCAAATGGTGTTATTGAAACATTTGTAGGTAATTGTTCAGGTATTTTTAACTATTAAATTAGGAATTAAATGTTTAAGAGTATTTTAACTTTAATTGGAGAAAACGTATTAACTAGAGATCCACTCCAAGATTAGCTTTTCAATTCGAGTTTTTATATTAAATAGTTATGAAACGGAAATTAAAATTTTAATAGATGATGTTATTGTATATTATACATAATATTCTGGTGGGTGGATAGAAGTTAATTCAATTTATGAATTTTGTTATTTTTTGACTTAAAGATAAATTAATATTCGGTAATACCCTCACAGTAGTTCTACAGTGAAAATTACCATATTGACAACTTAAAATAAATATCATCATGTAACTTATCCTTGGATGTGCATTAGAGATGTACAATTATTTTTAGGATCTAATTCTAATTAAAATTTATGTGTTGATAATAATAATTTAGCATTTGATGGTTGTTTCTCTTTTATTTATGATTGCGTTGAAGGTTGTAATAACTGCATTAAAGGTACTTGTATAGATTGTCTAATTGGATGGTAATTCTAAGCATTTGATCAAAGTTGTATTCCAATTTGTGGAGATTCTATAATAACTAGTTTTGAAGTATGTGATGATGGAAATTAGATACCTTATGATGGTTGTTATTAATGTTAATTTTCTTGTATTTTGGATTGTTTATTATGTGAATTTGGAAAATGTCTAGAATGTAATCCCTTTTTTGAACTATCTTATGATAAATAAGAATGCTAAAGAAAATGTGATGATAATGTAATTTCAAAATATTATGGATACTATCATGATTTCAAAGATCAATGTTTAGAAATCTGTTAATTAGAGTGCCAATTATGTATTAATTCTTAATGTTATCTTTGTGAATATGGATGGTAATTGAAAGATAACCATTGCTATTAATTATGTGGAGATGGATAAATTGCATAATATTCTATAGAATAATGTGATGATGGTAATAATATTTCTGGTGATGGATGCTTTCAATGCCAGCTTGAATGTCTTCCTTATTGTTTATTCTGTTTAGATATATATACTTGTCTGATTTGTTAAGACAATTTTTAAATAGTAGAATAATTTTGTTTGCCAATCTGTGGCGATGGTATTATCATTACTGAATTAGAGGATTGTGATGATGGTAATAATTAACCATATGATGGTTGTTTTGAATGTTAATTCTAATGTTCATACGGTTGCCTTGATTGTGAGAAGGGAAATATTTGTAAGAAATGTGATAATTAATATGTTTTGAATAAAGATACTGCTATTTGCTATGAATAAGACATAGAAGAAATATTGTATGGAAATTAAAGTGTTACAAATATATCCTTAATTACAGAATGTAGTAGTTTTGATACAATGATAGACATTTAATGTAATTTTATATGTGGAGATGGAATTCTTAATAATGAGGAAGAATGTGATGATAGTAATTTAAATAATCTAGATGGATGCTCTAATCAATGTAAAATAGAAAATAAATGGGATTGTGTATAGACTATTTTTCAAAGTAAATGTTTTCTCTTAACTTCGCTTTCCTTAGAATTTATTAATCAAACTAATTCTTATTAATATGTTTAATTATCATTTTCAAATCTTATAAAATTGAACGAATCGATATTTAATTTAATTCCTAGAATTAAAGTTTAAATTGATAATTTATCTTTGGAATAGTATAATTATTCAATATAAGATGTAATTGCAGTAGATTAATTCGAATTAAAGGAAGCTACTTATTTATTTACCATTTAATTTTACTAATCAATAATTGATCTACCGACATTAATAGTTTCTATTGATGCATCATTAGTAGATGAGAATAACTTCAAAGTTGACACAAGTTAAAAAAAATTAAAACTTCAAGCTTCAATTATTTTAAATAGTGATTAAGCTGCTGCAGCCATTAAATTATATAACTTTGGCTTATGGATTATTATTGGATTAGCTATAAGCAGTCTACTATTAATTATTTTTGGTGAATTATCTCAATTCACAGAAATATTGGATGTTCTTTAATATCAATCTTTTTTAAGATTTATAAATGTAAGATATCCTGAGAATCTTATTATTTACTTTCAATCTTCAGAATTAATAACATTGTAGCCAATATTAATAAAATTGAAAATTAACTCTTTATTTGAAAATTTACTTGACTCTCCTTATCTAGAGGGTCCAGGGAAACTTTAAGAATATCAAATTAATGCGGATCTCTTGACTAATTTATAAGGATAATTTACATAGCTTGCTTTATTTTTATTGCTTTATTGTTTTCTTAAATATTTTAAAAGATTCTTATTTAATTATTGGTTTACGAATAAATATTTTTTAAGGGTTAAATTAATTAAATCTATTTTCATTAATTTTGCTACTATAAAAGGATATTTCATAAGCAAAAAGGTGCTAGCTATGCAATCTTTATATAAAGTTTAAGGCTTGACTTAAATATTTTATGCCAATAGCTGGGATTTGAGTTTCAAAGCAATATTATTTTTAATTTCAATAAACTCATTAACACTAAGATCAACAATTAGTTTATTTTTAACTATTTTGTATTTCTTTATTATTTTGATTATTATAAATTAGAATTTTAATAACAGCAACTTCAAATTGATGTTAAAGGTTGGAAAAATTAAAAGATTAGAAATTATCATATTAATCAAAAAGCTTTTATTTTTAACAATTTTAATTGGAATTTAAAACTATCCAATATTTCAATGCTTTCTGCTAGCATTCATTAATTTTAGTTATGTATTGTTCATCATTATTATGAAATTCAAATCAATAGATATTGATCTAATTACAATTGTGTGGCTTGAAATACCTGTATAGTTTCAGAATTAAGTTAACTATAATGTTATTTACATTACTCAATATTGCATATGTTAAAGAATTTATTTATTATTTCTTACCAAATTAACTTATTAATTATGGCTTTTGTTAAATTGGAATTTTAATTTTCGGATTGCTAGGTCCTTTATTCAAATGTTTCATTAAGTTTTATCAAAAAGCTTAGCCCTTATTGTCAAAATGTAGAATGGAAAAAGGTAAGTAAATAAATTAACCAAAAACTATATTCATAGATTTAAATTAATGAAATACTATTCTTTGCAAAATTATTTGTCATATTAATTTTCTTATATTTAAATAACTTTATAAGTATTAATCTTATTAATTTTATAAAATCAAGTTAAAATCACAAAATTTGGTTATAATTATATTTAATTAGAAATTTAAATTGTTCTTATTAATTTTTCAACACAATTACTCGTGAGTCAGATTATCAGGTTAAGAATCAAAACTTCACCTAGACAGAATTATATGATCGAAATAATGTTGAATATATTATTCACATCTGAACCATCTTATCATAAAAGTCTCTTAGTTTCATTAAATTATTATGTAAAAACTAATAGATACTTTTCTCTAACTTGACATTTGAAAAAAATTTAATCTTAATCGAAAATTACCAAAAAAGTTGTTAAAAATTTTATAATTATAAAAATTTTTAATATCTTGGTTATATAATATAATTATTGTGAAATAAATAATCTATTAAAAATTGAATGATAGAGAGTTTTATGATCAGTCTTTTGGATTGCATCATAGAGTTCAACTTTAACTACATTTAAGTTTTATAATGTAAAGAAAACTGAATACATAAATGGGTAGGGTTTTAACAAAAAGGCATCATCAAATTGCAGAGTCCCTTCTTATTATATAAAATATTTGATCATTCTTTTCCTTATAAAGAAATGTTATAAAATTTTGAGGTATTGAGTTAAAAACTTAGAATTATATTTTAATCTTGTAAAGGTGATTGATTTAATGTAGTCTATTCAAACAGGTCTTAGAACTGAATTTGTATTTCATATATAGACTTCATTTTTAAACTCTTACCTCTAATTTGCTCTATTTCCATCCTTCAAAGTTTTATTTATTTACTCAATATATGCAAAGTAAATAAGCCCTACTATTAATAAAAATAATCTTATAATGAAAAATTCAAGTGCTAAAAAATAAAAATTAAGCGCATCTAGAAACAAGTATTTGAATAAATACATATAGGCCTCCCA